>OZ057407.1:43556947-43759947 GCA_964056735.1 Allodiplogaster pararmata | reverse complement strand
ATATTTGCCTTACTTTAGATACTTGCCTCACTTTTAGATATTTGCCTTACTTTAGATATTTGCCTTACTTTAGATATTTGCCTTACTTTAGATATTCGCCTTACTTTAGATATTTGCCTTACTTTAGATATTTGCCTTACTTTAGATACTTGCCTCACTTTTAGATATTCGCCTTACTTTAGATATTTGCCTTACTTTAGATATTTGCCTTACTTTAGATACTTGCCTCACTTTTAGATATTCGCCTCACTTTAGATATTTGCCTTACTTTAGATATTTGCCTTACTTTAGATATTTGCCTTACTTTAGATATTTGCCTTACTTTAGATATTTGCCTCACTTTTAGATATTCGCCTTACTTTAGATATTTGCCTTACTTTAGAGATTTGCCTTACTTTAGATACTTGCCTCACTTTTAGATATTCGCCTTACTTTAGATATTTGCCTTACTTTAGATATTTGCCTTACTTTAGATATTTGCCTTACTTTAGATATTTGCCTCACTTTTAGATATTTGCCTTACTTTAGATATTTGCCTTACTTTAGATATTTGCCTTACTTTAGATATTTGCCTCACTTTTAGATATTCGCCTTACTTTAGATATTTGCCTTACTTTAGATATTTGCCTTACTTTAGATATTCGCCTTACTTTAGATATTTGCCTTACTTTAGATATTTGCCTTACTTTAGATACTTGCCTCACTTTTAGATATTCGCCTTACTTTAGATATTTGCCTTACTTTAGATATTTGCCTTACTTTAGATATTTGCCTTACTTTAGATATTTGCCTTACTTTAGATATTTGCCTTACTTGTCGCCACACTTGAATATTATTCACAAAAAATGAACTGACAGTCTTTTTTGATCACGGGAATGTCGGAATGAGGCTTCAAAATAGTCCTAATCCAATGGTGTATTCCATTAGGTACTTGCAATGCTTCAAGTTCTCGACTTCTCAAATAATCTGATTTCTCCTTCAATATGGACTTCTTCACTTCTTTGTACTCTGAACGAAAATTAGAATTTGATTGTCTTGAGCGCCAAAGAAGTTTCTTTTGTTTTAGAAGTTTCGCCATGGCCTTGGAAGGACGGTAATTGGTCCTAGAGCGACAAGGTTTGATGGGACAGAAGAGATATATGGCATCATGAATCGTTGACAGAACCTCTAGCCCACATAGCCCAAAATCCCGGGTTATGTGGCCCAAAGGGTCGTAAACGGACGTCAGGCTGAACTATCGACTTGGATGTTCGTGCGACAAGCCGGTCTATGAAGAAACCGTCGCATCCCCCCCAAGATGCACCATCAGAGTAACCCCAATGCTAGGGCGTCCCCTTCAAGCGACGCGCGTCGAATCCCGATCGACGTGAGAAATATGCGAGGGTCTTCGAGGAATAATAGGCCGCGTCCTCGGTTTAATCAAATAGCAGTGCCTACACGCCTCCGACTAGCTACCTTGAACGTCGGAAGTCTCTCGGGGAAGTCCATGGAAGTCTGTGACATGCTGGCAAAAAGAAGAGTACATCTGGCATGCCTCCAGGAAACTAGGTGGAAAGGAGGGAAAGCAAAGCAGCTCGACGGGAGGTATAAGCTGTGGTACTCGGGCAATACTTCCCCTGTATATGATCCACACTTGTTATACGAAAAGCGTATGCTTGAAAATGTCCAATATCTGTTTTTAAGACGCCTTTTCTTCCGCTGTAATATACCATGGACTTGTTATAGACTAGCTTGTGAAATGTTTGATTTGCATTCTTTACTGGATAGAAGACAAATAGCAACTTTTCGATTACTACATTCTATTTTGATCGGCTCATCCGATGTTTTGATCACTGATTTTTTCTCTATCAAAGAATCAAATACTCGTGGTCTCTCAAATAAGCTTTTTCCGCTTGTTAAAGCTAGTGACAACATTACTGCTCATTCGTTTTCTAATCGTACGTATGCAATAGTCAACAATATGGATGATAGCATTCTTAGCATTTCTTCTGAATCATTCTCTAACCGTGTATTGTTGATAATTCCACGTCAGTATTTAAGATAAGATTTTGTTTACAACTTTAATTGGAATTTCATTTCATTTCATTCAATTATATTTTTATTTATATACGAAAGCAATGTGAGTGCAATGCCTTTTGCTGGATAATTTGTGATTGTTTGTAACATCTGTAATGATCACGAGATAAAGATGAATACTTCATCAGCAGCCCGCAATGGCGTCGGAATTATCGCTGCCTCCTACCTTGCCACATCCGTCACGGAAGTTTGTCGAATCTCAGATCGTTTGATGTCCATCTCCTTGGAATGCAATGGCAAACTCTTCAAAATAGTCAGTGCTTACGCACCGCAGGCAGGATGCAGCGACTCCGAGAAAGACGGGTTTTGGGAAGACTTCGATGACGTCATCAGAAAATGCTCTCCGGAAGAAACTCTCATGATCGGAGGAGACTTGAACGGGCACGTAGGAAGAAGATGCGAAGCCCATAAGAGAGCTCATGGAGGCAACGGCTATGGTTTGCCGAATGCAGAAGGAGAGCGAATCTTGAGTTTTGCCGAAGAGCACGATCTTTCCATCTGCAATACCTTCTTCTGCAAACGAGAGTCTCACCTCACCACGTATTGCAGTGGTGGAAGGAAAACCCAAATCGACTTCTGGATGACGCAAAGAACCAATCTGAGACTCATCACTGATTGCAAGGTGATTCCGAGCGATAACGTCTCCTCGCAGCACCATCCAGTTATAATCGATCTCCGATTTTCCCAGAAGCAATGCAACGTAAAGCCTCTGAACGAAGTTTCTCGGATAAAATGGTGGAAGGTACGTGACAACAAGGTTCGCTTCATGCATCAGCTTCTTCTCGCCCTATCCCCGGACACTCTCCAAAAAACGTTCCCTGACTCCATTGAGGAGCACTGGAGGTTCGTTCGAGACAAGATGAAGGCGGTAGGAGAAGTCACTCTGGGCTTAACAAAACCAGGTCGCAAACGCATTGTAGACAAGGAGACATGGTGGTGGAACGAAGACGTTCAAACTGCTGTCAAGGAGAAGAAAGTGGCTCTCAAGCAATGGAAACGATCCGGAACCGAAGCTGACCGAGCTCTGTACCTATGTATGAAGAGAGAAGCTAAGAGAGCCGTAGCGAAGGCACGCTCCTCAGCCATCCAAGAAATCTACAGTAAGCTCGACACGCCTCAAGGAGAGAAGGAAATTTTCCGGATTTGCAAAGCACGAGCCACAGCAGCAAAAGACCTTTCTCACGTGCGGACAATCAAGAACCGGGACGGCATACTACTCCGATCCAATGTCGAAATTTGTCAGCGATGGAGAGAACACTTCGAGGAAATCTCGAACATCGAGTTCGACCACCCTCCCGTCCCGCTGTCCCTACCAGTAGAAGGACCAGTTCCCACCATCTCAGAGATTGAAGTAAGAGAAGCCCTTCAGAAAATGAAGCACGGAAAGGCATGTGGGCCAGATGATCTTGCCGCCTCTGCATGGAGACTCGCAGGTGATTGTGGACTTTTCCATCTTACGACCCTCTTTCAAAAAGCCACTGCTCGCCTGGAGTATCCCGAAGACTGGAGTAGATCATCTACAATACCCATCTACAAAGGAAAAGGAGATGTCACAATATGCTCCAACTACCGGCCGATAAGAATCATTCCTCATACCACAATGATCTTGGAAAAGATCATCGAAGCACGGCTCCGCAAAATTGTAAGCACAACCGTCAATCAGTGTGGCTTCGTCAAAGGAAGTGGAACAACAGATGCTATTTTCGCCATTCGTCTTTATCTAGAGAAACACAGGGAAAAGGCGAAGTCAGTCCATTGCGCTTTCCTTGACTTGGAGAAAGCTTTCGACCGTGTGCCTCATGAGCTGATATGGTTCTCTCTTCGAGACCACCTAGTCCCAGAAGAGTACATAAGATGGATTCAAATGATGTATACTGACTCTAGAAGTACCGTGAGAAGTCCAGCGGGTACTTCGGAGTCATTCAAGGTTGCTGTAGGAGTTCATCAAGGTTCCGCCCTTTCCCCCCTGCTCTTTATACTGATAATGGACACGATCACCAGAGATCTACAAACAAGCCCTCCGAAAACTCTACTGTATGCTGACGACGTTGTGTTATGTTCCAACACAACAGAGGACTTGGAGAAACAGCTAGGAGAGTGGAACGAACGCTTCAGTGACTATGGTCTACGACTAAACCTCCAAAAGACTGAGTACTTGGAAATGGGAAAAAGTACTTCGAATACCTCGAATACCATCAAAGTCAAGAACACCGAACTCCGGAAAGTGGATGGCTTCAAGTACCTCGGATTCTACATCACCGCAGACCTAGACCCCAAGGCTACAGTTGCTGCGAGAGTCAATGCTGCCTGGCTCAAATGGAGAGAATCAACCGGTGTACTATGCGACAAGCGAATGCCTGACAGACTGAAAAGTAAAATTTACCGATCAGTTGTCAGACCAGTAGAGTTGTACGGCCTCGAATGTTCTCCATGCACAGCAAAGACTATACAGATGCTGCATGTTATGGAGATGAAAATGCTGAGATGGAGCCTCGGACTCACTCGTCTAGACATGGTGCGAAATGAAACCATCCGAGATCGTCTGGGCATCGCCCCTATATCTGAAAAGCTTCGAGAGTCAAGGCTGAGATGGTACGGGCACGTGATAAGATCAAATCCCCATTCCGTTTCTCAATCGTCCTGGAACCTCGAAGTAGAGGGCAAAAGACCCAGAGGCAGACCCAAAACTAGGTGGCGAGACTGCATCGAAGTAGACATGAACACGACCGGGCTGAAGACTGAAGACGCAGCTGATCGGGTGAAATGGCGTGGTGCAGTCTACAAAGCGGACCCTGCCCGGCGGCGGGATAAACGCTAGGAAGAAGAAGAAGAAGAAGAAGAATCGTTGACAGAAGAAAACTGTACTTGTTCTGTATATCAGAAAATGAATCAAAGCAATTCCGCCAGGGAATGTTTGCTAGGAAGATGTTCATGGACTCATAGTCACCATTTCGAAAATCTATGTAGACATCTGAATCCCGATTACCACAAGACCTTCTATCAGCTAGTACACTTAGTAATGAGTTTATTCTGAATGATATAGTAACGTGATCAGAATTCAACAATGGTGGATGTTCTGATACATCAGTGATGGAAGAAGTTTTGTCAGTCAGTATTACATCGAGAAGAGAAGCATCGTGATTACCGTCATGTCTAGTGGGAAAAAAGACCATCTGGTTGAGTAGATACGTAGAAACAAAATTAGACAGCAGTTTTCCGAGTGGTGCCCTAGACAAATAAATATGATCCCAGTTAATGTCGGGCGCATTTAAGTCACCAAGAACAATATTGTGACTGGGCAGTAAATGACAACTGATGATTGAGATCAGTGAATCGAAAGCGGAAAGAGATAGAGAAGGAGGCCGATACACAAGAAAGAATCTAACCATTCTAGACTTCCCATTTTATATATCAAGAGCTAATAGTTCGATGCCGTCATCTATAGAAATATCGAGTTCTACACGGGAGATTCTCAATGAGTTTCGATAGATGACTAATAACCCGCCACCACGCTGATTACTTCTTCTGTCGAGACGAATAATCGAATACTTGGAGTTTAAAAAAAAAGAATCAGGCGTGTTGTCATTTAGCCAGCTTTCTGTTAAAAAGCAAACATCTACATTTTCAAGTTCAATCAAATCAAAAACTTCCGCGATTTTCGCTAAGCTGTTAATGCTTCGAATATTACTTAAGAAGCATTTCAAAAATCGTTGAGGTATTGAATTAGAAGAATATTTTGGACTGCTAACAGAAGAGTTTGGTGGATCATTGGTTACATACATGGATGGAATTGGTTTTTTTAAAAAAGCCAGAGCCCGAAACCAAAAAAAAGGCGAAAAGAAAAGAGGCAAAAAAAAGTGAATGAGAGAGAGAGAAAGAGAGAAGTGAGTGAGTGTGACTGTGTGCTTGAGCTTTTACCGAGAGCTCGTGGACCCCCTTTCAACGTCAAAGGAACCGCACGGGCAACAATCATCATCATCATCAACATAGGCATACTTGCAAATGTATCCCATTCATTCATTGATTGTATGCCCTTTCTAGCATACTTTCATACTTACGCGCAGCCATACTTTGAAATTGTTACTATTCATAAATCTTATGTATGCTTTTTTAGCACACTTTCCCAAACTCATCCTTTTTATGTGTGTAGAGAGAAGAATTAAGATTTAAAAAACCAAACGGACAAATACTAGCTCACGGATATGAACTGAAATCAGCCACTCTTTTTCATTTTCCGACAATCAATTAACTTTAGCTTCATCAAATGCTGGCTGATCTGTTCACATTTCGCAGGTTTCTTAATAATTGGAATACAATGTGTCTTCACAACGGAAAATTCAAATCTTTTTAGTTAGCTCCTTCGAAAAATTCCCAATTAAAAACTCTAAGAATAAAGTTTTGTTAACAAATTTAGAAAAGGAACTAATTTTCCACACAAACTTGTAATGAATTCCTTAAGGTCCTACTTTAAAGATGAAACTTTTTCGACCAAGAACGCAGGCCATTTGATAACAAACAAAAATTGATTACCAAACATTGTACCAATCACCTCACTGCAGCTAATTCCGGCTTTTTTTGTGAAAAAGTAGATCATAGAATCAGCCCGAGCCGTGCAAAAAAAATCAAAACTGGTTCAAAAGCATCAAAACACATGTGGGGTACCAATACAGGCTTGGACTGAAAACGGATTCAAAAAAAATGTGACACCAAGCCAGCAACTTTAAATGTCATTTACTAAACCCTTAGTTCGCGATAATATTCTCTGTCAGCCATTCTACCTTAGGAACAGTAACTACGGCAGCCAGTTAGGCACACAGTGACTTTCAGTCAAATGACACTGTCCCTATTTTCATCTCTCGATGATTACTAGTTTTAACCAGGGGTTAAATAGTGACCGGATCGGTAGCGTCGGCGGATACATGTACACACATTATTGACAAAAAACTCCCTATCTTTTCTTACCCTTTTCCTTCATCCCCTCTGCTTTTTTCCTCCAAACTTTGAGCGGTGGATACATGTAAACCCAAATTGGGCGGCTCCATATAACCCCTGAGTTAGAGGTGGAATATATACTTTGGGAAAGGGGGGGCTGAAAAATGAATCATTTGAAAAATCTTCCCACCGTCGTTAAAATCCCCAGCAGGCCATTTTTCACTTGAGCACAGGGGTTAAATAGTGACCGGATCGGTAGCGTCGGCGGATAAATGTATTTTGGGCGGCTCCATATAACCCCTGAGGCGGCTCCATATAACCCCTGACACACATTATTGACAAAAAACTCCCTCTCTTTTCTTACCCTTTTCCTTCATCCCCTCTTCTTTTTTTCCTCCAAACTTTGAGAGGCGGATACATGTAAACCCAAATTGGGCGGCTCCATTTAACCCCTGGTTTTAACTACTTTTCAACTCAACGATTTAGTTTCTCTCAATCAGTAAAATGACTTCTAATTCCTACTGGTTCTGGGAACTGTCAGCCTTCATTGGTACCAGAGACTTCGATAAGAAAAAAATTTCATTACAAATAAGAGACACGTTTCAAAGCATTCTACAGTGGTAGAAACTCTATGGAAATCTTCTCACAAAGCAAAAAATTTATTTCAACTCAAAGCAAGTTAATTCGATAAACTTTCACATTCAGTAAGAGCTGCTGTCGAATTAACCTATGACTAAACTTAAATTGACGGAAATCACGATGCATAAAGACTTTCACGATACTGACATATCAACTGACAATTTTCAGTTCAATCAGAACAAGCAATCTGCAAAATTAAGGTGAGATACCATGACTAAACTATAACGGACTGAAATCACAATTCACAAAGACTTGCAGGATTCTGCCATATTAACTGAAAATTATCATTTAAATCAAGACAGACGGTCAGAGATTTTGAGAAGAGAAAATAGTTGGAATGACATTTGATATCTTGTCATCACTGCTGCTGACATCTCACAGCATGTCCGCCTTCCGTCTCAAACCCGTGATGACTCCTGCGCGAGTGGTTCGAGGGGCCAATCATGTCCAATTCATACACGTCCAGATCATCATCCACCATAGCGACCACTGGAATGACTAACAACTTTAGCGACGAGTAACTTGTTCTGTGACAAAAAGGTTTAAATATAGTGACATTCAACTCGCTAAGTATCAAAAAGGTTCAGATTCAGTGAGAAGCTACGTATTCAATTCAATTCTTTATTCCGCTTGAAACAAAACATAATGTTAAGTGACGAAACAGATGACACTGTCACAAGAAAAGTGAATTCAGTGAAGGTTATGAAAAGTGAGATCTAAATATGACAAGAACAATGAGGAACATTTCATTTTAGGAAAATAGGAAAGCACACAAAAAAAGCAAAGAAAGCAAAGCTTGTATCTTCAGTTATGAACTATTCATCAGCAATTAAGAACTATTCATCCGCAATAATAACTTGAAATTCCAAAAATTCAACTCACTCTTTATCATTCGAGAGCTAACTGAGAACACAAATAAAATTGAAAAAAAAGAGGAGAAACAGAAACAAAACATTTGAAGAAACAAAGCACTTGAATTAAAAATGTATTCTAGAGTTGGTGACAATGGTCTCACAATCAAGCTTGATAAGTTCATTTCTAAAAATGCTAGAAGAGCTTGTAGAAACCAAAGAACAAGGTAACTTATTCCAGACATTAATCATTCTTGAGGCACAAGTGCTTGTTCTGCTTTGATATTTACACGGCAAGCATATTCTGTAGTTATTCGACTCTCTCAGCGAATAAGGCGATGGGCAAAGTTTAAACATATTTGAGTAATCTACTTGAATATTTCCGTGCAGACATTTATGGATGAACACAAGATCGGCCACATTTCTTCTATATTCAAGCGAGGAGATGGAAAGAAAATTCAGTCTAGCAACATAACTCATTTTGGGTAATCCGGCCCTTTGTAGTAACCTTCGTGTAAATGATCTTTGCACTTTTTCTATGCAGTTAACGAGACCGATAGTTACTGGGGACCATACCTCACTCCCATATTCAATAAGGGGTCTTATGTATGTGGTGTATATTCTGAGCAGAACTTTAATTGATTTGGTTTTAAAGGCTCTGAAGATCATGTTTATACATTTTTGGGACTTTAGGGAGGTTAGTTCAATATGTTTAGAGAATGTGATATCTTCCTGAAATGTAATGCCAAGATCTTTCACTAATGAAGTAGTTGGTATGATATTGTCTTCTAGGTTATATGTTACTTTTGGATTCCTAGGACCACAGTGCATGATAAAGCATTTTTGAGTTGATATCACAAGTCCCCAAGTCAGTGAGTAATCGGAAATGAAATCCAGACTTTTCTGAAGAGAGTCTCTGTTCTTGGAAAAAATTTTGAGGTCATCGGCATATAGAAAACCATGGACATCTGGCTCTATGTGCTCCATGATATCATTTATAAATATTGAAAAGAGGAGGGGTCCAAGGCAACTCCCCTGGGGAACACCACTGTTGTATACTTTAGGGCCTGATAATGTTTCTCCGATTGAGACTTTCGAGGACCTGCTCGTGAGAAAAGAACGGATAAGATAGAGGAGGTTGCCCGTTATTCCACCTTTTTCAAGTTTGTGAACAAGAAATCTTATGTTTACAGAGTCGAAAGCCCGTGAAAAGTCGACTAGACAGATGTCAAAGTCTATTTTTTTATTCTGAAGCGTGAGGTAAATGGAATGAGCCTCTACCAGGGATGTTACCGTGGACCGTCTCCGACGGAAACCATGTTGTTTGGGATGTAGTATGCCATTGGTTTCCAGATATTGATAAGTTATATTGAAGATCAGTTTCTCGAATACCTTTGACATAGAGCACACCATAGTGATAGGACGATAATTTTCGATCTGAGAGCGGGGCCCTTTTTTATGAACTGGTTTGATTATTCCTTTTTTCCAGGCCAGAGGGTAGTGCCCTAAGGTTAGTGAGTTGGTGAAAATGATTGAGAGAGGTATGGCCAGTGAGTCCAGACAATTTTTGAGTAGTCTACTTGGAATAAAGTCAAGGGAAGAGTTCAGTTTCGGAGCTATTCGTTTCAGAATGGAGTTCACCTCAAAAGGGGAGATGTCATTAATGTGGTCGAGGTGAAAATTCGGGCGAGAGATCTGAAGGGGTCCACTGATTGGTAAGGGTTGTAACTTATCAAAATACTCGGCGAAGTGAGTTGCTTGTTCGAAGGGGATAGTAGTTGGTTTATTGTTCACTATGAGAGCAGGAATAGATGTGTTGCTTTTAATGCGGTTGGATATAGTTCTGAAGAATACCTTATAGTTTCTCGGGAACTTAAGCTTGTCTTCCCTAAGAACCTCGAATTTGACTAGTTCTTTGTGAAGTTTCTTGGATGTGCGTAATGACGTAATGGAGAGAGGGTTTCGTTTGTTACTTCTCTGTAGGAAGCTGTATAATCTTCTTATCTTGGGGGGATATTTCAAATGTGTTTTGACATTCTTATTTTTTGGAATCCTATTA
This sequence comes from Allodiplogaster pararmata, assembly GCA_964056735.1. NCBI lineage: Eukaryota > Metazoa > Nematoda > Chromadorea > Rhabditida > Diplogasteridae > Allodiplogaster > Allodiplogaster pararmata. Next base: position 43,749,390 of record OZ057407.1, on the reverse strand, counting down.
TCCATTATGAATTGGATGATGTTGGTTAATTTATCGACACTTTCGTCAATAGTTAGGTTTGAGAGCATGTAAGTCCAGTCGATGCTAAAGAGGTCTGAGTTGATTATTTCCCAATCTGCCTTTTTCCAGTCTAACGATGAGCTGGTGCTTGTGATAATACGCTTGGCTCTATCTCTGATTTCAAAGTATATTGAGGCATGATCGCTGGTGGAGAAGGGAGGCCTGACAATACAGTCTTTTATGATATTTGAATTACAGAGCAGGCAATCGAGTGTATTTTGAAGTCTAGTGGGAGAAAGTACGAGTTGTTTAAGATTGTTGTCGCATGTCATGTTTAAGAATGCAAGAGACATACTACATGTATTGGGAGCGGTGAGATTTGCCCAGTCTATCTTGGGGAGGTTCATGTCTCCGCACAGAATGGTGGGAAATACTTCAGTAACATGAGAGGTGATAAACGAGCAGAGATCCTTTGTATTTTCTACTCCACAGCTAGGAGATCGATATATATTAATCAGTCTAATGGCCGAGAAAGCAAACGAGAAAGATGTGTTAGGATAAATGTCTATTACTAACCCCTCGCACTGAGCCTTGCTATATTGAACAACTAAAGATGAGGAGATGGCATTATCTACTAGAATGGCTACGCCTCCTCCTCTTTGTGCCAATCTGTCACCTCTGAATACCGTGAAGGGTAAACTATCGGTTAGAATGGAGTCGGGAAGCTCACTGTGCATCCATGTCTCAGATAGTAAGAGAATGTGATATTTACAGCAACGAAGAAGAAAATAAAGATCATATAGCTTATTCATCACTGATCTACAGTTGAAATACAAGCATTTGATTACTTCTTTTCTAGCTCTTTTATCCGACTTATCCTATGGTGAATAACGAGAGGTTTTCCTAACATTTCTTCTTCTGGAAACAAATTCGTCTGACTTTCTGGGGCATGAGGCAGATTCTTCGGCGTTTCTGGTAATGCGTCTGCTTCTGACTTGTAGCGGCTTCACTGAGCTTTCCGCCAGAGAAGGAAAGTCAGTTGAAGAAGCCTCGAATGTAGATGTCGACCGGGCCCCAGAGTTCACCAGCGAAGACGATGGCATTTGGGAGTGTTGAGTTGAACTGGCTAAGGGGGATAGTGACGAAGAGGCGGGAGGAGGGGAAATTGGTCGATAGGGTACTCGTTTGTAAGACTGGGCAAAACGAGGAAAGGCAGGGATTAGGTGAGCATCGACCACTTTGGCAGGGGGAAAAGATGGGTTAGTGGATATTCGGATGCAGTCTCTCTCGGCTTGAAGCTCTGCCGGCGAGAGGTCAGCTCGGGAGTAACATCCTTTAGGAAAAGGGTGTTTCGCCTTTCTGCAAAGTTCCAGAAAAAGGTTACGCTTTCCAAGCGAAGAAAACTCAATTTTCATGGGACGGCCATGAGGAGCAGAGAGACGTGGGCGATCAATTGGGTGACGATGATGATTGATATTACCCTTCTCTAGGTCGTCAATAAGGTCCGCTGAATTGAGTCTGATGATAAGACGTGAGATAAGATCTTTATCTTTGCAACACGTATCATCCTCTGACTTGCCTTCTGGAAGTCCGATAATAACAGCTCGTTTACCTTTTCCTATGAGCATATCCTTGTCTCGATAAGTGGATTCGACGATAGCTGAATACAAGTGGGGTCTAAGTGTGGCCGGAGAGACAGATGACTTTATGGATTGCATTTCTTCACTAATCCGTAGAAGTTGCTGTGACTGGTCCAGAATTACTTTGTTCATGTCAGAAATCTGTTGGGACTGAGCAAGTATCATCTGTTGAAGCGGCTGCATAACTTTTGTCAGCGTTTCTCGGACAAGACTATCGATGAACGGAAGAGAGACTGTGGGAATTTGGAGGTTGCAAAGATTAGGAGGAGATTTGCCATCAATTGGCAGAGCTCGGGAAGGGTCACCACTCATAGAGAACGGAGATCATTCAATGAGAACGGAGATCATTCAATGAGAACGGAGATCATTCAATGAGAACGGAGATCATTCAATGAGAACGGAGATCATTCAATTATTCAGTTTCAAAAAGCTTACCACAATTCACTTGCACTCGTTCAAGATTCAAGAGTGTACCAAAGAAAAGAGTTATACTTCATACATAATATTTCCACAGCAGAAATGAATGCATCATTGAATCAAAACTGTTTTCATCATCGAATGAAAACTAGTTTTTTAATCTTCAGAAAACTACTTCACGGACTTTTATCCGGTAAAAGATCCGACAGAGTCTTCCGGGACGCATCGCTCAGCGCTGTCGGGAAAGCAACGCGGAATTGAATGATTAAATCGCCCTGTAATAGAAAATTTAATTTAGATGTGAGATGTTTCGCCAAACTCCAAAAAGAAGCTTATATGTAGATCAAAAATGATATTATTGAGAGAAAGTCATACTCACTGCTTGTTTTGTTTATAGAGCTTTAACTTGCACCGAATAACACTTTTCTTACGTGTTCATGAAATCAAACCTTCTTCCAAGCAATTCAAAAAATAATTATTCCTTTCAGGTTTTTTCGAGATAAAATTCTTCCAAAAAGAGAGTAAAGTTTACTCTTCGAGAGAATTTCCATCTTGATTTACTTAGTAAACCAAAAACTCAATAAATCACATTATCAATCCACATCAATCACACAACCAGAGTTCACCTTCGATGGTGCTACAGCCCACAAGTTCACACCATCACAAATTACCGGTTCATCCTCACCGGTATCGAGCGCATCCTCAGGTGGCGCATAGAGGAATGTCTGTTTGCACGAGTGCATTGGAGAGAGCGGGCTTGCCCGTCGCAGACCAAAATTGGATAGTATAGTTCGTCAAAGGAGGGCGATGCCGGAATGGCCTGGGCATGCCACCGGATGAAACAGCAGCCGATACTCCCCTATGATTTGTAATGGCGAGTCTAGGCCACAGAAAAATAACCTCACGCCCGCGAATGGGTCTCGCGAAGAGGATCGCCGAATGCGGTGCGAGTGTAGACGGAGAAAAATTCTCCGGACTCCGGACCAATCTATCCCAAAGGACTGCCATTGACAGTTCCTATGGACAAACAACAACAACCAGAATTGAAGTTCTACACAAATTTTTTTTTGGTTTTCCACCTAATCAAAAATTCTCAAAAGTGCTTATTACCTCTATTTTGTGTTTAGAAAAAAATGTTTTTTTTAAAACTCAAATCGTTTTATACGAAAACTGCATTGACTTTGAAACCCTAATCTCTGGATGACCTCATCATTTGAAAGCCTCCTACATTTTTCTCCGGTGACCTTTCCATAAGATCATCAAAATTGAATAATCAGAAGCGCTTTCTGACGAAAAAAACCACCTCTATGTGTATTATTGAAAGAAAAAAATTTGAAAAAGAAAAAATTACAAGCGATTCACCTTTTCCTGAGGATTACGATGATAGGGCATGCCCTCCCCCTGTACAGTCTTCAGATCTCCATGCTTGATTACCTGTAAAAAATTTTTTATTATCATCACTAAATATTTCATTCAATCCAAACGCTTTATTCTCTCGTCGAACGGCTCCATCTGGTTCTCCGTACAGTACAGTAATAATGAATGTAGACTGAAGTATCGATCATGGTTTCATTGCTCAAGTACTGAAAAATTACTGAAATATTTCATTACTGAAGTTAAATCGAGAGGATTTTTGAGGTCGCCGGCAAACAGAGCTTCTACACAATTCCATAGTTCAAAAAGATCCCTTGCAAAAAAACGATATATTTTTGGTGATGAGTGATAACAATGCCGTCAATTTAACGAGACGACTACCTTTTTACCGTAATGTCATGTAATATATGCGTCCACCCAGCGGTTGAAATCAAAACAGACCTCGCCGGGCAGAATGTGATAGAAGAGCACTCGGTCATCTAGCGTCGCCAATGTTCGCTGACATCCGCAGAGGGCTTCTGACAGCTGGAGAGTCTCCTCGATTATCAACTGATGGCCCTGAATCACCGACTCTTGCTGTCAGAAAGATAAGCTCAGGGGTTAAATAGTTACCGTACCAGCTATGTAGGCGAAGACATTTTCGCGCCGAAAATGATCTACTCCTTCGGTTCTAATTCACCTTTAAACTTCTCATTCCACTCTTTTTGCCTTCCCCCATTCCTTTTTTCCAGTCTCTCGGCGCATACAAACAAGCTTTAGACCGGTCTCATTCAACGATTGGCTACGACATCTAGATTATCTACAAGGCGAAAGCCTCCTTCTCTTTATGATGGTCTCAATCAACGATTGGCTACGACATCTAGATGATCTACAAGGCGAAAGCCTCCTTCTCTTTATGATGGTCTCATTCAACGATTGGCTACGACATCTAGATGATCTACAAGGCGAAAGTCTCCTTCTCTTTATGATGGTCTCATTCAACGATTGGCTGCGTCATCTAGATGATCTACAAGGCGAAAGCCTCCTTCTTTTTATGATGGTCTCATTCAACGATTGGCTACGACATATAGATGATCTACAAGGCGAAAGTCTCCTTCTCTTTATGATGGTCTCATTCAACGATTGGCTACGACATCTAGATGAACTACAAGGCGAAAGTCTCCTTCTCTTTATGATGGTCTGATTCAACGATTTGCTACGACATCTAGATGATCTACAAGGCGAAAGCCCCCTTCTCTTTATGATGGTCTCATTCAACGATTGGCTACGACATCTAGATGATCTACAAGGCGAAAGTCTCCTTCTCTTTATGATGGTCTCATTCAAAGATTGGCTACGACATCTAGATGATCTACAAGGCGAAAGTCTCCTTCTCTTTATGATGGTCTCATTCAACGATTGGCTACGACATCTAGATGATCTACAAGGTGAAAGTCTCCTTCTCTTTATGATGGTCTCATTCAACGATTGGCTACAACATCTAGATGATCTACAAGGCGAAAGTCTCCTTCTCTTTATGATGGTCTCATTCAAAGATTGGCTACGACATCTAGATGATCTACAAGGCGAAAGTCTCCTTCTCTTTATGATGGTCTCATTCAACGATTGCCTACGACATCTAGATGATCTACAAGGCGAAAGTCTCCTTCTCTTTATGATGGTCTCATTCAAAGATTGGCTACGACATCTAGATGATCTACAAGGCGAAAGTCTCCTTCTCTTTATGATGGTCTCATTCAACGATTGGCTACGACATCTAGATGATCTACAAGGCGAAAGTCTCCTTCTCTTTATGATGGTCTCATTCAAAGATTGGCTACGACATCTAGATGATCTACAAGGCGAAAGTCTCCTTCTCTTTATGATGGTCTCATTCAACGATTGGCTACGACATCTAGATGATCTACAAGGCGAAAGTCTCCTTCTCTTTATGATGGTCTCATTCAACGATTGGCTACGACATCTAGATGATCTACAAGGCGAAAGTCTCCTTCTCTTTATGATGGTCTCGTTCAACGATTGGCTACGACATCTAGATGATCTACAAGGCGAAAGTCTCCTTCTCTTTATGATGGTCTCATTCAAAGATTGGCTACGACATCTAGATGATCTACAAGGCGAAAGTCTCCTTCTCTTTATGATGGTCTCATTCAAAGATTGGCTACGACATCTAGATGATCTACAAGGCGAAAGTCTCCTTCTCTTTATGATGGTCTCATTCAACGATTGGCTACGACATCTAGATGATCTACAAGGCGAAAGTCTCCTTCTCTTTATGATGGTCTCATTCAACGATTGGCTACGACATCTAGATGATCTACAAGGCGAAAGTCTCCTTCTCTTTATGATGGTCTCATTCAAAGATTGGCTACGACATCTAGATGATCTACAAGGCGAAAGTCTCCTTCTCTTTATGATGGTCTCATTCAACGATTGGCTACGACATCTAGATGATCTACAAGGCGAAAGTCTCCTTCTCTTTATGATGGTCTCATTCAACGATTGGCTACAACATCTAGATGATCTACAAGGCGAAAGTCTCCTTCTCTTTATGATGGTCTCATTCAAAGATTGGCTACGACATCTAGATGATCTACAAGGCGAAAGTCTCCTTCTCTTTATGATGGTCTCATTCAACGATTGGCTACGACATCTAGATGATCTATAAGGCGAAAGTCTCCTTCTCTTTATGATGGTCTCATTCAAAGATTGGCTACGACATCTAGATGATCTACAAGGCGAAAGTCTCCTTCTCTTTATGATGGTCTCATTCAACGATTGGCTACGACATCTAGATGATCTACAAGGCGAAAGTCTCCTTCTCTTTATGATGGTCTCATTCAACGATTGGCTACAACATCTAGATGATCTACAAGGCGAAAGTCTCCTTCTCTTTATGATGATCTCATTCAAAGATTGGCTACGACATCTAGATGATCTACAAGGCGAAAGTCTCCTTCTCTTTATGATGGTCTCATTCAACGATTGGCTACGACATCTAGATGTACGACATCTAGATGATCTACAAGGCGAAAGTCTCCTTCTCTTTATGATGGTCTCATTCAAAGATTGGCTACGACATCTAGATGATCTACAAGGCGAAAGTCTCCTTCTCTTTATGATGCTCTCATTCAACGATTGGCTAGCGACATCTAGATGATCCTACAAGGCGAAAGTCTCCTTCTCTTTATGATGGGTCTCATTCAAAGATTGGCTACGACATCTAGATGATCTACAAGGCGAAAGTCTCCTTCTCTTTATGATGGTCTCATTCAACGATTGGCTACGACATCTCGATGACTCTACAAGGCGAAAGTCTCCTTCTCTTTATGATGGTCTCATTCAACGATTGGCTACGACATCTAGATGATCTACAAGGGCGAAAGTCTCCTTCTCTTTATGATGGTCTCATTCAACGATTGGCTACGACATCTAGATGATCTACAAGGCGAAAGTCTCCTTCTCTTTATGATGGTCTCATTCAAAGATTGGCTACGACATCTAGATGATCTACAGAGGCGAAAGTCTCCTTCTCTTTATGATGGTCTCATTCAAAGATTGACTACGACATCTAGATGATCTACAAGGCGAAAGTCTCCTTCTCTTAATGATGGTCTCATTCAACGATTGGCTACGACATCTAGATGATCTACAAGGCGAAAGTCTCCTTCTCTTTATGATGGTCTCATTCAACGATTGGCTACGACATCTAGATGATCTACAAGGCGAAAGTCTCCTTCTCTTTATGATGGTCTCATTCAAAGATTGGCTACGACATCTAGATGATCTACAAGGCGAAAGTCTCCTTCTCTTTATGATGGTCTCATTCAACGATTGGCTACGACATCTAGATGATCTACAAGGCGAAAGTCTCCTTCTCTTTATGATGGTCTCATTCAACGATTGGCTACGACATCTAGATGATCTACAAGGCGAAAGTCTCCTTCTCTTTATGATGGTCTCATTCAACGATTGGCTACGACATCTAGATGATCTACAAGGCGAAAGTCTCCTTCTCTTTATGATGGTCTCATTCAAAGATTGGCTACGACATCTAGATCCGCTTCCTGATCACGCATTGAGTGGTTGCTCTCTCATTGTTCTGTTCTTGATTGATTTTCCCATTTCGCGTGTTATTTCCTTCTATACCGGTCAGGCCTTTCATTTCAGTCTGGTGGCTGGTTGAAACTGCTGATTACGATTGAAGGATTTTCTTTCACATAATCTTACTTGTGACGTGGTTTCGAGCACTTAAGAAGGAATTGACTCGTTGAAGGGTATCAAAAAAGCACAAGGAAGTGCAGTTCGGCTGCATAAGAATCAAGAGCTTCTTTCTAACTTGTTGTCTACCTCTATCACTGCTTTCAAAAAGTCTCCACCAGAAGATTCGCTTCAGTTTCTTTTTCTTATCCCGTCTGTGACTGTTTTCACTCACTTCATTCTTCTCAAGTTCTTACTTCTTTTGTGATTGGACACAGGACACATCTCTCTTCTTATCTTATCCCGTCTGTGACTGTGTTCAACTCACTTCATTCTTCTCGAGTTCTTTCTTCTTTTGTGATTGGACACAGGGACACATCTCTCTTCGCGCAATGGATAAGAAAATCTCGATACGTCTCCTCGCTCTCGCCTATGGAATCTCTACTGTTTCGGGACAATCAATGAGATGGTTAGAGAACAGCGAGCAGCAAATGCTGCCCAAATGAATATGATGAACAAAATGATGGACACTTTCACTAGTCTCGTAGCCGAGTTCCGTCAGCTATTGCCTACAGAGTCAAACAGTTTCAGCTCAAAACCAGCAACATGTAATGAGCTATGCTCAGGTGGCATCTGCAGTTGCTTCTGTGGTCTATGCTGAAAAAAGACGTTTATTTTGAGAAATCACAGAGAGCAGTCTTGAAAGGTTACCCAGAAAAAAGTACGGCAGAAGAGACAGATAAGAACGATATGCGTTTTCATTTCATCAATTATTCAAATGTCGGATAAAATGCATCCCGAACTCCGCGACCTTCCTCACGCATACTTCAGACGTGACCTTACACCAGAGCAGATCGCTCAAGAGACTGCGGCGAGGAGAGAGGCCGGTAAGAAGAACGCGGAGTGTGGCGAACTGAGGTACGTTGTGAGAGACGACAAAAAGTTGTAAAAACTCATGAATCCACGACCATTGCCCTGAAAGGTCTGTTAACAATATACAGAAATTTTCGGGGCCCGCGGCAAAGCGGTGCCCCTGTGTTGAGCTGATGCACCCCTCTTGGCTTCCAGATCATCAAAATAAAATTTCTCTCTCAGCCGATCGAGTCAGGTCTCACAGAAGAGACGCACAGCCCTACTCCGAGTCGTGGCACCTCTAAGCCCAAAAGCAAGACGATTTCCACACGCCAGCTGCGCAAGTTCAACTCGCGGAGCTTCTGTGAAGAGCTACCGGTAGGAGCTCGAAGAGTCTGGCGGTTCTACATGAAACTTCCGATGAGAGTGAAGGCGACGACACCGATAATGCTAGCAAGAAAGAGAAGCCTCCAACATCTTCTGAGTCGGTGAAACATTGAGACAAACCGATAAGGCCTGCTTGCCCATTGAATGTTAAGCTTACTACTGTTGATGATGTCTGCCTTGATTCTTCTCCACTTTCTTGCTTTCTCGTCAATTTCCGTTCTCTGCCATTTAAACTAGATATTCTAGACTTCTTCCTCTCAACGAACCGTGTTGACATGCTCTGTATTACCGAGAGTTGGGCTTCTCCTGAGAGACTTCATGATTGTTCTTTGTCTCAAGGAGGCAATTACTCTGTCTTCCGTAGTGATCGGATCGATAGCTTTCCTGGGGGTGGAGTACTTCTACTACTGGGTTCTCATTTGACTGCTTCGCTCATATCTTCTCGCTCCTATTCCGTTTTCTGTCAACTCCTCATATGTGAAGTTAAATGTAGAGATTTCATTTTTATTCTCAGTTTGGTTTCTAGTCTACATCTAGATGATCTACATCTAGATGATCTACAAGGCGAAAGTCTCCTTCTCTTTATGATGGTCTCATTCAACGATTGGCTACGACATCTAGATGAACTACAAGGCGAAAGTCTCCTTCTCTTTATGATGGTCTCATTCAACGATTTGCTACGACATCTAGATGATCTACAAGGCGAAAGTCTCCTTCTTTTTATGATGGTCTGATTCAACGATTGGCTACGACATCTAGATGATCTACAAGGCGAAAGTCTCCTTCTCTTTATGATGGTCTCATTCAACGATTGGCTACGACATCTAGATGATCTACAAGGCGAAAGTCTCCTTCTCTTTATGATGGTCTCATTCAACGATTGGCTACGACATCTAGATGATCTACAAGGCGAAAGTCTCCTTCTCTTTATGATGGTCTCATTCAAAGATTGGCTACGACATCTAGATGATCTACAAGGCGAAAGTCTCCTTCTCTTTATGATGGTCTGATTCAAAGATTGGCTACGACATCTAGATGATCTACAAGGCGAAAGTCTCCTTCTCTTTATGATGGTCTGATTCAACGATTTGCTACGACATCTAGATGATCTACAAGGCGAAAGTCTCCTTCTCTGTATGATGGTCTGATTCAACGATTTGCTACGACATCTAGATGATCTACAAGGCGAAAGTCTCCTTCTCTTTATGATGTAAGTGAAGAGTTCAACGCAAGAGACCGAAAAAAGAAAAGAGCATAAACTGAATAAAAGATCACATGTCTGTCAGAAAGATATTGAGATTAAAAAGGACAAATGAAATGTGATAGAGAAAAGAAAAAAAGATATTAACAAAATGAGGAGACAGAGAAAAAGATAGAGAGAGAGATGGGGAGTAATATGAGAGATACAAATAAAGATTTGATGGAGAGGGAAGGGGTGAAAAAAGAGGATGCCAACTCACAAAGGACTTGCCTCGACAGAAACTCTGAGCAAATAACAAAAACAACACTGACAAACAGTCCCCAGCACTGTTGAGAATTTTGAAAAACGACCGTTCTTTGAGCGAAGGAGTTTTGAATAATGACTAGCTATCTCTTCTCCGCTCCTCGTCTTTAGCTCGCTTTTTATTACTCTAGACTCCCCTGCTAGAGAAAAGCGGTGGTTCTTTTTTGAATTATCAACGGTTTCACTAGACTGTTGGTGAACTATGACGATGACTACTCTACACCAAGATGTTTCTTCTCACCCGCAGAAAGAGCGCGTATATCAAGATGACTAATCATGAGGGAACGACAGGTTTTTGAGAGAGCGCGAAAGTGTGTCGTGTAAAAGAGAGGGTGCAGACGAGCAGAGCATTTTCATGAATAGCTTTCTCCGATAGCGCATAGATCTGCGCATAGAACCCGAAGTGCGGGTTCGAGAAACACACTGCTCAACACACCTGTCTGACAAACGTTTGATGCTTCTGTTCATCGAGAACGATGATGAGATCCCCTGCGGGAACTCCTGGCTCCTCATTGCCTTGACCAGAGAAGACAATCTTCTCCCCATCATGCATGCCCTTCTCGATGTGAACCTCGATGATCTTCTCCTCGGTTATCTGAAATCAGGCAATAAATGAGACCGGTCTAAGGCATATCGCAATTACGAAAGGGGGACGAAGGAAGAAGTCGAAAGGCCGTGAGGCTGAGAGGCCGTTTGTTATTCGTACCAAACAAGCAACACACTAATAACACAATTCAACTGTTTAACACTAAAAATGACACTTTCAGTGTTTGTGTCATGATTGTGTTGTTTTTGGTACAAATAACAAACGGCCTCTCGGTTTAACGGCATTTGGACTTCTTGCTTCGTCCTCAATTTGGCATTTGTCAAGGCATGTTTGTTTGTACGCGCCGAGCGAGCTGGAAAAGGAACGGGTAAAGGCAGAAAGAGTGGAAATATGTAGAGGAAAGGTTTATAGAACGGAAGGAGAAAAGAATGTATTTCATTGCCGGCTGGATCATGTATGCGCCCACATAGCACGTCCAGCAACTAGTTAACCCCTGTTTGGAATCGTTTAAAAATCCCCAGGCTGTTTCTCACCCCAAATAAGCTTGTAAATCAGTTACACTAGTTATGAGAAAACGACCGACTCAGGAGAGAAACCGAAGGAACGGGAGTGAAAAATAGGGAACGCATACAAGCATTGAAATCGTATCACTAGCCCTTTCTGGACAGCGCATACATCTGAACCGCAGTGCGGTTTGGAGAAACACCCTAATCATAGCACAACTCAGGGTTTGTTGATTCCGTCTGCACGGGTGGTGTAGGAATGTAATGGATAAGAATGGGAAGATAAGACCAGTATGGATCATAGCTCAACAACAACAACAACAGAAATTCAATGAGAAAAATTTTTTTTTAAAAAAAGGTGCACCGAATTTCAACCTTCAAATGGTTCCTGTAGTTATGTCTCGAAACAGGATTGTCTTCATATGTAGTTATGGATTTCTTTGGTCCGCAGACTCACCTTCTTCCTTCCTCTGCATTTTTTACACTTGTCCTTCTCCGCAATCGTGCGTCCTTCTCCCATGCACGCTCTACACTTCTCTTGCATCTGCGTCACCATTCCAGGACCGAGCCGGTGAATAGTAACCTTCAATCACGCTCCTTGAATTTTTATATAAAACCAATATGAAATTCTATTAGCCAAAGACGTCTCGAGACGCGACCAGAGAAATAATAACCTATAGTAAAAATGATCGAATCATAGGTAAAATATGTTTTGATAATTCAAGGTGCGGGTCCTAGAAACACCCTGATTTCAATAGGTCGATCGCTAAAGTAGGTTAAATGTTTCACTTTTAACTTTACGAAACCGATTAAAATTATGGCTAATTATGGCGAAAAAAAATTATGGCGAGTGAAGGAGAGGGTCGGTAGCTCGGTCGCCCAACAACATTTTTTTGCCAGTTGGCAGTTCAACTATGGATCAAATGCGAATCTTCAGCGGTATTCAAACGAACTTCTCTTGCTATTCCTATTCTTCTTTCTGATCATAAATCCACAGGAGTCAACCAATTCATCCTGGGCACCCGGCCCGCATCTCTCATTTTTGATCCTTCGCGATTCTCGTTTCTCCACCCCACCTCCCAAATTTTTCTTTTCTTGCAACAACTCCCACCTTTCTCTTACTTAGTTCTCACACCCTCTCGCTCACTTATCCCAGCAGTGCCAGTAAGCGAGCAACTCGTTACACTAAGATGAGGCTTTATTTTGAGCTTATGAAAGTATCTGTCTCATTTCAGGCTTCCGGAAGAAAGAGCTTGTATATCAAAAGATGCAGATGACTAATCATGACGGAACGGCAGTTCTTTGAGAGCCCGAGGGCGTTTGAAGTAATCAGAGCACTTGCATCAACAGCTTTCTTGTATAGCGCATAAAATCGCGTATAAATTGTATCGAAGGTGCGGGTTTGAGGAACACGGTTCTTTCTAACATTAAAACTTTTTTCCAACAAAACTAATACATCGCGCTACTGGCGATTCTGTAAAGACTTATTCCCGCTTTAAGCAGCCCCCTGGGCCCCTTTAAGTAGCCTCCCTGGGCCCTACTCTATAAACCCCCTGAGACAAACCTTCACTCCGTTTCCTTCACACTCCGGACACGTCTTCTCCGCTCCTTCAGCTCCTCCTTTCCCTTTGCAATCAGTGCACAGAATCGTTCGGCTCACCTCGAATATTTGAACGATATTTCAAAATGTCTAGAGCGGTCGACAAAGTATTTGCTCTCTCGCCTCATTTGTAACCCTATCGTCCCAACCGTATCAACATTTTCCACTTCCCCTACCTATAGATGTGTGATTTTTAGCGCTTAAGTTCTTTGACATTGAGATATACTAAATTGAATGAATCGAATCGAAGGATCGGAATTAGCAATTCTCTTAATTCCCCCACAAAAGTACTGCATAGATCCAAAAGACTGATCCTGAGAAAAAAATGTTTAGATGGTTAACTTGTACCTTCGTTGTGCGGGCCTTTTTCTCGAGCTGAACCGGGTATTTTTCGGACACAATACAAAACTTGGAGCAATAAAACCATATCTTTAACTCAAATGTTCTTTAATTATTCTCTTCTTCATTATTTTCTTCTTCAATTGCCAGAGATCGTTGTGTCAAGTCATTTGGTTCTCTGAAGACTTCCGATTTTGCTCTATGGACGACACATCTTCAACGTTTTCGGTTTTTTTGCTGACGTTATCGAAGTTATGAGATAAAGTATGTAATCCGCATGTTGTTGTTGTCTCGCCCATAGGTCCTGTGGAGAGGAGTCCTTTTGGGATAGGTTGGTGGTGAGGATCCTTTTGAGTCCGGAGAGATTTTCTCCGTCTACACTCGCACCGCAGTCATCGATCCTCTTGGCGAGACCCATTCGTTAACCGGAGAAGGGCAAGAGGTTATTTTACTGGCGCCTCGACTCGCCATTGAAAAGTATAGCGGAGTATCGGCTGATGTTTTGTCCGGTGTCATGCCAAGGCCAGTCCGGCATCGCCCTCCTTTAACGAGCTATACTACCCAGTTTTGGTCCGCGGCGGGATTTCTCCCGCTACTTCATAGCACGAATTCTTCGTAGGGAGGCGTCCCTCTATCCGCCACCTGAGGTCGCGCTCGATTCTGGACTGGATGATCCGGCTCCATCTGTGACAGGCTCTTAAGGCTGTAGAGTCATCCGCATCAATGGCTTTTCTCAACTTGTTCCAATCCGTATTTTCCTTTTCCTCTTCCCATGTTAGTGACGGTGAGAACAAACTGCCCTTTGGTGAATAAAGAAATTCAAATTCAAATGAATCACCATGTCCTAAATTCACCATCGGATCCAAACATTTTTTGATTGGTTATCCGCAAACCAAACCTTCAACTTGCGGGTGCAGCCATTGTACAACTGCTCCAGGGTCACTTTCATCTGGTGCACCGTAGGACGCACGCCTGTCTGCAATTTTTCCCTTCAAAAATGCTGTTTTTTTAAAACAACGTGCGAACCCTGGAATTGCTTGTATTTTTAAGCTACGTTATACTCATACAAATTACAAATGAATTATCGCACAGAAAAAGGCTAATCCACCGGGCGGGATCGAACCCAGCCATCTCGACTCAAACCGGGAGCGCTTGTTACCATTACACATTTGTCATGTTAACCAGGTGTCACTGCCTTTAAACAGTGTAACTTAGAATTTGAAGATTTAACATACAAATTACCTTTCTCATCTCAGTCATCAAAACATTTCTTCAAAGAGAAATCTGTTTATCCGTATCTTCCTCCATATGATATCTCGCTTGCACTCACGGCAAATCCAAGTCAATCAAAGACCACACCAAAGCCAACCCCTCTTCCGTACGGTGGTTTTTAGCTGGTCGAACAGCAGGCTGTTTCTTCCTACCCGCCGATACATATATGTATGTCAAGATCTCTTATCATGAGGGAACGACAGGCCTCGAGAGAAGAAGAGAGCGTGCGATGTAAACAGAGAATGCAGATGAACAGAGCATTTGTATCACTAGCAATTTTTGAAAGCGCATAGAAAAATCCTTTACTAAAATCAAACTAAATTTTCATCGAAAATTCAAACACAAAGTTCTGATACATCACTCGTTGAACATCAAACTACAACAGTCGTGAAAATCAGAAAAAAAATCGTTCGGTAGAAACGAAAAGAAAAAGTTATAAAGAAAGAAAGACCGTAAAGAGAAAAAAGTGGCTTATTCGTCTAAATATACGGAGGATTGGAATGAGGGAACTATAGGCTTTTGATAAAGCCCGAGATCGTGTTATGAAGAAGAACAAAGCATTTGTATCGCATAGATGTGACCCCGAGAGCGCATAGATGTGACCCCTGTAGGTGGCCCACGCCCTATTCCCCCTATCTTCAAGACCTACCTGCTTAGACCGCCTGCCTCCTCCAAAGAACATGTCGAAGATGTCCATGGGATTGTGGAAGGCTCCACTTCCACCTCCACCTCCGTTACCTGCAGACTCAAACTTTTACCACGGTTTTTGGTTTTTTCAAGCTAAGTCCAGTTCTTGTTTCATAGCTCTAAAAATATCCCTCATGTTGATTGAAAATTACAAAAGCGATCGATCTCCAAGCGAGAGAGTCTGGAATATTTAGAAGCGAGCTTGAGGTAAAGGGCAGAGAAGGTAGAGCTTCTCATTATTCCAGAAGGCTACGCTCAAGTAAAGGTTGTTTTACAAAATTAACATTAGAGCAGGTGACCTATGATTGGTTGTTCTCAGCCGTCAGGTCCCGTAAACTTGAAGTCCTTTGAGCATGGGGAGTCCACATTCGGATTCATGTCTTGTCCTTTTTGAAGAAAGCTTGTTCGAAACTTTGGCGGTATTTTTTTACTGTGATAACGCACCCCAAAGAGGTTTTTTTTCAAGTGCAACCGGTTTTTTCAGTTCAATTTACCAAGTTAGAGGCATGCCGGAAGCGGAAATTCTGTTTAGGACATAGGTAAACCACAATCTGGCAAAAAAAAATTCTAGGACGATCGACCTACCGACCCTCTCCCTTACTCGAAGTAAATGTATCTTCTCAGCTGAAGGTGAAAGTGAAAATTCTCTATTTCTCTACCTAAAGTTTCTTTAGTTATAACTCAGCCTCAAACGGTTTCTTCAAGTTGAAAAAGGAAATTTTTCGCCTACCTTGTCGGTCGACCAAGTGAAAAATCAAAACAGATTTCAACTATGGTTTAGGATCAGGTACCCCAAGAAGCTCTGACTTGTTTTCTTCAAAAATTCGTTGCCTGCGTTCTTAGAATAGACCTACTTCTTTAAAAGAAATATTACGGCTCAAACGTGCTATCTCTTTGGAAACAACCAAACTGTGAAATTAAAAAAAAAACCAGATCCTGCTACAGTGAGTTTGAAGCTCGTATGCACGTCCGCGCGATTGACTTTTTTGGCATAAAGAAATAAAAAAAAAACTCGGAAATTTTTTTTATTATTTTTGCTGAAGTCATTTAGACTTGCCACAGGCGCGCCAACGTTCTGTCAGACTTACTCACCAGCGGGCTGCACTATCATGTTAACAAAAATCTTGCGTTCGAGAAAATGGAAAAACATGTTCGCGCAGGGTTCATTCCACCTTTTTTACAATGGCATGAATGTGACCATGTTGAACTACAGTATGATGATAAAGAACACACTCTCTACTTTTCTGTACGATAACACAAACCTTTCTGCTGTGATTTTTTAATGGTTTTATCAACCTTTTGTTCTGAGATTTTCTTTTTTTAAGATTGGGTTCTAGTTCAATGTCGAGTTCCTTTTTTTCGGGTTGAATGGTGGACACGTACATACACCCATTTGGAAAGACACATAATATCCCTGATTGGCATTTTATGATTGTCCTGTTGACGGGCATCTCTCCACCTCAAACCAGGGGTTAAATAGCCATGCCAGACCTTCTGTTGGTGGGCGGCCCGCCGACAGAGGTTTTTTAGTATGCAAGAAAAAGGGACAGACGCCCGCCGAAAGCGGCAAATTTTTTTTCAAATAAGGGTCCCACCATATGATACTTTTTAAAAACAGAGGCCGCGAAAAAAATTTTTGGTTTCACATAAAGGTCCAACCTTATGTTTTGGAAAACAGAGGCCCACCGACAGGTCAGACATGACTATTTAACCACTGGGCGGGCCTCTGTTTTTTTCTTAATCATAAGAAAGACTCTTGTTTAAAAAATTTCCGCCTTCGTCTGTACCTTTCTCTTGCATATTGAAAAAACCCTGCCACAAACTCCGGCTCGAAGATTTGTACTTAAACTCCTATTCACACGGTCTATTAAACCCTTGACTTGCTAAATAAAAGACCAACACCGACGTTACCCCAAATATTGATCACTGGTCACCAGTCATAGGTAAAACATGTCTTGATTTTCAAATAGGTCGATCGCTAAAGTAGGTTGAAAGTTTCACTTTTGACTTTACGAAACCGATTGAGGCTGAGTGATGGCTAATGAAACGATCTATTTATGTGAAGGAATGATGTTTTATTTTTTTCGCTTTTAGCTGTGAAAACTCTGTTACTTCCATTTTGATTGAGGGAGAGGGTCGGTAGGTAGGTCGCCTTAGATAATTTTTTGCCATTTGGCAGTTTACCTATGTCACCAGCACTGCTGAAAAATTTGAAAAAAACACCGTTTCTTGGGCGATGGAATCATGCATGATGAGGCCATTACTAAAGCACGCCACGCACGTCAAATCATTACTAATGCCCGCCACTTCGTGGGAAAGAGAGAAAAGTGTTTGACGCATATTATGTCTTTTTTTATACGGCCTCGCTAGCGTAAACTTTTGCCTGAGCCTAAGCAGAAAGAAAACATGAACAACTAAATAAAGCGCATGGGACAAAATTAAGAATTTTCCCGCGCAGTTGCGTGCATTTAATGACTTAGCGTGCATAGCGTGCTATAGTAATAGCCAATGATGTTGTTGTTGTTGTTGTTTTTTGCCCATAGGTCCTGGTGAGGGGAGTCCTTTGGGATAGGTAGGTGAGGATCCTTTTGAGTCCGGAGAAATTTTCTCCGTCTACATTCGCACCGCAGTCGGCGATCCTCTTCGCGAGACCCATTCGTTAACCGGAGAAGGGCAAGAGGTTATTTTACTGGCGCCTCGACCAGGGGTCAAATAGTGACCGGATCGGTCCCGTCGGCGGATACATGTACACACACTATTGACAAAAAAAACTCCTCTCCTTTCTTACCCTTTTCCTTCATCCCCTCTTCTTTTTTCCTCCAAATTTTGAGCAGCGGATACATGTAAACCCAAATTGGGCGGCTCCATTGAACCCCTGGCCTCGACTCGCCATTACAACGTATAGGGGAATATCGACTGATGTTTTATCCGGTGGCATGCCCAGGCCAGTCCGGCATCGCTCTCCTTTGACGAACTATACTATTTGACGAACTATGGCGATAATAGCCAATGATGACAATGGTAGCTATTCTTTCTCCACTCTTCACTTTGGCTCGCTTCTCATTACTCCAGACTCCTCCGCTTTGAAGCGATTGTTCTTCTTATATTTTCAAAAGTTACACAAGACCTTTGGTGAACTATGAAATTGATTGAACTAATTCTGACCTTGCACCGCATCCATTCCTCCCTCATCGTAGATTTCTCTCTTCTTCGGATCCGAAAGAATTTCATAGGCCTGAGAGAAATATTGATGCTCCATAGCCTCACGGAACAAAAAGGAAGTCGTAAACAAATTCTTTGAGCACATAAAAATATAAAAACTCAAAAGCATCGAAATTCTCGACTTCGAAAGAATTGAAGTTTTAGCTCAAAGTTAGAACTTTCCTTAAAAAAAACCATATTCAGTTAATTATTGTAAAGAATAACCTCAACGGTATCTATCTTGCGGTAACAAAATAATACTCCAAAGCTAACTCATTAACGTTGGAATGTGCATAGCTCTTTTTGCCCTGAACAGACCTGCGATATGTGCTTGAAACGTTCACCCTCGTTGGGGTTCTTGTCGGGATGGTACTTAAGAGCGAGTTTTCGGTAAGCTTTTTTCAGCTCAGTTTCTGAAGCAGTTGGTGAAACTTCGAGAACATCGTAGAGTTCAGTCTCTTTCACCATCTCTGATCTGAAACCGATTCAGAGGCCGTATGCATGGAAAACAGTTTATAATAATCTGGATTATTATAATCCAAGGATTACAAAATCCAAAAAAAGTTTAATAAATTTGGATTATGGAAATCGGTATGCATGAAAGTCAGATTTTTTAAACTTGGATTATTGTCAAAAAGGACGCGGAAAGACAAGCGTAAGCACTAAAATGCATCAAAAAGCGGATCCATGACACTTTGTTACACGACAGTTTGTTACACGATACTTTGTTACAGGGGCTTTTGTTTTTAGTGTGTTTTGACTACTGTATTTTTTGACAAATTTAGTCATTGAATCAACAAAGATTCAAGTATTATAGCTTAGCGATACCGATACTAAAACTATTATAGCGATACCGATACTAAAAGTATTATAGCTTCCATGCATACCGGATTATTGAAATAAATTTGGATTACTGATAATCCAAACTCATAATCCTTTTGAATTACTCCATGCATACGGCCTCAGGAGTAAACAACTTAGATTTCGGAAACGTCAAATACGCGCTTCAATACTCAAGTCGGACCGGCTTAGAGACTTTTTCTCTTTTTTAAAACTTACTTTTTCTATTTGTCGAAGAATCCATATTGAATAATATATTTGAGTTTCATTTTTTTTCTTTCGTCAAAAAACATTCTACTTTCAACAGTTTTTAAACAGAATTAGGTGGAGGAATCATTGAATCAGGACAGTAAGAATAACCAAAACATAAAATTCGAGGTTTAGTAACATAACTCACGCGTGATAATATCGATATGGTAGAAAACTTTTACATTATTGAAATTATATTTGATGAAGGAATATTCAATCGAATTCGAAAATCGAATTCAATTCGAAATCAGTCACGAGTATGAAGCGCTTTGGTTAGATCATCGGACAAAACTTTTCAATTATTTTAAGACATGTCTTTATTAAAAACGGTTTTTTTTTTTGAAAAATTACTTGACCAACTATGAGCGTATTAGTTCCTTTTTTGAATCAGTAGACTTTGAGTTTTTAAAGAAAAAAACTTTGAGGAATACCGAAATATTAAAAAGTCAGTGACTCCCTCCGAAAAGAGAAAGAGATTAGTAAAGTCGAACAAAACTAAAAAAAATCATTGCCGGTTGCATGTGCGCTCCAGTTGAACAATGTACTGGAACATTTTAAAAGCGGGAACTCAAATCGTTTTAAGTGTTTAGAATAAATTTGACGTACTGTGTGTTTGCCTCAGGAAAGTTAACCCGTTTTGTATGTGGATCAAGGTTTCTCATAACTTGTGAAATTTTACACTACGCACGGGTTTACCTGGTTCCCCTGGCTCGGCTGGCTGTTACGTTCGTTCATGATTTTAGTTAAGTCGTGTCCATTTGTCCATTTCTACTATGAGACACTGTAGTGTAAGGTGAGAATGCTCGACTGTGAGTATCTCGGTGAGAGTTCGGATTCGCTGTGATGAGTAGTTCTGGCAAATTTTTATTTTTACATAAAAACGCTTAGGCTTAGGAAAAAAAATTACGCTAACGAGGCCGTACGGCTTATAAAAAAATTTATTTAAAAAAAGAGAAAAAGAAAAAAGAGAAAGAAAAAGAAAGAGAAAAAGAAAGAAAAAATGAAAGAGAAAGAAAAATAAAGAGAAAAAATAAGAAAGCGAAAAAGAAAAAGAATGACTTTAATTGAAACAGACCAGGCCAGCCAGCCAGGGGATTCAGGGGGGCCCGTGCGTACTCCAAAATTTCACAAGTTTTCTCATAACAGTTACTATTGAGTGAGATTCAATCTAGTCGACAAAACTGGCGAGATATTAATGCAAACCTTCTTTTTTCTCATCAGAAAAAAACGGTGTACAACAAATAAATAAAAAGGAAAATGTCTATAATTCACTCAAAAACTAAGTTAAACCAGAATTTCAATAACAAAAAATCATCTATCTTTTTGAGTTCTTCCCGGGGAAAATTTCTGAGAAGTTGGAATAGAAAAAGTAAAAATGTAAAAAAAGTAGAAAAAAGTATTTAGTGCTCACATATTTGGTGTATCAATTGGCAATTGGTGAGTCTTTTCACTGTTTTTTTTCTCGGCTTAGTGCCAGTTACCGAGCGAAGCAAGCAAACTTGATGCATCACTTACGTTCAGGACTGAATTTTGAGGTGGAGAGCTTAAATTTCAATAGACACGGGCTTATTCATTCATTCATTCTTTCTTTATTCCATTTTTGCATGTCAGAAAAACAATACAAAATGGATGATTATCACGGATTTAAAATGCAAAGAGTTAAAAATTATGATGATAATCATTGAGGATACATTGTTTTATAGCCGTATACGATTGCATTTTGTATACGTATACGTAGCCGTATACGATTCATAGCTTGCATAAGAGAGGGATCATTGGAAAATAACTTGATATCATCAGCGTAGAGAAAACAATTTATACCACTGGTAATAATATTAACAATGTCATTTACAGAAACATCAAAGAAGCGTGGGCCAAGACAACTTCCTTGAGGAACACCAGTCGAGTATACTTTGCTATCAGAGAATGAGTTGTCTACCATTACTTTAGATGTGCGTTCGGATATAAAGGACTTTATAAGGGTAAGAAAAGATGATTCTATTCCGAGACATTGAAGCTTATGAAGTAGGAATCTATGGTTAACAGTGTCGAAGGCTTTAGTTAAGTGATTCAGGCAAACATCGAAATCGGTCTTCTTGGAAATATAAGACATATAAAGAGAATCTGATTGCTAGCGATGTAATTGTGGAACTTTTTTTCTAAATCCAGATTGACAGGGTTGCAAGAGCTTCTCAGAATCTGAATGAATATAAATAACATCATGCATAAACTTCTCGAGTAATTCAAACATGAAGCATACGAGAGTAATAGTTCGATAATTGTTGACATTGGAAGTGCTACCGTTTTTATGAATAGGCTTTATAATACCTTTATGTTTGAGAACAAGACCAAGGCTTAGGAATCAGATCGTATGGAACATTTTTTCGCAGTAATACTTTTGAAGCGAGAAAAACAATGGTGAGACTTACCGATTCACTCAAAAAATGTAACAGTGCCAAAGATTTGTGTTCCTAGACGATGCCTATGAAGTAAAAGAATTGAAAATGTTTTTATCATCGTCAAAACTTGATTAAAATCAAAAACTTCTGGCTGACGCGCGGAAAAAGTTGCTGTAATTCTGCTTATTACTCAAACGTATCTTTCCAGGCCACACGAGCCAATTACATCCATTTGAAACGCTTCACCTCAATGTCACGTACATAGCTCACAGAATGTCTGCGTGTGTCAAAGAAAAGGGGAAAAACTATCTCTCTTAGAGCGAGGATTCTACGCAGAATAATCAGGGGCCATATTCATAGTCGCCTACCCCGGGTAGGGTACCCAGCGACTGTGAAAATCATCAGTTCATTATGGCTCTAAGGTGTTCAAGTACTGCTAGTAGCCTGGTTATATTTTGTTGATTAGGCAAAATGAGGTGACCAGAGAAAATAAATATATTCGATCGCTCTTGACATTCTGAACAAGGGAGGACTGTAAAGGTCTAAACTATCAAGATTCGCTCGCTTCTCATTGTTCTATAGCCCATCGCACGGAAAACAGTCGTTCTGTAATTTTTTAGAGTGACCTTAAGAGACTGACATGAGCTGTCAAAAGTTCAACATCTCAAGGCGTTGGTAATGAAAATGATATGGAAGCTAGTTTGGACGGTTCTTGAAGAATTTTAGACATGCAACATCATGCCTGCTGGAAGTTTTCAAAAATTTTAAAAACTCGGTTACAATGTCAACGGGCCAATATTTTCGGTTGAGGGATGGCTGGGTTCGGTTCCATATCATGGGCTAAATTTTTGTGTACCAAGTTTCGAATCTGTTCCGTTCATTATGATATTTTCCACTTTTAGGAACGAGGCAAAACATACATATTGTGCTTTCGGTATGTGAAGAGTTGCGGAATAGTCGGCTTCGGGGGGTTTTGTGTATTAAAGCCTTAGAATCAATAAAAATTACTTTAAAATTTTTTTGGTTTGTTCCACTTTAAAACAAGAGCCCTAATTTGTATCAACATGATTTGTCTTCGAGAATCGAAATTAGAAACAGTCTTCTGCACTGTCTCAGTTAAGTTTTTTGAAAAATTTAATTAAAAATTTTTTCGTAGTTTTCATAACAAGTTAAGAATGCAAAATACCGTATTTTATATGCATGTTCACGGCAATTCATGGTCAGAAAAATCAGTGCAATTGTCTCAGTCGAACAATCTTACTTTTATCTTACTTTAAGATTTATCATCCATCTTCGACCTCTCTTCTCTTAATTGTGAAATCTGGAGTTATGCTCCATTCACGACGCTTTCGCTTCATGAGCATGCGTGACTAAGAGAACGAGGCAATTGAGCCTTTAATAAGCACTATCGCACGGAATAGCAATGTGTCACCGTGGTGTTATGGTTAACACGCTCGCTCCCGGATAGAGGAGAGATGGTTGCATGGGTTCGAGTCCCCCCGGTGACTAGCTTTTTTCCGTGCGGTGGTTTGATCAATTTATCTTACTTTTAATTTTGGGTGAATTTTTTTCTCCTTACTCCATGCTTATGTTTTTTTGTGGTTTTAAACTATTTTTTTCATGTTAAAATTTAGTATTTATTGAATGGTCAACATAATTTGGTTCACGAATTCAACAATCTCACACCCAGAAGTATGAATAGAACAACATTGAAGGAATTTATTCCCCACAATAACTTAGTTGTAAGAAAAAATTATCTGCACGTAATTATGTACAAAGATTCAGAAATTGCACAAAGTTCTTCAGGATATTCTACACAATGTATTTCAGGATATTCACATTAAAATGTTAGGACATTATCAAAATCAACGATATCAACATCAGCAAATGATATGAAAAATTCATAAACATCTAAAATACTTTTTCTAACTCTTCTATGGTGTTCCGATTTTGAAATGAAAAAGTTGATTATTTTAACCGAGTAAAATGATACAAATTACCGAGCTTGCATCTTTTCATGAACCGGATAGCTCACACAGTAATGAGAAGGCAGCTAACGGGCATAAAATAATGATTCATCGTCCACCCATTCATCGAAAATCAGGTCCTGCAACGATGAAGGGTTCTGTAATGAGAGGAAAAAGGAGCCTGAAGCAGTTTTTGTAGTCTTTCGGATGTAACGTTTTTAAATGTATCAAAAATTCTTAAGATGTCAAGAGCTCAAGAGAAAAACTGAGAATTGGGTGTAATTAACCATGTATCTACAGTATAATATTATAAACAACCATTTTTGATGTTTTAAGACTGAAAAAACTAGCAATATGAAAACTGAAACACTTTTCTTCTCTCAGCCATCCTGGTTTTGCTAGAGAATTTTCATGCTTGAAAAAGTGCACGTCCGTTTTCGAGTAATTTTCTTTTTTCTAGAGTAAACAGTTCACCTACACCGAGTAGGTGGCAAACTGCTCTCTCATCAAAACTGTTATAACGAAAAGTGTTTTCTGCATCAACCTGCATATGGCCTGTTATATTGAAAAAATAGTAACTGTAACCCATAGAACATGTTTCGGTGTGTACATCACCGCAATGTCACCTCCAGCCCGCCGTCGGCTCCCATCACTGCGGAGTAAGACGAGCGCGTCGGGCAAGGACAATAGCTGAACAAACACATTGTAGTTCACTTTCAAGAGAGCGGCGCAATGAGACTGTGTAACGGACTCAAAATCTCCTCCGGGCTCTCCATCATCGCCGGGAGGGCCTCGAGGGCCGGGCACGCCTGGGTTTCCGGGGAAACCTGGTGGTCCCGGGGGACCTGGTTCGGCAAACTCGGAATCGACTGCAGTGCGGCCTGGAGGTCCGTCTTCGCCAGGTGGACCAGGGAACCCCATCGGTCCTGGTGGTCCTGAATTAAGACCCCCCCCCTCTACGTCGTTTTACGAAACAAGCTGTTTAATTGCTTTGTGGTTCCCTACGGTTCTAAAACTTGTTTTTAAAATAACCTTAATATTAGAATATTAGAAATGCTTCTTAGAAATATTAGAAATGCTCACAAGTTGAGAATCGCATTGCCTTTCGCTATAAACAGCTCCCGGTTCTCTACATGTGCATCAAGAATTATCTCTATATGGAACTGCCTACCTTCTGAAATAGTATGCATTCATTCTGATATGATGTTTCTGACGAAACTGAAAGAACTTCCTAAACATACTATTTTACCTAGCCCTATTGTTTCTGACTAATGGCTTTAATACACTGCCACTGTATTACCTCACCTTCTTCTTTTTCATTTCTTAATTTTATCATATATAAAAATCCATGTTATATTGTTTTTATATTTCGATTCCACGTTAAACACACATGTACATGGAAATAAAGAATGAAAAGAATGAATGAAAAAACCTGGTAGTCCTTCTCCACCATAAGAAGGCGGTCCAGGTCGCCCAGGCAAGCCTGGCCGGCCGGGCGCGCCTTTTGTTCCTGGATCACCTGCGATCAGGTTCAAAGAGCCAACTTCCCCATCTTCTCCCTGGAATCCAGGCACGCCAGGAAAGCCAGGCGGACCCTGTAACGGAAACGGTTTTTTTATATATGCACAAAGAGTACTCTTTTCCCTAATTTTACTGGCGAAAACAGTGTTGAGTAAAGGAAAAAAGGGGAATTTCACTTTGCCCTTTCCCAATTTTAATATTCTATTTCACCAAGATTAACTATTCGATTGTGAGAAACGAGGCGTGCTGGCAAAGGTAAAGAAGTGTTTGGGTTCGATCATGCACCGTGGAATAGCTTTTGACCGTTCGGCACCGTGAAATAGCTTTTGACCATAGTTCAATCAAATACTTCTCTAAACGGTAGAACGTAAGGTTGAACGAACTGGCAATCCGGGAACTCCTTCAGGTCCCGGGGGTCCTGGTCGGCCAGCCGGACATTCGACGCAGCTTTCGATTTCAACCGTTCCAATCCTGAACCCACCCGAACTGTCTTGTCCTGGAAGGCCATCGTTTCCCGGCGCACCATCATCCCCGTCTAGACCGGGTAAACCTGGAGACACGAGATTGGAACTTTTCCAAGTTGACGGAATAGATTGAACAATGCACACTGTTATCTAACAATTCTCTGTATTAAATGATACTTTCCTCCTAACCTATAATTTTCGCCGTACATACATAGTAATAACCCTTTCCAACATACATATATTATCAGTTTCTCATTTGAACGAATACCCCTGCTTTGTACAAATACCCCTACGTCAAACAAAAAAGATGCAAAGTGACCAAGTCGGGCACCTGGACTTTCTGTAAACCCTGTAGATATGTACGCGTTTCCATGAGATGATTTCACATACCTACCCTGATTGAACTAGTGGCAGCTCCTTGAGTTGAGGCTAGTGTGTTAGCAGCGATCGGAAAAGTCATATTCGTGCATGCGCTAACAAAATTTTTCAACTTCTTCGATTTCAACTAATCTTTCGAGATTGGATTTCGAAATCGGTACTAGGCACAATATTTAGATACACTACCTACATGCCAAAATGCGGGCCGTTTCAGTTCTCCTACTTTCCCGCACATCCCATGCTCACTCATGTACACGAAAACCCAAGTTCACAACCTATGGGAATAATCTGTCATGAGTATTTTAGGTATATGTATAAGACGATGCTGGGAATAATTTTCGCCAAAATGCTCAAAATGTTGTTCCTCAGCCAAAAACTTTATTTTGCCAAGATTTCGAGTATGCGAACTTGGGAGAAGGAAATTCCGATATTAGTCTTTTTTTAGCTGCCAAAATAGGGACGAAGAATCGGCCACTATTTCGCAGTGCCAAATGATGAATGACTCTGTGGCCAAGTTTTGTTCCTGCCAAATCAGGACAATTTTGTTTTTCCTTTGTGACATGTTTTGGCACAGCCAAACTCGACTCTTTTTGGAACACTTTTTTCACTACCAAATCAGGGACAACTTTTTTCTTTCGTGTCATGTTTTGGCACTGCCAAACTCGGCTTTTCAAAAAAAACGCTTTTCGTCCGTTGAACACAGCTCTGCAACGACAACATACCAAACACTTCTAGCGACTTACCCCAACCGAGTTTAGTAAACTCGGTTGGGGTACACAACACTAGAAATGGTTGGTCTGTGGGCGTTGTAGCTGCAGGTATTGCATCTCGGCCTTTGGTATGAGATCAAAGTTTAGTATTGGCACTCCCCAAAGAGTCAGTTAAAGTCTTTGTCGTGCCAGTGAAGAGATGCGGTGTGGTTTCGTGGTTTTTTAATTAACTCGCTTTGTAACGCGAGACTTACCATATTTCGCTTCTTTCTCCCACTAAATAGCTTTTTACTTCTTTAGGAGATTTCCTCTCTTGTATTGAGATAACTTTCATGTGAATTATGCTTTTTCGCTTTGTTTTTTACCAATTTCGTTCTGCTTTAGGGTAATTTGCATATCGCTGATGATGCTTTAAATAAAGCGAAACGTCCGAACTCTTTGCACGAAACCACACCGCATCTCTTCACTGGCACGACAAAGACTTTAACTGTCTAATTAACCTCCACGATGCGCGTCACTCAGTACTCAAAATTCCCCAAAGAGTTCCTGAGAGCGATCCTCCATCATCCCAGAAATGAGGCTAAGGGGTTGCAGGGGCTACAAAAAAGCCCGATTTTGGCAGTGACAAAACAAGGACAAAAAACCCGATTTTGGCAGTGAAAAAACAAGGATAAAACAAAAACCGGATTCTGGCAGTGACAAAAGCGGTGACAAAACGAGTACAAAGTAGAAAGCTTGTTTTTCGACGGTTTTTCTTGGCAGGTCCGTCAAAACGCATGTTATTTGCTGCCATTTATCATGGCGCTTTTTTCCGTTTCTTGCCATGGAAAAGCTTGGTTTTTCAAGGGAAATCCGCCCGAGGAACAACATTTTGAGCATTTTGGCGAAAATTATTCCCAGCATCGTCTTATATGATACATTGGGAAATCGGCTGAAACCTGGTTCTCCCGGAGGCCCAGTGCAATCGTATTCGTCCTCTTCCTCTGGCGAACTTTCCTCCACAGAATCCGTGTACTGCACCTGATAGGATTAATGAATTTTGAAAAATACACAGATATACACACATATGCATCCCAAAAATTTGGCCCACATCGAGTTTTTTTGCTCTTTTTTTACTAGGCCGTTTTTTAGGCCAAAAATTTCAAATACACACCAAAACAGGTGGAAAAATAATATGATTTTTTTAGCGGTCACCGCTCGAAATTAACTTTTTTGCGATAACTTTTTTAGTTTTACAGTGTCCCAAAACTTTGGCCCAGGCTATTTTTATGATGTTTAAAAATTATATTCTCGATTTTTTAATGTTTTTCTTATTTTCGGTTGTCTGGAAGCCATGCCTAGCAGCACACAACTTTCTAACGTTGAAAGAGCCCAAATTGATGCTCTTCATGCCTCGAATCAGAGCATATCTGCTATGGCAAGACAAATGAATCGTAGCAGAAAATCCATTCGAAACTATGTTGAAGGAAAACTGAAAAGTAAAGACGACAAGAGAGGTGGACGACCCCAATGGTTTCTGAGTGAGATAAACGCCACATCGTCAACGTTGCTTTGAATGCCGTTAAGTCCATTCGTCAAATCGCAGCGGAGTCTTCTGTTCACGTTTCTAGATCTAAGATTCATCGAGTTCTCACAGCATCCCCTCATCTTGAGAATGTCAAAATGAAGAAAACTTCTCGTTTCACTCCAATTAACATCACAAACAGACTAGATTTCGCTAGAAGAGAGATGAAACGGGACTGGAATCGGGTGAGCAATGTCCTAAAAAAAACTTTTTTTTTTGTATTCAGGTTATCTGGAGCGATGAAAAAAGTGATGCCTGGACGGTTACGATGGCCAGGTGTCATATTGGCATGATCTCCGGAAAGATCCGCTCTACTATTCGCGACAAAATTTCGGTGGAGGGTCTGTGATGTGCTGGGGTGCTTTCCATACAAACGGCACTTTTCCAATTCAGTTCATCACGAGTAAAATGAACTCCAATGATTACCAACAGGTTCTGGCGAAAGATATTGTAACTTTTTTTCACAAATACAGCGAATTCTGGGTTCTTTTTTATGCAAGATAATGCCTCAATTCATGCCAGCTCTTCAACCAAGGCATTCCTTGCGGGCCACATCATTGATGTTTTACCGTGGTCCGCTTGTTTTCCGGACTCAAATCCCATAGAAAACGTCTGGGGATTGTTGTTCAAGCGTGTGTACGCCAAAGGAAAACAATACAGCAGCTTAGCGGACCTTAAAGCCGCGATAACTCATGAATGGGATCGCCTCGATGTCAGCTACCGAAAGCTTTCGACTTCAGTTGATAATCGAATTCATAAATTGGTACTTTGCAAAGGAGCAGCAGTTGATTATTGAGTGTTTTTGTTATGAACATTTGTTGAATTTGAATAAAATTTGAAAAGTGGGCCAAAGTTTTGGGACAGCACAAATTCGGTTTTTTTTCTGAACAGATACTTTATTTTTCAGAATAAAACTATGAATCGTTCATATAAGTAATTTTTTTACGATTTTTTCTATGTAGTTTATAATTTTGATACTTACAAAAAAACTATTAAGTGAAAAACACAGGGAAATAGTGAGGTGGGCCAAAGTTTTGGGACGCACTGTATGTAGGCATTTTTTTATAAGAGAGATAATGAATAAATGAATGAATGGTTCACTTTTTAAAGCCTTACAACAAAATTTTACTGCTTTCACCCACAAAAACAAAAGGAGGTCATATTTCCAATTTGGAAGTCTGGATTAGGATATAGCATGGCGAAAGCTTGCTCGAATCCGAAATGAAACCCAGTGGTTTCTTTTGTACCGTAGAAGAAAACTCGTGATTCGAATTGCTATTCGCTAACTGTTCGCTTGGCGAAGGCTTTCGGCGCAGCGACCAGTCGGAACTTCTGGAACGGGAAAGGAATGAAGCCAGGCGGGAAGCCGATCAATGGCATTTCTGGAATACTCATCATTTGATGAACTGTGTTTTTCAGCTGTTACAAAAAAACAAGATTGGACTGAACGAAGCTGAACTGGACTAAAGGTTCTATGGAAAACGAAACTTTGATTGTTATTGTATTATTGCTTTATTCTTTGATCAATCTTATTTTTTCACTCCCATGTTGAATAAAAAAATTGTTGTTTTCGCATCCAAGAGGTAGAATTCGCATTCAAAAATCCCAGTACGTTCTCACAATTTTTATAATTGTCGATGAGAATATAATATATCTAAAAGAAGAGAAAAGCATCATATCGAGGCTAAAAATACTGTGCTTACGTGGTTAACATATTCATGTCAGAATGAAAGTATTGTGAATATCTGGTAGCTCTGTATTGTTAATCCCGCTTCCCTATTATAACAGTGAACATAGACCACGCCTTCGTGCCGGGCGCTACATATAAATACGCCCCTTGGCTAGGAGAGAGGAAGAGACCGGGCCCGGTCGCTCACCCCCACCCCTCTTACCTAGGCACTTTGCTCGTAACGTGATAATCCCCCACTGTCATTGTCGCACCTAATATTCTACAACGTAATGTTAATGTCACTTCTATTATTCTACAACATAACGTTAATATAATTATTCTCGGTATCCATGTTACGACGTCTTAATCTAATAAACGTGTCAATCCTTCATGTTCTGGTTCGGGGCCACAAGACAGGGGACACCACACTAAAACCCGCGGACTCTCACTGGTAGCAGCGAGTGGTTCTTAGTCAGAGAGCCGCGGGGGAAGGTGTGGTGTCCCGTCTTGGTGCCCTTTGAAGTCTCTATTAATTTCTACATTATAACAAGTTAAGGGGTGGGTAGAGAAAAAAAATGCGAGCGCCGTCGTCGTGTTTTTTTTGTGTGTGTGTTAGCGCGTGTGTGTGTGCGCGTGTGTGTGTTTGCGCGTGTGTGTGTTGCTGATGTGATTGTGTAATGCCCTAGGTAAAACGTACTAGGATGCCCTAGGGAAAACGTACTAGGAGGACCGGTGATTTGTGTAATGCCCTAGGTAAAACGTACTAGGATGCCCTAGGGAAAACGTACTAGGAGGACCGGTGATTTGTGTAATGCCCTAGGTAAAACGTACTAGGAGGCCCTAGGGAAAACGTACTAGGAGGACCGGTGATTTGTGTAATGCCCTAGGTAAAACGTACTAGGATGCCCTAGGGAAAACGTACTAGGAGGACCGGTGATTTGTGTAATGCCCTAGGTAAAACGTACTAGGAGGCCCTAGGGAAAACGTACTAGGAGGACCGGTGAGTTTTGATGCCCTAGGAAAAACGTACTAGGAAGACCGGTGATTTGTGTAATGCCCTAGGGAAAACGTACTAGGAGGACCGGTGAGTTTGAAGTAAAATCCTAGGATCACGTACTAGGTTGGCCAGTTAACGCGTCATAAGACGTTAGATTTTTGCAAAAAAAAAATATAAGGTACCAAAAAAAAAAAGGGAGAAAAAAAAAAGGGAGAAGCAGAGCGAGAAGAGAGAGTCCTTGTGTTGATAGCTGGAGGTGACGTGTGATGACCCACTTCGGGAGGCGCTCCCTCTCTGGGGGGCGCCACCCCGAGTTTATAATAACCAAAGTTAAAAAAAAAAAAAAAAAAAAAATAAAATAAATAAATAAAAAAAAAAAAAAAAAAATAAAAATAATAATAACGAAAAAAAAAGAGAAGAAGAAGAAAGAAATAAGAGAGGGAAGCGAAATGGGAAAAGAGAGAGAATGAAGATGATACTGGGTTCTGTGGAGGATCAAGTAGCAGGAAGCAGCGTACACAATGTACTCCAAATGGTAAGTCCAGTTTATTCTATCGTGTTTGTGGCGCAAATTTGTTTATGTCTCAGAGAGACCGTATCAATTTCAGAGGTCATAGGCATATGGTTGCGCGGCTGTTGACACTGTTGTCTGGGCCGTTCGGCCAATTAAGAAAAGAAGAGAGAAAGAGAAAAGAGAGAGGTGCCTTGCTCGAGTCAGAGGAACTTATCATTGCAAACGTTTCTTTAGAAGTTAAAGCGCGTATGTTAGGTAAATTATTCAAAAGGTTATCTCATTCCTGATTATCGTAAGATTTCTTTTTGTGTCCATGTGATGCTAATTTTGGATTCATGTCATGATTTTCCTCCTTATGCAATATTGAGAGAATATTATTCCACGTCAGGTGGAGTCATATGAACTTATTGGTGCTAAAACGTCTTCAGCAATTAATGTGTAGCTATTACGAAAATGCTAAGTAAGCTCTTCAAGTTCCTATTATTTTCGCTCTTTTCATGTGACGCGATTGTTGATTCATTTTCATTATACCCAGTTTAAAAAAAAAAAAAAAGAAAAAAAAAAGAGAAGAAGTACTTCAAAAAAAGAGAAGAAGTTGCATTTTTCGGTTTGTGTTTTCATGTCGCTGAACCAGAAGAGTTATATTTTCCCTCTCTTTACTTTTCATCTTACATTTGCTAAACCGTTAGCAGTGGAGAGCCAGAGTATAGATTCAAGCGACTCTGACTCTCCCAGGCCAAAACATTGGTAGCGTATGTGAATTTCCACTTGTTAGGACAAAGCTTTTGCCGGTACGTTTCTTGACTGTTGATAGGTTATCCTCGGAAAAGTTGCCTTATGCTCACATTTCCCCCGATTAATGGCACATTTCTTTTGTGAAAAGAGCGAGTTACGTACTTACGTCTATTCCTCTCGCTCAGACATATCTCTATCCGCCTAACTTCCGTGCTCTTTACCTACAGTAGACCTCGTGCTATTTCAGCCACGCTTTGCTCTTTCATTCTCACCATACAATATATCATCGCCTCTAACACTCTCCTGGCGTAGCGGTGCACGCTCTTTGCGAAATGACGAATAGAATGTGCCTCTGTGTCTCTTTTTCTCTCTCTCTCTCTCTCTCTCTCTCTCTCTCTCTCTCTCTCTCTCTCTCCTTCTGTGAGCCCGATTAGTCAAAGGAAGGCATTTTCTTTCTTTTCTCTTCCTTTCCTTTGTATTAAAAAAATTCTTTCTAGATTGGCTCAGATCCGTGATCAGACGAAGGAAGCGACATTCCAGTCTAAAAGGCTTTTGTTTTGAGAATCGTCTCTGTCTCTTTTCACCATGTTATTTTTAAAGGAGTCGCTCTGAGATGCCATTTCTACCATTAAATCTGAAGTAAGTTAGAAAGATTCTAGAAAAAAAAAAAAGGGGGCTTTTGCGGTCTGGGAATGATTCAGCTGTGAGATTATTTCAAAAAGTCCCCGACAAATGCCACATTCCAACCAGTAGTTTTCAAAAGTACTAAACACATCCCAGACTAAAAGCATTCCAAAGGTTAGAGAGGAATTTTTATCAGAGGAAACGGGAGATAAAGAAGAATTTTATCAGCGCAGAAATCTTAAGTGAGCCACGGACAGTTCACCCAATACATCTATCTCATCCCATCGGCAGGCATAACGCTCTCACCCCTTTTCTCTCTCTCTCCCATTCTCTCTCACTCTCGAGCAGGGAGAGGCTGCAGGCCCCTCCCACATCCCTGGATGACTGATCGTCATTGTTCCCTTTAATCAGGCTCAAAATAAACGGCTTCCGTTTTCAGGAAGCGATGAAGCGGCGAAGGGGTAGAAGCCTCGAGAACATCCAAGGACGACCGCCGGACACGAACGAGACGCCGACGGAGAGCCCCCAGTCAGGGGAGGGTCCATTCGGACCCTCCTTCGGACGATCAGTAAACAATAGGTTGGAAAACGTCCCAAGAGTAAAAGGCAATATACCTGAACAATTAGAAGCCCTGAAAACACCCAATAGAAGAACTTGGCTAAATATGTCGTTTTATGATCGTAGCTTCGAAAGATTTAAGGAAAGTACTGACGGATTCACAAGGCATAGTTCACAGGACCAGGCAAGTTGGCCACCGCAAATTTCCTTCCCGAGCGTGAATATACTATTACAAGGTAAGAGAAAATACTTCACAGCCCATATACCAATAAAAATCAACGGGGTGTACATAAACGCCCTGATAGATACGGGAAGTAACATAACCATAGCTGATACATCCATTTGTCCAGCCCTGGGCATTTTTAACGTCCAGCTACCGGAAACAACGTCAGCGGTAGGAATGGCAGGTATCCCAGTAGACTTTGCAGGAAGCTCCGTGGCTGTATTCGAAATCGCAGGTCACGAGGTAAGTGAAGTTCTTCACTTCACAAAAACACGGTGTACGCCCAGTAGCAGCAGTCAGTACGAAATAATAATAGGAAACGACGTATTGGCCAGGTTACCACCACTTACCTTCGATTATACGAATAAAACACTCACAATAGGGCAAAACGTGGTGACGTTTGGGGCGCAACCTGAGGTGAACTCGCTAAAACCAGAGGATAGGATAATGGTTCGAGCGGCAACTCAAGTAGTATTGGAGGCGAACTCAGAAACATTTGTAAAATGCAATATAGACCCGCCGTCTAGAGAGGATGTTACGTTGTGCTCAGTATCTCGCAAAATTGCCGAAAGGGGATTAATCATAGCCCCTGCCCTTATAGCATCTCAATCAGCGTACATATTGGTGACAAACCCGACTAACATGAGGATAAAACTTTACCAAGGAATGGGTTTGTCAACAGCAGAACCAGCATTCGCAGATGACAGATCGGCTCCAAGGGTGAAGATAACGGAAACCAAATGGGAAGCGGCAGAAGAAGTGCAGATACCAGACCTCACGGAGTCAGAACTAAGCGAAGAGGAACGCTCCCAGCTGGAAGAATTGTTAGTGGAATACAATGATTGTTTCTCTCAGTTCCAATATGATTTGGGAAGTTGCACAGCGGGGCAGGTACACATTAAGACATCTTCAGAGGTCCCGGTCAAAACCCGCCCCACTCGAACCCCCGTTAAGTTCCAAGAGGAGTTAGAGAAGCACATACAGATGCTGGTTGAGGCTGGAGTGATGAAAGAGTCAAACACACCATGGGTTAACAATATTGTACTGGTCAAGAAAAAAGACGGCTCTTTGAGAGTCTGCCTGGATTTTAGACGCTTGAACGATATAACCGTCCCGGACCACTTCCCTCTACCTAGAATAGAAACCATCCTGGAGAAAATAGGGGGCAATATGTTGTATTCATCACTGGATCTGGCAAGCGGCTACCTTCAACTCCCCTTAGATGAGGAAAGTAGCTTCAAATGTGGCATTATTACGGAGACCAACGTCTATCAGATGACTCATATGCCATTTGGCCTAAAGTCAGCGGGAAGTTACTTTGCAAGAACCATGGCGGTGGTGCTCGCGGGGTTAGAGCAAAACGTGTTGTCCTACGTAGACGATATAGTAGTGTTCTCAAAAGACTTTCAATCCCATATAAGATCAATGAGAAGGGTACTAGAACGCCTCCGGCAATTTAATCTCAAGGCCTCCCCGAAGAAATGCGAGATAGCGAGGAAAAGTATACACTTCCTGGGCCACGAAATCACAGGGAGCACATACTCACCAGCGGAACGGAACGTACGGGACATCACAAACTACCCGGTTCCGACATCGGTCGCGGAGGTAAGACGTTTCGTAGGAATGGCAGGATTCTTCAGAAAATTCATTCAGAACTTTTCTCAATTAGCAGAGCCTTTGCATAGATTATGTAAGAAGGCTTCGAAATTTGAATGGGGAAAAGAGCAGAAAGAAGCATTTTACCGCCTGAAAGACAGCTTGACATCTAGCCCAGTATTGAGTTTTCCGGACTACTCTAAATGCTTCCACATATTCACTGACGCGAGCACAGTGGCGCAAGCTGCTGTGCTCATGCAGCAAACAGGCGAAGACACGAAGACATTCAATGCAATTGCATACTATTCCAGAACACTCACAGAAAGTGAACGGAGATGGTCAACGATCCAGATCGAGATG
This sequence comes from Allodiplogaster pararmata, assembly GCA_964056735.1. Lineage (NCBI taxonomy): Eukaryota > Metazoa > Nematoda > Chromadorea > Rhabditida > Diplogasteridae > Allodiplogaster > Allodiplogaster pararmata. Next base: position 43,713,499 of record OZ057407.1, on the reverse strand, counting down.
GGAGCGATAATCATAGCGCTCCGTCAATTCAAACCATACATATACTCTTCCACCACCGTATTGCACTGCGATCACAAGCCACTATCTTTCCTATTAGCTAAAAGCAAGACACACGATAACCTGGCGCGGTGGCTCGTAGAACTGCAATCAATGGATATTCAAATCAAGCACGTTTCAGGAACGGCAAACACGGTAGCGGACGCCTTGTCTAGGGTGCAGGAACAACTAGACGCAAAGGCAGCAGAGAAGAAAGGCGAACTGCAGGACATCATCGAGTTCCCCGTCTCCATAAATTGCGCCGCGTCCAAAGGAATGGAGGTGTCAGTCTATCCAAAAATTATAGCAATGAAGAGAGGCGACGTGGTAGATGTGATAGACATACTAGCAGAACAACAGAAAGATCTAGAAATAAAGGTTATGAAAGACTTCCTGAGCGAAGGAAAATTGCCGGCGAACCTCACAAGTGCTAAGAAGATCAGGATCTTGAGAGAAGCGGAAAATTATAAAGTCAACTCAATGGGTTGCCTGTACTATGTAAAGCCGGAGGTCGGTAGGACTAGCGAACATGCGGAGGTACTAGTGGTCCCTACCCAATTTCGAGAATTACTGTTTAAAGCCCATCACGCATCCCGCCTATCAGGGGGGCACATGCACTGGAGAAAGACACTCGCCAAAATATTTTCCAAATACTATTGGGAGACCATTCACGCCGATGTTTACCACTGGGCAAAAGCATGCGAGGAGTGCCAGAAACGCAGAAACCCGCGTCCTCAATTCAGGGAACCTCTCAATGTAGTGCCCAATAGCGTTGTGTTCGCCAAAGTAGGCATAGATCTGTCAGGACCTTTTCGTAAATCTGATAGAGAGAACAAGTACATTTTGAACATGATTTGCTGGTTTTCAAAGTACGTCGTGTCGGTACCATTGAAAAATGCAAGAGCGGACACCATCGCGCATTGCCTACTGACCGAGTGCATACTGAAGTATGGAGCCATGGACGAATTAGTCAGCGATAATGCCTCAAGCTTTACTTCAGATTTCTTCCAGGAACTATCCCAGGTCTTACAGATTGACCGGAGGTTCACCACTCCATACCATTCAATGGGCAACGGAGCTACGGAGCGAACATTTTCCACCTTTCAAGACATACTAGCAAAATATGTGAGCAGTAGCCAAGAAGATTGGGACCTCTTTATCCCATGTGCGGCGTTCGCATATAACACATCGGTTCACGCCACAACTAACGAAACGCCGTACTTTTTGATGTTCGGTAGGAACCCGGTGTTTTGCATAGACAAAATACTTAACCCTACAGAAAGAACTCGCATTCCAGGGGACAGCGAGGCAGCTGAATACAAAGCGCAACTCTTGTCGGCCATACAGACGGCATGGAAAGCAGCAGCAGAAGTATCGGTCACGCAACAGCAGAAGTACAAGAGTCAGTATGATAAACAGGTCAGAGAAAATGAGATTCAGGTAGGATCCAGAGTTTTCCTCAGGAACTATACTACAAAAATAGGCTTGTCCAAAAAGCTTTGTTTCCCATGGACCGGGCAGTATAGGGTTATCGATATAGCAAAACCTCATGCCGTTATAGTAAATCTGAAATCACCCTCGTCGATGCCGAAAAAGGTGCATTTGAATCAACTGAAACCAGCATTTTCGAACGATGGCCCCATATGTACGCACAAGGCTCTACAGCCGCAGGACCATGCAGATTTGGAAGACGTGGGCGCTACAGACGCTCCTACGCAAGGATATAACAACAAGGAGGCCAGCAGCAACCGTCTAGACAAACCAAGTAAGCAGGAAACCAAGGAGACAACTCATCAATATAACTTAAGGAAGAAAAAGTAAATTATAAAATAACAGGAATCGGTAACTTCATCGGTAGGCAGGGGCAAAAGGCTTCTTAGTTAATTTCAGGTTTCAGAGTATCATTTCAAAAAAAATACCACATATAGAAACGCCCAGGAATAGGTACTTAATAATCAGAACATAAGATTTTTGTTTTTGTGTTTTATTTTATTCATTTTTTTTCTTCTTTCTTTTTGCTTCCGTGCTCTATGAATTAACTTACCTTCGATGAATTACATCATAATATGTGGTGCTCGCAATTTATTTCATGTACGCATTTTCATACTCATTATGCTCATGATCTTCCGTAAATTTTTCTATAATTCTTGTCTATCTTTGAACTTTGATGATCATAAGAGCGCTCTCTTGCTTCTGCGCTCCATGAATTACATCATAATATGTGGTGCTCGCAATTTATTTCATGTACGCATTTTTTTAACTCATTATTCTCATGTTCTTCCGTAAATTTCTCTGTGATTCTTGTCTACCTTTGAACTTTGATGATCATAAGAGCGCTCTCTTGCTTCTGCGCTCCATGAATTACATCATAATATGTGGTGCTCGCAATTCATTTCGTGTATGCATTTTTTTTTGTAACTCATTGTTCTCATGTTCTTCCGTTAATTCCTCTGTGATTCTTGTCTATCTTTGGACTTTGATGATCATAAGAGCGCTCTCTTGCTTCTGCGCTCCATGAATTACATCATAATATGTGGTGCTCGCAATTCATTTCGTGTATGCATTTTTTTTAAAAACTCATTATTCTCATGTTCTTCCGTTAATTTCTCGGTGATTCTTGTCTATCTTTGAACTTTGATGATCATAAGAGCGCTCTCTTGCTTCTGCGCTCCATGAATTATATCATATCATGTGGTGCTCGCAATTCACTTCGTTTATGCATTCTTATAGTTACTATGCTCATGTCCTTCCGTTATCTGTGATTTGCGCATTCTTCTCATGCTTTTTGGAACGACTTCTCCCTAAAATATATATGGATATGAGTGTATATATTATATATGTGTATGTACATGCGTACGTGTATATGTTTATGCGTATATGTATATTTGTATGTATATGTGTCGATGTATATGTATGTATACATTCTTATTTTTATTTTTGAACTGTAATATATCCTGTTTTGCCAATTATCCCATACAAACCTTCGTTTATATCATGGTGTACGATTTCCCAGGCCTTGCTTTTCTCTCCCCCTTAGCCTCTTTCTCTTCTTTGTCCTATAAGATCAACAATTCACACCACACTCTCATCATTTCTTGTTTCGGAATCGCCTCTCAATTGCACCAGCGCTAAATATCCAGTCATATCAATCATTACTAACGCGCGAAAGGAAATCAATTAAGCGACTAATCATACAACGTTATTCTTTCATTTACACGTCGTCATGTTCATGTAAATGCAATTCCCGCCATTTAATATGCATGTGCGTATCGTGATTTTTTTGGCAATTTCTCGAAAAGTAGTTACTTCTAAAACGTGATCGATACCCACGTATTTCTTTCCAAAGGGCTTGCTCATCAATTCTCCCAATGTCTCTTTCAAAATGGCATCAAACACTTGATCAGTTGGCTTTCTTTTCTAAAAAAAATTTTTTTTTTTAAAAACTATTTTCGTTGATTACAGTAAGTCGGTTGATACTGTTCCTATTAATATACATACATCTTCATAAATCATCTTCATTCGCTTTCAAAAAAAAATTTTTACCAAATTCTCGTCCGCCTTTCTCTCTCAACGAACGTAAGCAATACGTATTAATAAATCCCTCTCACAGTCTTATTCAGTCCTCTCGGAGTCCTTAGGGATTCGTTTCGGCCGATTATTATTTCCTAGTCTTATCAATGAACGTCTTCAGTTTCTAGCTAGAAACGTACTTTGCACTTCCCAGAATTATTCGCTTACAATGCCCACGTTCTACACCCCTAAATGTTTCTAACCGCGATGGTGGAAATCTAAGAAAGTTTTAAGAATTAAACGGGACCTTATATTCTTCAATCATTATGCTTCCCAACACGGAAATCAGTATTCTCACATTTTGTTTGCTTCTCAACAAAATAGGTCTGGTCTTCTCATAAAGAATAGTCACTTCCCTCCCTTTCGATTGCCAAATTCCATCCTATTGTTGCGAAAGGCTTCCGACAATCGAGCATTGATCTGTTTCGAGCTCCGAGTAACGGACATGCCGTCTTTATAACGTGGTAGATTAAGTGTCGCAAGCTAATCATCACGTTGATGTTCGTATTAGCGTTTTCTTGATTGGTTTCGCAAATCCTATATGTTCGCGCGCGGCGAGAATTTGTCGAGTAACCTCACGTCAAAAAAAAAAAGCAAAAACGCCAGCATTGATTAAGTGAGCGAGCATGCCAAGACAAGCGATAAGAGGGAAACCACCACCGGCAAAAAAACCCAGGAGGTCGATCCCGCCCGACCACGAACGACCGGCGTCAGAAGATGCCGAAGTCGTCAGAACCCCCACCCCAGCTGGTGCCCCCGTTCACGGGACACCGTTGTTGGAACTGTTTAACTCCTCCCCCCTAAACGCAGAAGATGCCGAAGTCGTCAGAACCCCCACCCCAGCTGGTGCCCCCGTTCACGGGACACCGTTGTTGGAACTGTTTAACTCCTCCCCCCTAAACGCAGAAGATGCCGAAGTCGTCAGAACCCCCACCCCAGCTGGTGCCCCCGTTCACGGGACACCGTTGTTGGAACTGTTTAACTCCTCCCCCCTAAAAGCAGAAGATGCCGAAGTCGTCAGAACCCCCACCCCAGCTGGTGCCCCCGTTCACGGGACACCGTTGTTGGAACTGTTTAACTCCTCCCCCCTAAACGCAGAAGATGCCGAAGTCGTCAGAACCCCCACCCCAGCTGGTGCCCCCGTTCACGGGACACCGTTGTTGGAACTGTTTAACTCCTCCCCCCTAAACGCAGAAGATGCCGAAGTCGTCAGAACCCCCACCCCAGCTGGTGCCCCCGTTCACGGGACACCGTTGTTGGAACTGTTTAACTCCTCCCCCCTAAACGCAGAAGATGCCGAAGTCGTCAGAACCCCCACCCCAGCTGGTGCCCCCGTTCACGGGACACCGTTGTTGGAACTGTTTAACTCCTCCCCCCTAAACGCAGAAGATGCCGAAGTCGTCAGAACCCCCACCCCAGCTGGTGCCCCCGTTCACGGGACACCGTTGTTGGAACTGTTTAACTCCTCCCCCCTAAACGCAGAAGATGCCGAAGTCGTCAGAACCCCCACCCCAGCTGGTGCCCCCGTTCACGGGACACCGTCGTTGGAACAATTTAACCCTTCCCCCCCAAACACGGACGTCATCTCAGGCCTCGGCACCGCTCCGCCGGTTGCTTCCCTCACACCGGTTGGCGACCTCATTCTGAGGTCACCATTATCGGAAGAAATAAATCACCGTAATCCCCAGTACGGGCTGGACGAGCCCATCTTTGAGAACATTCTCCAGATGGCCGAGATGTCCTTATCTGAAGAAAAAAAATCGCTGCCACAGACGCACCCCTTTCGTCACATGCTAGACGAGAGAGCTGAGCCACAACCAGCCATCTACACGATGCCACATGTAGATCCGGAAGTGGAAGAGGTTTACTGGGAAAACGCGAGAGCAAATAACCCCTACATCGATGTGGATAGGAAAGAGATTCAGGCGCCAAGAAAAGAGCACGGGACGTCACGTAATGACAAAGCCCCGTGTGCCTCCTTGATCACGCTCAAGACGGTCGAACTTTTCCGTAACACGACGAAAGAACTGATGGAGTCGCGAACGCCAAGGCCTCAAGGAAAGAAACAGGATGAGAAGGACGGTCGAACAATGCTTACGCCTGAAGTAATCGAGGGGTTAAAACCAGTATTGTACAGACATTGCGGAGAAGCCTCCAACGGAAGGCCGGTTCTGGAAGCGGTCCACTACGAAGTGTTCGCACCGGATCGACCAGACCTGAGATATATATATATATAGACGCCCTGACCATATCGGGAATTACGGGCAGACCGAACATCGACCTGTCAAAAATGGCTTACGATGACCTATTTTATGTATACAAAGTCGCGCTTAGAAACCCGGGTAAAATGAACAAATACGTACCCGAGCTAAACCCAGACATCCTCGCGGAACAAACCATGCTGCCCTGGGTGGCAGAACTAGCAGTGCCCGTCGCCATGGGATCCTTTTCGAAAAAGATGGCATACATCATGGAAGTGGTAATGGGCAAAAGAGCTTCAAAGAGAATTACTATGCTGCGAAGTGGGAGCAGGAATATAGCTAACATCAGGCCGAGGGACTTCATGGACAGAAATGGAGAAAAGGCCAATCCTCCTAATGAAGGCGAGATGGTCTGGGCATACGGCAGGCCACCAAAATCCTCAGGTTTTTGCACGATCGAACCACCAAGAGCAGGAAAAGAAAAAGAGTACCGGGAGGCAGTACAGGGCTACACACGGCCTCCACCGGTCAAACCTATAACGTTTGCTCAACCGTTGAGCAAAGAAGAGCAAGAAGACATCGATGACAGATTCGGAGAGGCTAGGGGATATGATCGTAATGTAGTAAAAACCACCACGTGCATGGAGGACTCCATGGCCTTGGGAGTAACCTACCGGGCTTACACCGATGCCTCTAAAAAGGGAGATATCGTGGCGGAAATGCTGCTCTTCTCGGTCGTGAAGGAGATAGACGCAAACGCCACGGCAGACATCGAGATAGATTCTGCGATCCCGGAATTCGAAGACGCTCAGCGCTTGAGCCTTCAACTGAACGAAGCCGAGCCATTCGAAGTGCGAATCGACATCTGGATACCTGATCCAGAAAGGAACAAAGCGCGAGCAAAAATATCCATACCCTTGACGCAAATGGCGCTCGTCGCCAAGGCACTGAAAGGAAGCAATGGTATACCAGTCACGGGTAAGTTGAGAGCACTTCTCACAGACCCCCTCGATAGCGCGCTATTCCGGATAATAACAACCGGTGAGGGCGTAATAATCAAAGAAAGTAGAACAAAAATTCTGAACATGATATACTCTAGAAAAGGAAAAAGGGCCCGCCCGGTAGAGTTTCCAGATCATCCAGTCCCGGTGAAGAAAAGTGACGGCACTATCATGACCATGAACCGGGAACAATCTGCGGCAGTAGTGAAATGGGCCGCGGGCAGGGATTCAATGATCGTAGATTCCTCCTTCGGATGCGGAAAATCGGCAACCCAGGCGGCCATGCTGGTTCAGACAGACCTGGAGAAAGAGGAAGCCATCATCGCCACAGCGGTACAGCATGCGGCGGTCGTAGCCTCCACACAGGCACTCGCGGCCATACAACTCGGGGAGAAAAGACCCCTCAGGTTCATCACCTTGGCGAGATGGGAGAATACCTCCGAACAGGAGAAGACCCCGTTCGACCTCCCGAGTATGGTGCTGGACGTAAACTGGCCAAAAGCTCTTCGGGCAACACCAGCCCTCGAGGAGAAAGCCCACATGCTACACCTAGCGGCTGCGGTGAGGAACAACTTCAGATACGGGGGTAAGATGGCGCCCTCGCAAGCTCAACTGGCGGAATTCGAAAAAGCATCCGCCACCTTCCAGCTGGTTTACCAGCAAATCTTCGAGGACTTCATCAAGCTGTACCGCCCTAACATACTGTTTGCAACAACAGACAGCATCCTCTCAGCCACCTTGAAGAAGGGATGGCTGAGGAAGTACATGAACAGGGCAACATCAGTCTTTGTGGACGAGGCAAGTCAGATGACAGAAGCAGGACTCCTCGCGCTTCATTCAGCTGTACCAAGGGCGGAATTCGTGTTGATAGGCGACGAACATCAGCTCCCGCCCTACAAGTTTGACAGAAAGAAATTAGGTCAACTCCTGGCGGGAAGACCGGCGCTGACGGTTGCCCTGGCGAATAGAAATCTGCCTAGAGTGCGTCTGGTACAAGTCTACAGAATGCCACAGTCATTGGTCACGCTCCCATCTAGACTGTTCTACAACGGACGAATCTTCTCGAACGTTCCGGAGGCGGACATGAGTGCATTCTCCCTCATGGGAATAAGAAGCAGAGGCCCCGCTCCATTCATCTTCGTCAACGTGGAGAACGGAAAAGCAGTCCCAGGCCTCACAAGCTCTCTCGCAAACGAAGAGGAAGCGGAAGTGATCTCGCGAATCGCGGCCGCCATCGCTGGGGGGGTTGAACCGGCACAGATTGCAGTGGCTGCATTCTACAGGCAGCAGATGAAAACGATTCATCAAAAGCTGATAGGCCGAGGTCTTCATGAGATCAACGTCCGGACAGTCGACGGGTCCCAAGGAAAAGAGAGAAGGATCGTCATCGTCGCGACCACCAAAGTCGGAGCAGGTGCGTCGAAATTCATAAGTGACGAAGCCAGGGTCAACGTGGCACTGACAAGAGCGAGGGACACCCTCATAGTGGTCGGCCACCAGAAGACGCTCCTCGATCTCGCGATCTGGTATGAGGTCGTGAGGTACGCAGCAAGGCATGGAACGGTCGTAGAATCCCAGCAGCTGAACCTATGAGATCAGGTGAGTATTCGTCGGGTTTCATAGAAGTCACCCTTTCAAAAAAAAGAAGAGTAAGTTTAACCTTTCAAATCCCAACTACATAGTCACATTCGTACAGGCAGTAAATGAAGTGGGCATACTAAAAGCTATGTACTTGTTCAGAGACCCGATGCTAGATCAACGTCAGGGCAGTTGGTGAACTCTACGGCGGAAGGGAGGGGCGATCGGGAAAGACAATTGGTCAAGCGTCGAGGACTCCAAACGTGAAAACGAAAGGCAAAAGTGCGAGATCGAGGACTTCAAAAAAAAAAAAAGAAGAAGCGTCGAAAAAAAAAAAGAGGGAAGAAAAGGTTGGTATCATTCTATTTAAAAATAAACAAATTATTAAATTAATAAATAAATTAATAAATAAATAAATAATAATAATAATAATAACAAATTCAAAAAAAAAAACACAAAAAAAAAAAAACAAAAAGGAGGGAACATATACTTCTCGGTCTTGATTGCAGGGAGCAGTCGTAAAAGCGGTGGGTGGACTCGGAAGGGACAAATCTCGGGACAAGATCGAAGGAGGAGCGAGGCCTAATTCGGGAAAAAGACACGAAGAAGATGAAAAAAAAAAAAAAACAAACAACGGACACAGCAAGTAAAGGACGGCAGAAGAAGATAGTTCCTTTTTTTCTCTTCGGTGGCATATATATATATATATATATTTAATTGTCCTCTGTTTATGTGATGCTTATCATGTCACGCTTTATGAGTTGTTAGTTAATTCTCTGGAAACTGTTTTGCATAGGAAAATGTAGATAAAACAAAATATATCCATGGTTTAACCAATTTACTTGATTTATGCATGTGTTTCGATTGTTTCTTTTTCACAAGACTTTAGATGCATGATCAATTGATCAATTAGATGTTCAATTATTATCAATTAGATCAATTATTATCAATAAGATTAGATGATCAATTAGATGCATGCCGTTTAAAATCCTCGGCCTTACCGTTTTGTAGAAATAGCACTTAAGGTAGAACTAAAACTATTCTTAATTTTTTTTTCGGTCCGAGGACGGACCTGGGGTAAAGGTTGGAGGTGTGAATATCTGGTAGCTCTGTATTGTTAATCCCGCTTCCCTATTATAACAGTGAACATAGACCACGCCTTCGTGCCGGGCGCTACATATAAATACGCCCCTTGGCTAGGAGAGAGGAAGAGACCGGGCCCGGTCGCTCACCCCCACCCCTCTTACCTAGGCACTTTGCTCGTAACGTGATAATCCCCCACTGTCATTGTCGCACCTAATATTCTACAACGTAATGTTAATGTCACTTCTATTATTCTACAACATAACGTTAATATAATTATTCTCGGTATCCATGTTACGACGTCTTAATCTAATAAACGTGTCAATCCTTCATGTTCTGGTTCGGGGCCACAAGACAGGGGACACCACACTAAAACCCGCGGACTCTCACTGTATTATATTTAAAAATGATCTCCTTATTTGTAGCTTTAGCGCCAAAGCAAGCACGACTCATACTCTTTCTTGGAATTGACATTTTTCAATAAAAATAAAACCTTTGGAAGATACAATCCTTCGTTTAACCCTCTCATTCGACTCCGGTTTGACGTGAGACATCAACTCCTTAAAAGTATAGAGATAATTGGAGAAAAAACCGACGGCCAAAACCAAACAACGGAAGCGATTATAGAATTTTATTAGATGAAGTTCGGAAACGCATTAGCAAAAATAACTTATGGATAGGAAAAAGGCCTTAACCAAAAAAGAAAAAACAGTTTTGAAGAATACAAAGTTTTTCAATCTCGATTTCAAAGTAGAAGTAGCTTGGATTAAGCAGTTTCGAATAGGTAAATGGATGAAAAATTTAGGGACTCAGGTTTCACGAACACTTGAGAAACAGTCATGGCGTAGTAAATACGTACGCGAGCCGTTTGGGCCCTCTATGTAATAATAATAAAATGCACCGTAGACTCGAACCACTCTATGAATTCATAAACTGCACCGCTCAATTGAGCCGCTTGAGCTTCCTCTTACAGTACAAAAGAATGAACCCCTCTCCCGAATTGCTTCGACCATTTCTATGAATCCATAAAATGCAGAGCTTGAGCCTCCTCTATGAATTCATAAAATGCACCGCTTGAGCCTCCTCTATGAATTCATAAAATGCACCGCTTACCCGAACTGCTTCGGCCTCTTCTATAAACTCCTCGTGTACTCGCTGAATGCGTTGCAGCTGCAGTGGTACTGCCAGCAGCATGACGGTGACGGAGAGAAAAGCCGATATAGCAGAGACGCGCTGGCAGAGCGCTGCTCGACGCACTTCCCGCGAGTAAGCATCGTAGTTCATCATCAAACTGCTTCTGAAAGTTAAACTTACAGTACTTTCACAGTAACTTACAGTGTGAGAAGATAGTAAACCTACAGTACTTATACAGTAACTCACAGTAAGAGAAGAAGTTTAACTTACAGTATTCACACAAAAACTCACAGTGTGAGAAAAAGTTGAACTTACAGTACTTACAGGGTGCGGCGAAAGTTCATGTGGACAGTATTTTTTCGGATAAAAACTTAACGGATTGAGTAAATCAAACAAAATTTTTATCAAAGTTTATTCAAATAGTTTGAGATATAACTGCGTTTTCAAATTTCGAACAGTCCTCCTTTCTCCTTGACACAGGCGCGGAGTCGCTTTTGGAAGGCACCCACCGTGGTGGACAGGTAAGCGACGTCAAAATCATCCCACGCCTTCTGTAGGGCGCGCTTCAAACTTTCCAAATTCCTGTGTGGGGAAGCACAGGCCTTGCTCTCAAGGACCGACCACACAAAGAGAGAAAGGGCCATCCCGCTTCTTCATGGTCTGGGCCGGGATTTGCGCGACTGGCAAGACTCCGCTCTTTTCTTCGAGCAGGGAGTCAAACTAAATGCCAATAACTACCTGAACGACATCCTCAATAAGGAAGTACTGCCCTGGAGCCAGGCTCACTTCGCGGGACGCAAATGGACGTTCCAGCAGGACTCTGCGCCCTCCCACAAGGCTAAAGTGGTGGAAGACTGGTGCAAGACCAATCTCCCCTCCATGATCACATCCGCCGAATGGCCTTCGTAATCACCTGATTTGAATCCTCTGGACTTCTCTGTGTGGTCGGTCCTTGAGAGCAAGGCCTGTGCTTCCCCACACAAGAATTTGGAAAGTTTGAAGCGCGCCCTACAGAAGGCGTGGGATGATCTTGACGTCACTTACCTGTCCACCACGGTGGGTGCCTTCCACAAGCGACTCCGCGCCTGTTTCAAGGAGAAAGGAGGGCTGTTCGAAATTTTAAAACGCAGTTATATCCCAAACTATTTGAAAAAACTTTAATGAAAATTTTGTTTGATTTACTCAACCCGTTAAGTTTTTATCGGAAAAAATACTGTCCACATGAACTTTCGCTGCATCCTGTACATAGTAAATTACAGTGTGTTAAGAAGTTTAACCTACAGTACTTACAGAGTAACTGAAACTACAGTACTTATAATGTAATTAAAAGTGTGAGAAGTTAAACCTATAGTATTTGTGAGAAGATACATAAAAGTGTTAATCTGAGTTACTCGCATCTTGAAGTTCTTGAATAATGAGTGTTTTGTGTTGAGTCGTGAAAAAGATGCAGTTGGTTAGTCGTTTTATTGGACGTTTCGGCTATAAAGCCATCATCAGCAATTACCTCAAAAATACGGAATAAAGACATTAAATAAATAAATACGGGCTATGGTAAGAAAGAAACAATCGATTGTGATGTTGGAAAAAGAGGGGGCGAGTTGGATAAGTATCCAACTCGCTGTCTCACCGTAATCATCCTCTTTCTTTTTCCAACATCACAATCAATTGCTTCTTTCATACCATAGCCCGTATTTATTTTATTTCATGTCTTTATTCCGTATTTTTGAGGTGATTGCTGATGATGGCTTTATAGCCGAAACGTCCAATAAAACGACTAACCAACTGCATCTCTTCAACGACTCAACACAGAACACTCATTATTCGATGTGAGAAGAAGTTAAACCTACAGAACTCACACAGTAAGTAACAATGTGAGAAGTTAAGCCTACAGTAATAACACAGTAAATTACACTGTGAGAAGAAGTTGAACCTACAGTATTTATGTACGTTGTATCATACAGTTTGAGAGGGAAGTTAAACTTACAGTACTTGCATAGTAACTCACAGTGTGAGAAGAAGTTAAACATACAGTATTTACACAGTAGGTTTAACACAGTAACTTACAGTTTGAAAAGAACATATTTATTTATTTATTTATTCATTTACACCATTAGGTGTGACACTAAAATGAGTCGAGAGAACAAATAATAATTAGAACGCACTTCCCACGAAGGGAGAGAAGAACAAAAAAAACAGACATTACATCACGAGGTCACAGTAAAGAGGCAAGAACAGCATTAAAACTTCTGAAAAAGAACAATAACTTAGTGAGAAAGCAAGGGGATGCGAGAGAGGAGGGCTGAAGATGGGACTTCGTTGTCTTCCTTCATAAGCAGTTGAAGGAGAATAGAAGCGGAGGAACACCCAAGGACCACTGTTACATTGTACACTCGGGGGTTGCCAAGCCCCGGCATCGTCTGTATTCTGAGACGGATCACAGTGGAGGAGGAACACTGCAGGTACGCCGTGAAAAGGGCCCAAGGGTATGTGCTGCCGATGAAAGTGGAGGTGAAGCTGCGTTGCGATCTCTTCCCGAGTTTTCCAAATATAAGTTAAGGTGGTATGGGAGGAGAATAATATAAAGAAAGCAACAAAAAAGAGAAATCAAATAGTCAATGGGGAAAATTTAGATATTGGATACGCTCAATCCTAGAAACTCTAAGACTGGGAAAGAATACAGAAGCTTTTTAAAGATTTTAGAATTAGGGCTGTTCATTAACTCAGGAGGTAGCTTACACATCCAACGGGCTGTTCGAACACAGAAGAAGTGGAAATATTGAGAGCGGTTCGCTTTAGGGATGTGAAAATTGAATGGAGCTACTCTACCATTACAAGGCTTAAACGTGAAAAGGTTACTTATAGTCACAGTCATTTCACAGCGAATGAATATGAAAGCAAGAACAAGATCATTACATACTCTTCTATAATAGAGACTGTGCAACGAAAAATTAATGAGACGAGCTTCATAAATTGGAAAGGGAGACGAATATGTAAAAATTGAAGCTCAGACAGCACTAAACATTGAATTATAGATGCCGAAAAATTGGTAGCCGAATACATGGGATAACTAATACCTAAAAAAATTCTTCTCTCAAAACTTATTCTTCTCTCAAAACTTATTCTTCTCTCCTCCCTCCTTCATGAACGGCTGTTACCAAAACTCCTTTCAATAAATGCTCATCATTCTTCTGCAACTCGTTACCCCGGAACTTCTGCTTTGAAAAAGCTCTCAATTATCATGCTTGCCCTACCCCGTTACTCGTAGAAGACAACTCAACCCCGTAATAATTACTCTCTTCCTCCATACCTTCTCATTCACCATATCATCCATCCAATGCGATGATAAAAATATTATTATTATTAAAACAATTTGCAGTAGATAAATAAGTTGCTAATTAAAGCTAAGCTTACCATATTTACTTCCAGAAACTCACACACCATAATTACACTGCAACTTAAAAGTGTACCTACTGAATGTAGATTGCAGTACACCATCGTTAAACTGGTTCTAAAAAGTTATAATTCTAGTACATATGTACCTAGAGTGAAATAAACTACATATTTCACCGCTAAACCGATCACCAATTTTAAGTTACCTAAAAAAAATTACTTATTATATTCAAGGTACACAGTTTAAAGGCATTGATGCCTGGTTAAGATAATAGTTTAACCATTTGTACTTACTTGTACCACAGTTACAGTACACTGTAACACTCCAGATAGGAGTTCAAACTCCTCTCGCTATGACAACAACAGTGATGCTACATTAAGAAAACTTTAATTCATTAGTTTCTACTTTTTTCTTATACGGTGATTCTAAATGTCATGGTCAAAAATGTGAAAAAGTCGATTCGTAATTCATGAATGGTTTACGGAGTCTAGATACAATTATAAAGAATGAATTTACGGTCGCCTTCAATAAGGTCCTATCCGCTCCTAACTCTCAGCACAAGCTCGCTTTGAAACCATCAAAGAATTTGATTTTCACTCTTTCTCTCTCACACTCACTCTCTCCTCCTTCGCTCTGTCTATACAATTTTTTTACTCTCCTCTTCCTCTCCCTCTATCTCACCCGCTCTGTCTCTTTTTCTCTCTCTGTTGGTCTATATCTCTGTTTCAGTGAGAAAAAAGCTGGTATTGAACATGTTCGATTGTTTTTCTACGTTGGATCCGTGTTCTTAGTTGTTTTCTTCCCTATGTGTTTTTTTTCTCAGCTTTCTTCGCACTTAATATTTCTCAGTCTTCCTATGCAGTATTTTACACCTTTCAAATCTTTTATGTATAAGTTATAAAGCTCTTATCATAGTTTATTCACGTTTTTTGCTATTCCGTTCCTTGTCCAATTTGTTTTTTTCCTGATGTGTTATTCATCTGTGTGAGCATCATCTTAGCAGCTAGATACATTTCCTTGCAACCTCTTTATAACTTGCCGCCTCTGACCTCCCTCTCCATCTCTGACCTCCCCCTCCGCCTCTGACCTCCCTCTCCATGTCCAAAACTCCAAGACTCTCTCGGACTGTAATTCTACCTGACTTCCTATATCTTTTCTATTTTGAACTCTCTATTCATCTTTTTTCTCCAGGTGAGAGTGTATAGTGTGGCCACTTGGAAACTACACCGCTTTAGCACACTAAAAAGTAAAGAGATTGAATCCTTAAGTCTTTTAAACCAAATTTTTCTTCGTTTTTTCTTCTTCAGAGCTTTTGGATGCGTTAAAGTGTCTCTCTTTTAGGCCTTTAACACTGTCGAACACACGAGACTTCAGATATCTTATATTATATTTCTACATGAAGTGCTCATTCATATTTGTCTCTCCCGCCACATTGAACTTCAATCTCTTTTCTTTTTAGTGTGCTAAAGCGGTGTAGTGTCCAAGTGGCCACACTATACTCCACTCTCATCTCAATCTCTCAGAGAGTCGTTGTTCAAGCCCAGCAATAGACAGCAACAAAAAAGATATTTCTCGCACATAATGCTTCTCAAAACTACAACTCTCTTAAGAGAGTAGAAAAAACTGAAGAGACAGTGGAAGAGGTGGAGAGAAACAGTGAGATACTAGGATATAGAGAAATATAGAGAGACAGTGGAAGAGGTGGAGAGAAAGAGAGAGATACTAGGATATAGAGAAATACAGAGAGACAGTGGAAGAGGTGGAGATATAGAGAGAGATACTAGGATATAGAGAAATACAGAGAGACAGTGGAAGAGGTGGAGAGATGAAGATAAACAGAGGTAACAGAGAGAGAAATAAAAAGAGACAGAGATGAAGAGAAAGCTGAAAAAAGCAAAGATGAGAATAAGTCAGTGAGCGTTATAAAAAAGGAGAGATTCAGAAACCCTGCAAAATAGAAACATTCAGAACTTGAAATAGGTGAAAAGAGAAGAAGATATGTATGTAGATAGACAACAAAAAAGGACAGTAGAAAAAAAGCGAAAGGGAGTTGAAAATTAGCACACAAAAATACCAAGTTTTTTCCAGCTGCCAATATTTCATTTCATTTCCCGCTTTATCTGTTTGAACTTCCCTCCACGTATCTCAACAAATAGTACATACCTCTCAACGCTACTCATATTCTATGTTTCTTATAACACAGGTTTACTCTCTCTTGCTCTATCTCTCTTGTCTCTTTTTCTCTTTCTTTTTCTACCTCTCTTCCTCTTCTCTTTTCTGTTTTCATATTTCTGTACCTTTTCCTCTATTCTTTTTCACTTTCTATTTCTCCCTCATGCTTCCTCCCTCTTTCTCTGTCTCCCATTTCTCTCTGCGTTTCATCGCTTGCCAACTTCATCTTACTTTGTTTCTATTTATTCGTGTTTTATCTTCTCTTTCTTCCCGGTTTTTTCTATAATACATATTTCTCTCAAAGCTTGTGCGTTCTCTGACTCGTTATGCAGTACCTCTCTTTGAGTACGCGCTATGGGCGAGTCGACGTCACAGAACAAGATTTGGAAAAAATTTTCTTCCAATAAATGGGATTTCCCTGAGAGAAAACTGATGCCATACAGTGATAGAGGAAAAATTAATGCCATAACACAGCCCGAGAGATAGAGAGATAGAGAGAGAAAGAAAGAGAAGGAGAGAGTGAGAGATTAACGAGAGTAAGAAAGAATAAAAGACAGCTTAATTGCGGCCGAGCAAAGAGATCGAGGAAATTCAGAAATATTCCGTAAAGATAGAAGAGCTAAGAAATTGATAAAGAGGTATGCTATAGAGAGAGATAGGCCGCCATCAAAGAACTGATAGAAATCAACAAATTAGAGGAAAAATGAGAAGAAAGAATGAAAACTAATCAGGCGAAATTTAAGAAAGATGAGGGTAGGAAAAGATGAGCTGAACGAAATCAAATCCCAGAAGTAAACTAGACCTTTTTGTTTCACATGGTATGCTATTACAAGCGATTGCTCATTTCTCGTATTTCGAGTCAGTTTTTTAGCTTTTACAAAGTGTATTTATATCAATTCACGCAACAACGCAAAACGCAACAACATACAACGCTCGTTTACGAGACGAATTCTAGCTAGAGCCGGTCAACCTTTACTTCCGTACTCAGAGCGGCTATTGTTGTTAAAACTTCAAACTCTTGAATACCGTCGAGCCATTGCTGACCTTACTTTCATTCACAAATGTATCCATGAGAAATGTGACATAGATACTATTCATTTATATAAAATATCAGCTGTTGAACGTTTTTCTCGCCATTCTCATTCCTTGCGTCTTTTTCCTCCCAATAATATTAATCAATCTTTCATATCAACATGTGTTTCTCGTCAGTTATCAGTATGGAATTCATTAGATTTTGAAATCGTAAATGATCCTAATTGCAAGGTATTTAAGAACAATTTACTCAAGTTGCCTGTCAACCTAGTTTTACCAAATACTTTTGTTTCTGATAACTAAAGGCTCGTTTCTCTATTAATAGCATTTTCTATCTCCCCCCACCCCTCCCCTAGTTAAGAAACCTTTTGCTTACACACACCGCCACTAGAAAGACAGTCCATGCATATCCGCTATTGTTATTGTTCACTGTGAACCGAAGTTGAATATAATCTGTGCAAGGAATAAAGAATGAATGAATGAATGAACATACATTTTTTTTCTCATCTCTCATAAATTTTTCTCATTTTTGTTGCTTTTTCTCATAGCTTCAACGCGTTTTCCTCTATTATCATTCTATGTTCTTCTTCAGCTTTCTCTTAATTTGGTTTTTACTCTTTTTATCGCTTTTCTGATTAGTTTTCTTACCCTTCCTCCTTCTTTTTCTATCTCTCCCTCTCTTTTTTCGTTCTCTCTCTCTTTATCCGTTTCTATCTCTCTGTTTATCTTTCTTTCTGTCTTCCCTCCCTATTTCTCTCGCTTCTCACGTTTTCTTCTCTCTCTTTCTCTCTTACTCTCATTCATCTCTTGCAACTCTGCATATTTCGAGTGGATCTCTACTGTATGTGCTGCCAAAGTAAGGAACGAGCGATCCTCCCCTCTCTCTGGGAGAAGTACTGTTCCGAGTACGTCTCCCTTTGTCTTTCGCCAACTCAGTAGTAACAAGTTTTCCCAACATCCATCCCCAATTTCACCCGGTTTTCTCGAGAGAATACCATGTTCTTGAGTTTTTCCTTGCTGTTCGTTTCTTTTGTGAAATGTAATTTTTCGTTTTTATTCCAATTTTTGTAGAAAATGTATTATACAATAACTCATAGTGTGGGGATTTTTTCGCGAGAAACTTACAAATTCTCTACCTATATTCCTCACCATACAATTGAAATGTGAAGTGTCTTTTTAGAAGCTATACAATATTTCAGATTGTTACAAACACGAAGCAAGCGTTGTTGGCCAGGAGTTAGAGAAAAAAAGATAGAGAGAGAGAGAGAAAAGAGAGAGCCAGAGCTGGAGAAAAAAAAGAGAGGTTTAAAAAAAGAGAATAGGAAGGGAAGTAAGAAGAGAAAGTGAGTAGAAGAGAGGAGAAAGAGTGAGAGGAAGAGATAGCTAGATCGGTTACACGAGAGGTATCAAGAGCCCGCCACTCCAATGGCCTCGTCAAGGCCTATCTCCATTCATCGCTCCGCTTCACATACGCCAAGTATGATGGTAAACGCGAAGAAGTATCTCTCCGACAGGCCGCAACTGCTCGATTGTCCTCGGTGCAAAGTCAGTGCTGAAATGTCCCAAGTGCAAAGTCAGTCCTGAAATGTACCCAGTGGAAAGTCAGTCCTGAAATGTCCCCAGTGCAAAGTCAGTCCTGAAATGTACCCAGTGGAAAGTCAGTCCTGAAATGTCCCCAAAGCAAAGTCAGCCCTAAAATGTCTCCGAAGTCACTCCTGGGAGGGATGCTAAGACTATTTTCTAGTCTTAAGGGTGAGAGATTCTTTCCCTCTCTCTAGCTTTATCTTTTATTCTCTCTCTACCTCTCTTTCTCTCCTTCGTCTCTTGCTCTCTTTCTATCTATCTCTATCTCTTTTTCTTTCAATATATTCTTCTCTCTCGATATAATCGTCTCAATATCTTTTTCACTCTCGTGACCTTTTTCATTATCTCTTTCTCTCTTAAGATTTTTCTTTTTTCTCATTTATTTTTTTTTGCAATCGTTTTGCTATTTATGTCTCTTTCTCTTTCTTCTACGCTGGCCCGTTCTTAAAACTATGAGATAATGTATTCCGAATTACGAATCGGGTGTCAGGTATTCTTATGTTTTAGCAAGGGGACTAGTTAACATGGGTACTGGAAAAAGGTAAGGATTGCGTATTAGGTAAAGGTAAGGATTGCGTATTAGGGTAGAAAAAGGTTAGGATTGCGTATTAGGGTAATATTAGTTCGACCCCCATCCCGGACCGATCTACCAAACCAATGAGTTTTTTTAAACATGTTGAAAACATTTACAAATTTGACTCTTGTAAGTGCTGCTAACTATTTAGCATGGATAAAAAAGAAGCCCCTGTTTCGATCTGGCTTGTTCTGCATCTCATCTCAAGAGAGAGAGTGCCCAGCCCCTGTTTCGATCTGGCTTGTTCTGCATCTCATCTCAAGAGAGAGAGTGCCCAGCCCCTGTTTCGATCTGGCTTGTTCTGCATCTCATCTCAAGAGAGAGAGTGCCCAGCCCCTGTTTCGATCTGGCTTGTTCTGCATCTCATCTCAAGAGAGAGAGTGCCCAGCCCCTGTTTCGATCTGGCTTGTTCTGCATCTCATCTCAAGAGAGAGAGTGCCCAGCTGTCACGCGGAAATGAGCGAGAAAAATACTATTATTAATTTTTTGGTAATGATTATCCAATGTAATTTTGTAAATTCAAATCTCATTTTTTCAATACCAGTAAGATTATTGAGTAACTGCAGATGATTAGATTAAAACATAAAAAAAAGACGAATTCATTAGAGAAATGGCAGGAAGTAGATTTTGAAGAGGAAGTTCCTTCTTAAAGTTAGTTTCGAAGTTTCAGGTGGTTAAAAATTATAGAGAGCCGTTGACTTGATAAAGCTCTTGATTTTAATCACTTCTGAGATTATTCAAATACATATCAATCGAAGCCTTCTATAACTTCTCTTCCCTTGTTTATTCCATTTTATCTAACATGTTCATTCTCAATTTTCTGGATATTCAAGTTTTCTTGAAGCCTAACACATTATATTTAAATTTATCCGCTTTTTCTGAATTTTTTGCCTGATTTTTGGATTTTTTCGTTGCATTTTCCTGCTTCTTATAGCTCATAATCTCCCTCTCATCACTCATCGTGTTCCCTTTTTTTTTTTAAATCATTGACTTTTCCGAAAGGATAAGACAATATATTCTCACGTTCTCTTGAAAGGGTGTCGTGAACAACTACATACATATGTATGACGCAGAACGCGATAGAATGTACCTAGCTCTGCATACATTGGGCAATAGAATTTTGATGTCACCGATTTCGCTGAAAATTTCACCAAAGGGTATTTCAAGTATGGCGAGAACGATGGTCAACTTTATTTTTTTCTGATTTTAGCTCTCCGAAAAGCATGAGAGGATTGAAAAAAGCTTGTTTCGCCGAAAGTACATGAGGGTGTCGCACTTTTCTAAGAGGCATATGTCAGTCAGATTGATAGCTAGATCCACCAAATACCGACTCGATGTAGTCGAATGATGTATCTTCGAGTACCGCTTTAGAGCTTATTAAACTTTCACGGTTTTCGCGAGATTAAATATCAAAACAGATATTTCATGAAAAGATGAAAAAACAATTTTTCTCGGAGTACAGGGAAAAGATCCAGGATTCCAGTCAGTATGTTGTAGCCCTGAGTTTTTTCTACAACTTTCGGATACATCATTTTTTCAAACAACTTAGGCAAACTCGAGATACATCGCTTTGAGTTCGTATATTACTATATTAAGGTGGGGGTATGTCTAAAGATTTCACAATAGAGCTAGGAGTCTAAAACCAAAAGAATCATACTTGCTATCTACTCTTGATTCCAAAATAAAAACAAACTTGACTCTAGGACGTCAGGAACCCTTTCAAATAGGTACCTCGTTTTCAAAACTAACTTTTGAAAAAAAACTTGTTTGGATTTTGTAATAACTCAACGCGTTTTTTGAATTGAGAGATGAAGTTTGGTCAGTATGTTGAAATTTGCTGAACTTAGATATAAGGTGAGATTCAAGTTTGTAAGTTCGATTATCGATTAGTTATGCCAGTTTTAAAAAACCTGAAAACGGTTTTCTGGTCAGAACTCATCATGTTTTGATTTGAGCGAAAAGTGATTCACAACAAAAACGTTTATCGTTGTATGGGGCATGACATAAACAACGTTCCACAGAGGCCCGTCAATTTCGAAGCGAGTTATGGTTTTTTTGGAAAAAATACCCTAAAACCCTTAAAATCGACTTTTTTCAACAAAAAAAATTCATTCATTATCATCAGCTCAACTAGACAAATTCGATAATGTGAGAACCTTGAAAAGAAACCTACTTTGAAAATAGTTATTATGGTTAGTTCAAACACGAAAAACCTTATTGGGGGTCCTAAATACCCTTTTTCAAGGTTTGAACTAACCGTAATAACTCTTTTCAAAGTAGGTTTATCTTCGAGGTTCTCACATTATCGAATTTTTCTAGTTGAGCTGATGAGAATGAATGAAAAATATTTTGAAAAAAAAATCGATTTAAAGGGTTTTGGGGTCTTTTTTTGAAGGGGCCATAACTCGCTTCAAAATTGACGGGCATTTGTGGAACTTTGTTTATGTCATGTCCTATACAACGATGAAAATTTTTGTTGTTAATCACTTTTTGCTCAAATCAAAACATGATGAGTTCCGACCAAAAACCATTTTCAGTTTTTTTAACCGGCATAACTAATCGATAATCAAACTTACAAACTTGAATCTTACTGTATATCTAAGTTAAGCAATTTTCAACATACTGACCAAATTACATCTCTCAATTCAAAAAAACGCGTTGAGTTATTACAAAATCCAAACAACTTTTTTTAAAAAAATTAGTTTTGAAAACGAGGTACCTATTTGAAAGGGTTCCTGACGTCCTAGAATCAAGTTTGTTATCATTTTAGAATCAAGAGTAGATAGCAAGTATGACTCTCTCAGTTTTAGAATCCTAGCTCTATTGTGAAATCTTTAGACATACCCCACCTAAATACAGTAATATACGAACTCAAAGCGATGTATCTCGAGTTTGCCTAAGTTGTTTGAAAAATGATTTTCACGAAAGTTGTAGGAAAAACTAAGGGCTACAACATACTGACTGGAATCCCGGATCTTTTTCCTGTACTCCGAGAAAAATCTTTTTTTTTCTCATCTTTTCATGAAATGTCTGTTTTGATATTTGTTCTCGCGAAAACCGTAAAAGTTTAATAAGCTAAAAAGCAAACATAGGTACTCGAAGATACATCATTCGAATACATCGAGTCGATATTTGGTGGATCTAGCTATCAATCTGACTGACATATGCCTCTTAGAACAGTGCGACACCCTCATGTACTTTCGGCGAAACAAGCTTTTTTCAATCCTCTCATGCTTTTCTAAGAGCTAAAATCAGGAAAAATGAAATTGACCATCGTTCTCGCCATACTTGAAATACCCTTTGGTGAAATTTTCAGCGAAATCGGTGACATCAAAATAATATTGCCCCACCCGGGCCCACTCTATCGCGTTCCGCGTCATATGAAGTCTCATACCAATAAAAATGAAAACTTTTTTCTTGAAATTCTGCTTTAATGCGACGACTCACTAGCTGCCGAAGTTAAAGCTACACATATTTGTGGTAGGAAATTGAACGAGTAAATAAATATATTTCAAAAGAGAAATGTTCTGTCTTACTTTCTCTCTCTCACACTATTTCTCTCTCAATTTATATTTTTATCTCTTTCTATCTCTTTCTCTCTCTATCGTCTCCCTCCCCTCCCTATCTCTGCTAACTCTCTTTCTTTCTCTTTTCTTTCTCTCTCTCTCTCTCTTCATTTCTAAAACTCTCCTCATATCTCTTTTGTTTCTCTATCTTGGTTCACTTGCCACCGTTCTCATTATCTCTCTTCTAACATTAGAGCCCTATAAATAAATAAGTACCGCACAAAGGTGTTAAATGGCGAAGCGATTGGACTCAATGTACTCATTTCATATTTGTTTACGCACCTCGATATAACTAAGTTTCAGACTGAATGATGGAAGTAAAGGAGACGTGTACAATCATCTCATCGGGGCTTTTAGGGTATATGTATATATTCTTTTGTGTATGATTCTTTTGTTCCAAGATCTGAGCTTATTTGGAGCTGGGCAAAAACTTTAAACGCGAAAAGGGAGAAATCAAATTTGTTATGAATGAGGTATTTATTAAGTTTTGATAGCCAATAACATTAATAGATATCATTAATTTTTACGGTTTACTAGAACAAACTAGACCAATTATATCAATAAACATATATTTAGAATTGGTTTAAGTTTTACCGGTGTGAAATTTGAAAAAAAAATGAAATAGTTGCTTTGTCAAAACTGGCGTGCAGTAAATTGTTTACATAGCACAAAGCAAAAAGCGCATCTCTCTTGAGTTTCGCCTCTTGACTGTGTTATATTTTGGATGTTTGAATGGCCTTCTTTACTTACCCTTCGAAATTCTAAATCTATTGTTCATGCTGACTGAAATTTTATCTTTAGTTGTGTCGAACAGCTCAAAAAACGACCATTATATTAAGAAAGAAATTTATTTTGAATAGGGTTTTAGTTTAAAAGAAATCTCGTGATTTGAAGCATAAAATCCGCTGATGAGTATTCGAAAACAACCAAATCGCATTAGAAATGACGAATGGATTGAAAATCTCGACAACGACTTTTCCTTCATCATGTTTGTAGTGCCCACATAAGAGAGTCTCTAACCGAATAAGATTGAGAGTCAGAAAACTTTGCCACAAGCAGCACGCAATTTCTCAGCTATACATATATGACGCTGCCGTTTTGATTTTTTGCCATAAATTTACTTTTCGATGATTTTTATTTGTTTTATGGCAGATTCTAGCAAAATAGCCTTATTTTATGGCGCTGCCATCAAAATAGCCTTATTTTATTGCGCTGCCATCAAAATAATTGATTTTTGATGGCAGCGCAATAAAATAAGGCTATTTTGATGGCAGCGCCTTAAATAAGGCTATTTTGCTAGAATCTGCCATAAAACAAATAAAAATCATCGAAAAGTACATTTATGGCAAAAAATCAAAACGACAGCGTCATATATGTACATAGGTTGAGAGAGAGTTGCGGCCCTCATATTGAAGCGTTTTGATAGTCAGGTTTGAAGACGTAGGTAGTCATTCTAAAGGGTTCAACTGTTTTTTTCCAACTTATCCTCGCTTTTTTTCTGAATCACTAACTTTTTTCTTGTCCTTGATGCATTCTTGTTGACTAATTTTATGCACTTCATTTTCACTTCATTTTCACTTCATTTACTTCCATGTGAAAAAAATAAGACAGTAGTCGCTGATATAACGGAGTATCACAAAAGCATGAACATTCATAGATCAATGATCCATTCTTACAGCTAGCAGTGGCTGCATAGATCAATGATCCATTCATACAGCTAGCAGTGGCTGCATAGATCAATGATCCATTCATACAGCTAGTAGTGGCTGCATAGATCAATGATCCATTCATACAGCTAGCAGTGGCTGCATAGATCAATGATCCATTCATACAGCTAGCAGTGGCTGCATAGATCAATGATCCATTCTTACAGCTAGCAGTGGCTGCATAGATCAATGATCCATTCATACAACTAGCAGTGGCTGCATAGATCAATGATCCATTCATACAGCTAGCAGTGGCTGCATAGATCAATGATCCATTCATACAGCTAGCAGTGACTGCATAGATCAATGATCCATTTATACAACTAGCAGTGGCTGCATAGATCAATGATCCATTCATACAGCTAGCAGTGGCTGCATAGATCAATGATCCATTCATACAGCTAGCAGTGACTGCATAGATCAATGATCCATTTATACAACTAGCAGTGGCTGCATAGATCAATGATCCATTCATACAGCTAGCAGTGGCTGCATAGATCAATGATCCATTCATACAGCTAGCAGTGGCTGCATAGATCAATGATCCATTCATACAGCTAGCAGTGACTGCATAGATCAATGATCCATTCATACAGCTAGCAGTGACTGCATAGATCAATGATCCATTTATACAACTAGGCTGCATAGATCAATGATCCATTCATACAGCTAGCAGTGGCTGCATAGATCAATGATCCATTCTTACAGCTAGCAGTGGCTGCATAGATCAATGATCCATTCATACAACTAGCAGTGGCTGCATAGATCAATGATCCATTCATACAGCTAGCAGTGACTGCATAGATCAATGATCCATTTATACAACTAGCAGTGGCTGCATAGATCAATGATCCATTCATACAGCTAGCAGTGGCTGCATAGATCAATGATCCATTCTTACAGCTAGCAGTGACTGCATAGATCAATGATCCATTCATACAACTAGCAGTGGCTGCATAGATCAATGATCCATTCATACAGCTAGCAGTGGCTGCATAGATCAATGATCCATTCATACAGCTAGCAGTGGCTGCATAGATCAATGATCCATTCATACAGCTAGCAGTGACTGCATAGATCAATGATCCATTCATACAGCTAGCAGTGACTGCATAGATCAATGATCCATTCATACAACTAGCAGTGACTGCATAGATCAATGATCCATTCTTACAGCTAGCAGTGGCTGCATAGATCAATGATCCATTCATACAACTAGCAGTGGCTGCATAGATCAATGATCCATTCATACAGCTAGCAGTGGCTGCATAAATCAATGATCCATTCATACAGCTAGCAGTGACTGCATAGATCAATGATCCATTTATACAACTAGCAGTGGCTGCATAGATCAATGATCCATTCATACAGCTAGCAGTGGCTGCATAGATCAATGATCCATTCATACAACTAGCAGTGGCTGCATAGATCAATGATCCATTCATACAGCTAGCAGTGACTGCATAGATCAATGATCCATTTATACAACTAGCAGTGGCTGCATAGATCAATGATCCATTCATACAGCTAGCAGTGGCTGCATAGATCAATGATCCATTCATACAACTAGCAGTGGCTGCATAGATCAATGATCCATTCATACAGCTAGCAGTGACTGCATAGATCAATGATCCATTTATACAACTAGCAGTGGCTGCATAGATCAGTTATCCATTCATACAGCTAGCAGTGGCTGTGGGGAAAAATCTAAAATGAACTCACGGAAAATATACGTATGAATACGTGAAAATATCTAGGTAACTGGTGATTTTATGACAAATTGTTTTCAACCTAAGCTTTGCTTCCCCGCAACTAGAGTAGTGAAAATTCATAGGGGTAAAAATCAGGAAAAAAGATGGAAAGAGATAGAAAGCGAAATAAGAAGGGAATCACGGGAAAAAGAAGCCCTTGGTTGACTTTAGTTGCGTACAAGAAAAAGTGTCGTAGAGATCATTCTTAGCTTTGCTTGTTTTCCTCTTCACATCTGTTTTTCTCTTCTCTTTTACCCTTTCATTCCCTCTCTGAAATCTTCCACTGTTTCTCTCTTTCTCTTCCATTTTTTCTCTTTTTCTCTCTCTCTTTATGTTCTTCTCTTTCTCTTTTTTCCTCTTTTTCTAGATATTTTTTCTTTTTATCTCTCGCTCTAAATCAGTTAGTGAGTTTGTTGCTTAAACTTTCAACAGAAAGCATTTTTAGCAGGTGTGAATATGAAATTTTCAAGTGAATAAAAAAGTGGGCATTTTTGAATCATCAAACTGTGAGCATTGATGAGCTATTTACGAGTTATTGTTTTATATTTGAAACTGAAGATTATTTTTGTGATTTAATTTTTTTTTCTTTATACTTTCTTGGAAAAAGAGAGAAAAAAGATTTTTTTAAAACAGAAAGTATTAGAGATAAAGAGATGAGAAGAGTAACAGAGAAATATAAACAATTGGAGAGATGCTCCGAGACAGAGCGGGAAAAAGACAGAAAGAGAGAGAAAGTAAGAGAGAAAGAAAGAAATCAGAGGAAGACAGCAAGAAAGAGATCAGAGAAATAAAAGTATACAAAAATTAAGCTGCATGGCGACTATGAACTTTAGTGGCAACATACGGCATGGACGACACTTCATGGTTTTTAGAATAAAATGAAAGAAGAGTGCTCTGTTTCTATTATAAAAAAAGATTTTTTTTCTTGAAATTTCATCATAGCTTTTAAGGCCATCACGTACATGTAGAAACAAATTTTTTCTGCAGAGATAAACATATGGAAAAGTACTAGTTATAGTTTTTATACGTTTTTCAGGAGTTATAATTCTCATAAGTTGTAACTTTTCTGAAAAAAAAACAACAAATTATCGACTGAAATTTTACATATAGATGCAGCATATCGACGTTTTCGTTGATAGTAATACACTTGGTGATAAGAAGTTTAAATGAAGTCTTGTTTCCATAAAAGTTATTGTTTCTAACTGAATAACCGCTGTGCTAGTTATTAATTGTACGTGAACAATGTACAAAGGAAAGAATGAATGAATGAATGAATGAATGAATGAATGAATGAATGAATGAATGAATGAATGAATGAATGAATGAATGAATGAATGAATGAATGAATGAATGAATGAATGAATGAATGAATGAATGAATGAATGAATGAATGAATGAATGAATGAATGAATGAATGAATGAATGAATGAATGAATGAATGAATGAATGAATGAATGAATGAATGAATGAATGAATGAATGAATGAATGAATGAATGAATGAATGAATGAATGAATGAATGAATGAATGAATGAATGAATGAATGAATGAATGAATGAATGAATGAATGAATGAATGAATGAATGAATGAATGAATGAATGAATGAATGAATGAATGAATGAATGAATGAATGAATGAATGAATGAATGAATGAATGAATGAATGTTATTCATTCATTCATATCAACATGTGTTTCTCGTCAGTTATCAGTATGGAATTCATTAGATTTTGAAATCGTAAATGATCCTAATTGCAAGGTATTTAAGAACAATTTACTCAAGTTGCCTGTCAACCTAGTTTTACCAAATACTTTTGTTTCTGATAACTAAAGGCTCGTTTCTCTATTACTAGCATTTTCTATCTCCCCCCACCCCTCCCCTAGTTAAGAAACCTTTTGCTTACACACACCTTTACTTGCTTACACACACCGTGGAAGGCACCCACCGTGGTGGACAGGTAAGCGACGTCAAGATCATCCCACGCCTTCTGTAGGGCGCGCTTCAAACTTTCCAAATTCTTGTGTGGGGGTAAGAGTCGAAAGGTAGTTTACGTCTGTAAAAAGGAGTGTGATCAGTAATAAGAGGAAGTAGAGTGTTTAAGAAGCGAGAATATAGATCATTTATATCGATGAAATTATCGAACAAAGTGGTCCATGAAGTACTAGATAACGCAGCAGACAGAGAAACATAGTCGCAATGTCTATAATCAAGGCTAGGCTCAGAAAAGCTAAGAGAGCTATCATGGAGGATAGTGAAACAAACGGAATTGTGGTCACATGATAGAGAGAAAGGCGATGTTACATAGCAATTTGATATCGATCCAGGAAGCCCAATAACCAAATCGAGAGTGTTGCTCATATGAGGAGGTTCCTTAACAAACTGCGTGAAAGAAAGATCAGCCACTAAGTCACTCAATCGGTGACGATATTAGAACCTTTCTAAACTTGCCTTGCAATGATCATCAACCGGTGACGATACTTGAACCGTTCTAAATTCGCCTTGTAATGATCATCAACCGGTGACGATATTCTAACCGTTCTAAATTTGCCTTGTAATGATCATCAACCAGTGACGATATTCGAACCGTTCTAAATTTGCCTTGTAATGATCATCAACCGGTGACGATACTTGAACCGTTCTAAATTCGCCTTGTAATGATCATCAACCAGTGACGATATTCGAACCGTTCTAAATTTGCCTTGTAATGATCATCAACCGGTGACGATACTTGAACCGTTCTAAATTCGCCTTGTAATGATCATCAACCAGTGACGATATTCAAACCGTTCTAAATTTGCCTTGTAATGATCATCAATCGGTGACGATATTAGAACCTTTCTAAACTTGCCTTGCAATGATCATCAACCGGTGACGATACTCGAACCGTTCTAAATTCGCCTTGTAATGATCATCAACCGGTGACGATATTCGAACCGTTCTAAATTTGCCTTGCAATGATCATCAACCGGTGACGATACTCGAACCGTTCTAAATTCGCCTTGTAATGATCATCAACCGGTGACGATATTCGAACCGTTCTAAATTTGCCTTGTGATGATCATCAACCGGTGACGATACTCGAACCGTTCTAAATTTGCCTTGTAATGATCATCAACCGGTGACGATATTCGAACCGTTCTAAATTTGCCTTGTAATGATCATCAACCGGTGACGATACTCGAACCGTTCTAAATTTGCCTTGTAATGATCATCAACCGGTGACGATATTCGAACCGTTCTAAATTGGCCAACTCTTATGTCTTTGACACTCAGTGGTTTTCTTTCTTATTTATCTTGCTAAAGCAAAAACCTGTATATTAAATATGACACGTGTTTCTTTTTAAAATCCTCTGTGCAATTTACGGATAAACGAGTTTTTTAACCGCCATGTTTCAAACTCGCCACAGACACCGAAACAACACGAATTGCCGAACTAAATTCCCAGCACCGTTTTATATGGTAACCTAGCAACGAGCTCAGAATCAACGATCTTAGAATTAAGCCACGACTCACAAAAAAGAAGAATATCAGGTCTATAAACACAAAGAAAGGTGTGCATCTAACTTAACTTATTAACAATGGAGCGTGCATTGATCAAAACACATTTCAAACCGGTGGAGCAGCCTAGCAGCTGGAGTTTTACGGAAGCGGTGTAGTCGGGCTGGAACGCGTAGGTGTAGTCGTGGTCATTGGAGGTGGAACAGACGTTCTATTCTTCGAGGAAATTTCACATTTCTTTCATAATTGATCGCGGTAAATCACCCAGCCGTCGGCCGGATGAGTTTTCTTCAATAGGGCAAGTTGAGCTCTCAATTTCCTCCATTCTTCTCTTTCCTCGTTCGTCATACTTTTGCGGACATAAGTTCCACTCCAAACGACGTTTTCTCTCAAAGTCGGTCCGTTCTTTAGTGCTTTTAAAAGATGCCCTCTTGTTGGAAGAAGCACTTTAAGAAGTCGAGGGCGATCTGTTTCTTTGCCGAGTCGATAAACAGATTGGGCACGAGCATCGATTTGGAGAGTGCCGAGAATTTGGGCAACGTTTTGTTCGTCATGCTGCATACGGTAGGCGGAACTGGGGTTGGAACTTTCAGGTACGCCATAGATAACTAGGGACCTCATGCGGTTATGCTTTTAAGTCAGTGATTCTGACTCGGGAGATGGAAGCGTGGTCTCCAAGTTTTTACTCACCGAATCCGAAG
Organism: Allodiplogaster pararmata; assembly: GCA_964056735.1. NCBI lineage: Eukaryota > Metazoa > Nematoda > Chromadorea > Rhabditida > Diplogasteridae > Allodiplogaster > Allodiplogaster pararmata. The sequence continues at coordinate 43,682,922 of OZ057407.1, read as the reverse complement.
AGCATTTGCAAGACGAGGCAGTGGAAGATAGTTGTTCGATTGTGGTAGATAGATTAAAAGACGAGAGATTGTGTCCCAGATTCCCTTAGGTACTTCAGGCGGAGGAGAACTATTCGCGAAGGAAAGAGTTTCAGCAACGATAGTTTGTACAGTACCGTCCAGAAGTATACCAAAAAGTATATTTTACAGTGTTTCTCTTCAGTGAACTAGGATTAAAGGTTCAAATGTTTATTAGATAATCTTCAAGTACTTCGAATCATAATTCCAACATAACTTTTGAGATGCCCCTTAACTGTGAACAAGAAAAGCGTTAAATATGAAATGCAAGAAAAACACAATTTGAGCACATATTCTTCAGACACTTATGACATCTACACTAACAACTTAATCGTCCAGTACTACCTGAAATTTGATTACTCCAGTCTAATACATACTTTGTCGCCATATCCCTAGCGTTAATGAATGCCTTGCATATTTCTGACATAGAGACCACCAAGTTGGCGAGGGTTGAAACCGGGAGGAAGTGCCAGGCCTCTTCGAGTTGGGCGAATTTATCCGCCGCATTCCGAGCAGTCTTGCCTTCGACGGCCTTCCCAGCTCCCCACACACGTGCTCTATCGGATTTACATAGGTCCAGTGACTGGCTTGGCCAGTCCATGAGGGTACTCGACGCTGACCAAACCAGTCTTGGACCACACGCGAAGCGTGCTTTGGATCATTGTCCTGCTGGTATATCGAACCCCGGGGCATGTTCGAGCGTGCATATGGCATCACGACATTCGAAAGTATGTCTATGTAATCTTCCTTCCTCATAAAAGCCTCTACCCTGTGCAGAGGCCCGACCCCACCCGCGTGGAACGCCCCCCCCCCCACATCATCACTGAACTTCCCCCATGCTTACAGGTCGGAACCTGATACCTAGCATTGAACCTAGAGCCTAGAGGCCGTCTCACATGCCTAATTCCGTCTGTATCGAAAAGCAGAAACTTGCTCTCATCAGATTAGAACACAAGATTCCATTCCTTCACTGTTCAATGCTGATGGTCCTTTGCCCACTGCAATCGCCTCTCCCAGTTCATCTCCGAGATAATAAGCTTCTTCACCGGGCGACGTCCGAAGAGGCGGGCGGTGCACAGAAGCCTATTTACCGTATTGACGGAGATCTGAAAACCATTTTTTGCTCAAGAAAAAATTTATCTTGCCAAAAAATAACAAAAAAAACTTACTTTAACATTGAAGTGCTGCAGCATTTCCTAGTGAATTTCTGCCACGTTTTTCCGGGGTTGGTTTTGCTTATCCTAGTTATGACACGGTCGATGCTGAGAGAAGTTATGGAAGGCCTTCCTCGTGATTCCGTCCGAATTTGCGTCTTCGCGGAGCGAGAGATCGTGCCAACATCAGTCTTGAATTGGCGCGCCAGATCGGCCAACCTCATGTCCATTTCCCGCCCCCGTGCAATGACCTGCCGGTCCTTTTCACGTAAGTTCTTAGAACCTTTGGGTCGACCGTATATCTCAAAATGCTGAGAACTTTTTATGACCTTTGCAATAAACAGAAACAAATAAACAAGAACCTATGTCAAAAATCTCGAAAAAGACTGTTTTAAAAAAAATCGCTGAGCTGATCTGCTTTTTCAGAAACGGCTCTTTTTTCACAATATGACGCAAATCACGAGCCACACAACATACAAAAAAATTGCGCCAGTGGGCGCAAAAACAAAAAAGATATACGACAAAATATACTTTTTGGTATACTTCTTGACGGTAATGTATGTTTTTATCGTTGAGAGTTCCATTTGGAGTGGGTTTAGGAAGGACTTGTACTGGACTTTGTCGCTTATGGGCCCTTGTGATAGCCATTAAAGAGAAGAATGCATAGGTCACCTCACTCAACGAGCTCACAAGACAAGAGTGAGCACACAAGACAAGAGAATATGTAGAGAATTACACAAAAGGGGGGCTTCGAATGAACACTAGCGAATTTTTCGTGATATTATAACTATAGGGGTTCCGAGAAAGAAAGCTATACACAAATAATTAATAGAAATGTTTTCTAATTTTTCTTCAAAGTGATAACTGAAGATTATTGATGTATTTTTTGCAGATGCTTAGAGAATCCAATATATCTGCGTGTGGATATTTTGTCTAAACTACATATGTATGTATTTACTTGCCTACGCATTCATGAATAAGTGAGATAATTTTGTTCTTGTGGACAACATAGGAAGGCCCGTATGTATATAAGCATGTTTTTTAAAATTCCACTTCTGTTCCCGCTGGTTGTCCTACCTTTCTCTCTCTCGCTCTCTTGCTCTCTCTTTCTCTCTCTCATACTCTTTCTCTCTCTCTCATACTCTTTCTCTCTCTCTCTCTCTCTCTCTCTCTCTATCTCGCTCTTTTTCTCTTTCTCGTACTCTTCTTTTCTCTCTCTTTACATATGTAATTATTTCTCTCTTGTTTCCTCTCTGTTTCTCTTTTAAAATCTTCTGGTCTTACTCTCTTTCTCTTTCCTCCTTCTTATCTTCTTTGACAAACCCATGATGGCTTAACTTTTTTTGAATTCTTACTCACTCGTCTTTTTCACACAAGTTCATTAAAAAATCTACAAATGAAAGTTTTGCCGCATAATGAAGTTCAAAATTCATGACATCTCTATCGGAAAAGTTCACTATTTCTGTTCACTTTATAAATTTCAACGCTCTGAGGGTATAAAAACTTTTTAACATTTAAAAATATTTAAACCGGAAGCTTCGGAATATTCCCGGCACGAATAAGTGCAAGGTTGGAATGAATAATAAAAACACAAAGTTGACGAGGCTTGGTAACGGGGCTCGCAATCCAGGTCAAAAGTAGTGAGAAGGCTGGTTTCGATAGCGCCCTGTCGACTAGCTTTTGTCATTGAGGTAGATTATTTAATAAAAGCCGCGATTAATTGTCAAGTTCGTATCAAATTTCAAGACTCACGTCAAACTTCTTCAACTGAGAGTTTAGTAAGCGACCGTTTGACCCGATCCCGCCAGGGACCAAGTTTGGATGAGCTGTACGAAAAGAAAAGCAAAATTTAAATGCAATTTTTTTCACGTTTAAAACACGTGTAGTTCAGTATTTCATCCGATAAGTCTATAAACCATCTTTGGCAGGCCCATGCCGAGACTGAGCTGATATTCTCGAACGGTCTCTTCACTTGGGTTTCTTTCCTGGTCATCTTGGTCTTGGGCATCTTCATTCTCCCTCTGTTCTTCGTTTGGGTACCCTTCGTCGTGGACACCTTCAAGGTTAGCGTCACAAACAATCCACGGTCACAAAACAAGTCATGGTCACGACACAAGTCACGGTCACAAAACAAGTCAAGGTCACGAAACAAGTCACGGTCACAAAACAAGTCAAGGTCACAAAACAAGTCAAGGTCACGAAACAAGTCACGGTCACAAAACAAGTTCCCGAAACAGGTCATGGTCACGGAACAGTGCAGTTGATAACTTTAAAAAACCTGTGAGTGCACGACACTTTGTAATTTGTAAAAGTGATTGAGGGAGGCATCGGACGGAACAAAGCTCTGAGGTTTAATGGCCAGAAACATGCTTAATCTAAAAATTTTGTATTTTTTCTCGTTTTTTTATTATTCATTTCGGAGTCCGACTTAACTTATTAACGTTAATGAACTACGGGATGCAAGTTGAGGGTTATCTCGTCAAAAAATTACTTTTACGATTTACACAAATTCCCTCCAGTAATTTTTATTCAAAGTTGTATGAAGAACGTCTCTAGTTGAGCTGGTTTATCGAGAGGTGACTGGGTTCGATCCCGATTCGCAAACTGGTTTTTGACAACGTGGTTCGATCATATTTGCAGAAATATAACCTTAATATATTTTCACTGTTTCAAATGCTCATACTCTCAGGATGTCGAGCACCGCTGTCCATCATGCAAAACTTGGATCGGGACGTATCGAAGAATCGGCAAGAGCACTTGAAAATCCATTCGATCGAACGATCGATCAATAGATCGATCGTATCGAAGAAATCTGATTTACACCTCCTTGAACGCTTCTCAAACGCTGTACTATGAAAGAATTTTTCGATTTGGGGTGCCCTTTGTTCCCGTGTATAGTAGGAACATTAAATGGAATTGGTATGGTTCGTTTAACGAGTTAGAACGGTTAAGATTGGGGATACAGAAGGTCAAAATACGTGAGCACGTGATTTAATATAGGCTTTTCAATAAATGCTAATCAAAGGTAATCAACTTTTTTGATAAAATTCAATAATAATGGCTAGAATCAATAATAATTGCAGAAAATTCAAAAGGCAGCTAAGGTCGTTTTGTATGTATCCGAATCTCTTTACATATCCCAACCTACCCGTGGAATATTCTACATCGTTCAAGGAAGCATTTCTTACATGAAATCATTTAACTTTGACTGTGTGACAAGGGTTACGGTTAGAATTCATTAATACGTTATCGAATGATGCAAAAAAATCAAAATCACGCAGGGTCTGAACCCTGTCCTTCATTGAAAGCTCCAGGAAAACTCATCTATTTTTCTGAGTTTTCGATTCAAAGACTAATTTTAAAACAACATTTTTTTTTGCCAATTTCCATTCGCGTACCCGGCTAAAGGCTTCTCTAAATTAAATCCGATGTTTCCTCAATAAATCATACAGGCTAACAGGTTTCGGGGAAAAAACTAGCAAGTGTAAATGAAATACCTCTGGACTCAAGTATACCACCGAATGAGAAAGCCCCTCGATCGCTGTTCTCGAACCCCCTCCCCACCGACATGTCTCGAACTAGTAAACCCCTGACTCGGTTTTCATATGATACAAAATTAGAAGCGACATTCTGAGCCTACTTCCAAGTAAGAGGTGTGACGGCCAAATCTAAGATTAATCCTCACAACGGTCAAAATAGTTTCTCTTGTAACGCGGTTTTTGTTGGTCTGTCTCCGAACGCTGAAAAAAGACACAGATAAAACTCAGACATATCTATCGATCTGTTACGATGATCAAAATGTGTTTTTTCTGTAATTTGTTTAAAGTTGCAAAAACTTTTGCAAGTTTCATAGTTTTTCTGTTGTTGTTTGAAAATGTTTTGAAAGAACATTTTAAAGTTTTTTTATTACTTTTTCTTTTTTTTTTTACTTTGAGAACCAGTCTTGAATTGGACAAAGAAAAAAAAAGTGTTAGGGTGTTTTACATGACTATTCATACTTCTAGTTAACTATAGCTTTTTTCTGTCAGAATTTAGAATATCTATATTTCATGAGTGAACAAAAGCTTTTGTTCGATAAATGTTTATCTTTTGATGTATAAATAGTCATACATTAGGCGACTAATCATTTATGTCATAGTTCATCTTTGCGTGAAGGTCATTTTCTCTTCTATTCACTTGTTGCTCTCAACTGTTTGAATCCTAACTCGTGCTGGTCCTTTCTAATTCACTTCTTTATTTGACCTCATTGCCTTTTGATGTATAAATAGTCATACATTAGGCGACTAATCATTTATTTCATAGGCAGTTACCATGATGTTAGTACGATCATAGTTCCACACTGTTCAGTAGATGTTATTTCAAGTTGAAACTTGTAGCATTGGTTTAACATTGAGAGCTTCGAAAGAATGATAAACAGATTTATTTGCTCATGACTTTGCAATAAATGTGCTGAATCGCAGCATTTTCATACAAGCTAGAAATACCATATACGCCTTTCGAAGTATCTTCTAAATCAATTCAATCCAAGTACTTCATATCTGGAAGACACGGTCTTTTTTCGTCCAGCTCCTGCAATTTGTTCGACAAATCGGCAGACAAAGTTACCGGAAGGCCTAAAGATGTCCTACAAACTGTAACATGGAGATTTAACGGTATCGTCCAATTACTTTTTGCCTGAATGAATGTGATTTTCTAGCACTGCAATGACATGTCGACGACCGGATTCCGTCAACTGTAGGATTCGGAAACGCGGAGGCCCCACCTTAGAATGCAGTATTTGACATTTATGGGAGTACTTGCAATTCTGTTGTTGTTCGTTTTGTAATCATTGTCATAGACATGAAGCGTTATAATTCAAACAATTCTACTATTGATCATATTCCTGAGAAAGTGTGAGCGAGAGTAGAGGTGATAGAATGTAGATTATGAGTTGGACGATACGGTATCAAGGTGTCCAAATTCTGTTCGAGACCGCAGTATGAACAGGGCTTAAATCAAGGAGAATTTTTTTAACAAATCCACTGTACTACCGCTTTCTTGAGACATTCCTTTGAGCTATTGTGCTATTTTTCTGTTTCTTAATACACCTTTACTATTTTTTTCTATGTATCATACATCTTAAAAGCTTTTGGCAATCAAACCAATTCAATTTACTCCATGAGAGATACGTCTAGAATGTATTCGTTAATCATTTCCATCGAACTACAGTTGTAATAGAGATCTCTGAACATTTCTTCAGAAAATTTCAAGGCATCAATTAAGGCTTTTGAGGCTTGTGAGCCAAGTTTTAGGGCTAAAGAGGCATTCAAATTTTTGGTTTTGTGAATTAAGGGTAGTGAGCCGAGTTTCTACTCAATGGGTGAAAGAGAGGAAAATCGGTTAATTCCCTTTCTTTCCTTGGTTGAGTCAAACAAAAGTGTAATCCTTTGATCTATGCTTTTTCGTCGTTCATTCATACTAAGAGTCAAATGGTCACGTTCCACCAACGGTTGACAGATCTTTTTTTGTGAATTTAAACGATTATTTTTTCCTAGAAAAAAAACATACATTTACCTTCGAGTAGACTTTTGAAAATTAATTAATCTTTATTATCACCGAAGGGTAACTTGTTGAGTTATCGCTTATACTGTGTATAAAATTGGTCAGGAAGAACGGGATAAAATCTTGACATTTGAGGATCCACTCTTCAATCCGTTTCAAGATAATCCGGTAGGTCGACGACTGTGAGAAGGTTCAGTTCTTCTAGAATCTTTGCGAACTCTCGAAGCTCAGTGATGTGGTTCTGAGTATCTGCGATTCTGCTCCACAAACCGATAGCTCTTCTAAAATAGAAATTAGAGTGCTTATAATGATTTATCTGCACTAAAGTTAACCGGGAAGTCCTATCGGAGGTACGAAGATTTGTTTCCGTTCTAAGAATCATTTGGTTTTTGCATATATGACAGTCTATTTTTCCAAATAATAACCGAAAAACAATAAATAAATCGAAGCGGGTGCTGCGTTCTACAAGCGAATCTAAATTGAATAGCTTGAGACGTTGGGGATAATTTAGATTAGGGTTATTGTAGCGAGATAACGCCCTCTTTGTAAAGATTCTTTGTGTAAACTCCAGTCTTTCTGAACAATTACTGCAAGAAGTTGGGGAAAATTGTGGTTCCGTATTCTAGAAGAGGCCTGATATATGAGATATACACAGTTTTGTAACCGTTTAAATCTAGGCATCAAAAAACTTCAAAAACTTCAGCGATTCTACTCAAACTTCTGGCACGTATGACTTCAATGTGCCGTTTAAAAGTGAGCGTAAGATCCATATAAATGCCTAAGTCTATTACTAATTCTACATTCTTGATTTTTGTATTATCTATGTAGTAGTTCTGTTGAGATTGCCCTAAATGAAGGCAGCTTATTTTATGGACTGCAAGTGGTAAACTGGATTTACGTGACCAATTGCAAATTTCATTGATAGCTAATTGTAAACGACCTGGATCATGACTACAAATTTCCAAATCGTCCGCGAATAATGAAAATTTCACTGGGTCAGTTATACAGCTTTCGATATCGTTAATGAAGCAAAGAAAGAGTAGGGGCCCTAAGACTGTGCCTTGCGGTACACCGCTTAGTACAGGGAAATAATCCGAGAAAGTGTTATTTGTACGTACCCTGAGCAATATATTCTCAAGAAAACAAGCGATCCATTTTATAAAACTTGAAGGAATTCCTATTTTGTGAAGCTTTGTAATTAGCTTAGAATGAGAAAATTTTTTTATCAAATTCATTCATTTTATTCCTTTGCACATGGTTGATATACAATGGATAACTGTCACAGGGTGATTCAGTTCGAGGCAATAAGATAATACATATGTACATTAACCGTAATTTATGCAGTTAAATTACAATTGATCGAGAAGTTCAAGGTGTGAGTTCAAAATTAATATTTGGTGAGAATTACTCAAATATTATGTGAGTCTTAGTTTAGAAGAGGGTACAATTACATCGATTGGTAAACTAAGAAGAGCATTTTTAAATTGTGACAAGGATGGCATTGAAACAAGAGGCGAGGGCAGAGAATTCCAAATGTCAATACGGCGAGAAACACACGTATTATGACCTTCGGGCATTTTAAAGAGCAATATAAGTCTAAGAGTGTGGGAGATTCTTTGGCTGTAGGGGGAAGGCCTGATCACAAAGAGATGTGTGGTTCCAAGCACAACGTTATTGTGGATGGCTTCATGAATGAAAGATAGGTCAAGTATGGTGCGCCTATACTCCAAGGTGGTTATGGTTAATAATTTTAGACGGGCAGAAGAATTTTGAGAGATTTGGCCAGCTCTAGCGAGAATGCCTCTGGTAAAGTTTCTTTGTACCCGCTCAATGTCGTTAATGAGACCCACAGAGACAGGTGACCAGAGTTCGCATCCATATTCCAGAATTGGTAGAACGTAGGTTTTGTATGCGCGAAGTAAGACCGGGATGGAGGAGGTTTTTAAAGACCTAAGAAGAATGTTAATAGCTGTCCTGGCTTTATAAATCATGGTAGTAATGTGATGGTTAAATGAGAGAGAAGATTCGAAATGAATTCCAAGGTCTTCAACGATTGATTGTGAGGGCAGGGTGTGGTTTTCTAAGGTGTAGGGTAAGTGAGGGTTGTTAGGTCCGCAATGAACAATATAGCATTTAGGGAATGAGATTGTGAGTGACCAAGTTTGAGCGTATTCAGCGATTATGTAAAGAGCATTCTGAAGGGAGGACAAAGACTGGGAGAAAATTTTGAGATCATCTGCATACAGAAAGCTAAAAACATTTGAGGGTAGAAGCTCTACTATGTCAATAATGAAAATAGAGAAAAGGAGAGGCCCGAGGCAGCTACCCTGAGGAACCCCAGTGGTCACTGCTCTCTCTGCAGATTCGAAGCCATCAACAGAGACGCGGAAACACCTTTTAGAGAGAAAAGACTTGATCAGCAGGAGAAGGGAGGAGTCTATACCACAAGAACTAAGTTTGTAGAGTAGTGCCCTATGACCTACAGTATCAAAAGCCTTAGTGAAGTCAATGAGACATATGTCGAAGGCTTGTTTTTTGAATAAAAAGGACAGATAGACTGAGTGAGCGTGTACAAGGGAAGAAACAGTGGAATTTTTGGAGCGAAAACCAGACTGATTTGGGTTGAGGATATTGTTGCTTTCGAGGTGATTGTAAATAAGGCTAAAAATATGTTTTTCAAAGACTTTCGAGAAGGAAGAGACGAGGGTTATGGGAAGATAGTTATTGGGCTCTGATCTTTTACCTTTTTTGAAGATGGGTTTGATAATTCCAGATCTCCAAGCACTGGGAAAATTATAAAAAATGATAGAGAGAGGATTTTTTAGAGAATTTATGCAGTTTTTGATAAGTATGTTTGGTATTAAGTCGGGAGAGGAGTTCGCTTTTGGGCACATTTTAGATATTATTCGATGAACTTCAAAGAGCGAGACATTGTGGCTAGGGGACATAGTGACTTGGGGTGTAGGTCTGGGTAGAGGGCCAATGACAGGATCAGACACATTTGAAGAGAAAAGAGAGGAGAAGACGTTGGCGTATTGCGTAGGACAAGTTATGGGAGTATTGTCAACTATCAGAGAAGCGGGAGTAATTTTAGGTTTGGTTCGATTCGCGATGATCCGGTGAAATGACTTGAAGTTCTTAGGAAAAGCAAGTGTGTCTTCGCGTTTGCATTCAAACTTGAAAATTTCTCGATGAAGCTTTTTACAGGCTTTGATGGTCGTTATGGAGTTAGAGGAGCGTTTAATGTTTCTTTGTAAAAAGCTGTATATCTTGCGGATTTTTTTAGGATAGAGGAGATGGGTTTTTTTGTGCCTTGAATGCGGAATATGAAGGGAGATAAGATTCTTCAAAAAGATGGTTATATGTTCAACACACTGATCAATCGTGAGGGAAGAGAAAGTTATGGTCCAGTCTACGGAGTTGATCGCTTCGTTAATGGCTGTCCAATTAGCATTCTTCCATAACGGATGGAGTAAAGGGGAGAGACCGTTAGAGATGATGGAGGACACAGAGACAGAGAACGTTACAGATAGATGGTCACTAGTCGAGAAGGGATGGGATGTGGCACATTTGGATATAAGGGAGGCATGTGTACAGAGAACATAGTCGAGAATGTTAGTCCGACGGGTGGGTGTCTTAACCAGCTGACTGATATGCCTATCAAGGAAGAATTGCAGAAAAAAGTTAGAGATAGGGCAATTAGATGGACATGTGAGGTTAGGCCAGTTAATGCTTGGAAGGTTGAGGTCTCCACATATAATAGTGGGAAAATAAAGAGATATATGCATAGAGAGAAAGTCTAGGAAGGGTTGGACACTGACAAAAGGGAAGTTGGGAGAGCGATAGCATGATATTAGGCGCAGAGAAAGATACGGGAAAGAGAATCTAGAGTTTGGATGAATATCGGATACAACACATTCAACGGAACCATGAGCAAATGAATCAATAAAGGCTGGGACAAGTATGAATTGATAAGCAGGGCTGAGTGCTCTTGAGAAATCATCGTCGTTTCGGGAACAAAGATACCAAGAAGAGGATTTTAAAAATCCACTTTCCCTCTCCCTCGATTCGAACAGAAGTCCTTCGATCGCTACGAGCTCGTCGTCCTGCCGTCTTCCGAATTTTCTTCATGCATATGGAAGAGAAGATATCACGAGAGAAGGGCTTTTGTTGGAGAGAGACTGCAAGAAAGTGATCGGAACGAGCAAGCTGGTGTGATGGAGTGGGGAGATCGAGGGACAAGGCTGATCCGTTTCTCTCATCCCAGGCCTCTCTACAACTCGAGCAACAACGAAGGGCTGCAGAACGTGACGATTCAGCAGCCTAGCAGCCCGGCAATCGTGTCTGCTCCTTCGCCTACGCCTTCTCGGAAGAACGCGAAGATGACGAAGACGATCTCATCGAAGCAGCTCTCCCAGGCAGCTCGCTCATTCAACTGACGGGACAAACAACGGTCAATTTCTATTTCTAGTTTGAATTGTGTTAACTTGAGTTGTTGTGATAAAAATTCTCTTTCTTGTTATTTAGTCGATTTTCGCTCACTGCCTTTCAAGTTAGACATTCTCACTTTTTTCTTAGAGTCTCATAATGTTGACATTCTATGTATAACTGAGAGCTGGGGCTCCCCAGATAGATTACTTGACTCCATGTTAACTAATGGAGGTCTTTATACTGTTCATCGTTGTGACAGGGTTAGTAATTTTCCGGGAGGGGGTGTTTTAGTATTGATTTCTTCCCGTGTTACTTCCACGCTCATTTCCTCCCAATCTTTCTCAGCGTATTGTGAAATGATAACATGTGAAATCAAATGTAAGCCAGTTCCTTTCTTGTTTTCGGTAGTGTATAGAAGCCCTTCGTGTGATTTAGAATCGTTTTCCGAATGTCTTTCAGTTCTTGGTGATTCATTCGCTACCTCGTCTCCCCCATTTATCCTATGCGGTGATTTCAATTGCAAAGAGATAGACTGGTCGAATAACAAGTTGTATGTTCCTGTGTCAGAATCCCACCCTTCTTCAGTTCTTCTTTCTTTTGCTCTATCAGCTGATCTATTCCAGAAAGTTAGTGAACCAACAAGAGGTTCGAGTCTGCTTGACCTGGTATTCAGTAGTGACCCTTTCATCATTTCTTCATGTATTGTTGATCCTCCTCTCCCTACATTAGATCACTGCTTAGTTCGTTTCTCGATTTCATCTGCTCAGCTCCTAAGAAAAAGCTTTACTATTTAGACTATAAGAAAACAAACTTTGAGATTGCTGTTTATCTGAATTCATCTTATGATTGGACCCAGCTTCTCTCCTTTTCCGCTTACCCTAACATTCTTTATGATACCTTCCTTTCAATAATGCTTGACATTATAGGTCAAACAGTGCCTAGACGCTGTGTTCCATCTAAGAAGACTTGTTATTCTCAAGAGATAGTTGCATTGTTGCGTAAATGCCATAAGCTTTATAAACGTGCTTCCAAAATAGGATATCGTTCATATTTCAAACACTCAATCAAGTTGCGTTATGCTATTCGCAAGTTTCAAGCCAAACAAGAATCTGAGATTGCCTTATCGAAGAACAAAAGGCGATTCTTTTATTTTGTGAATAATAAACTTAAACCATCATCTTCTGTTGGACCTATAAAAGACCCATTGAATGGAATGATAGTTGAGACAGACCTCGAAAATTCCGAAATACTCGCTAGAACGTTCTCATCCTCTTTCACCGAGAAACCGCATAGGGAATTGAACAGTCCCATCTCCTACACCGAAGCCACTATTGATTATATAGAGATAACTCCATCGATTGTTTATCATGTCTTGTCAAAGCTCAAAAATGTCAATTCTATGTCCCCTGACCATCTTCCGTACTCATTTTTGAAAGGATCGGCCCAAGCTATAGCTACACCTCTTTCAATTCTCTTCGATAGTTTTCTTCTTCATGGAAATTGTCCTGATACTTGGCGGCAGGCTTTCGTGAAACTGTTGTATAAACGTAAGGGTTCCGTACAGGATGCAGCTAACTAGAAACTGCGTTTTGTGCTTCTGAAACCGTTATCTATTATTTTTCACAATTCTTTACTTTCTGGAAAATCACCCTCTCTCTGGAAAATGACGATAGTTAAACCCATCCCTAAACCCAAATCTGCGGCAGATCAACTTTCAAGTTATCTTCCTATTTCGTTAACTTGTTCAATCTCTAAAGTTATGGAAAACGTTTTGATTAGTCAAATTGATGCTTACTTGGAGAACAATTCTATTCTATCTCCTCATCAATTCGGTTTTAGAAGCAAAAGGTCCACAGTAACTTCACTAGTACAATCACATTGTTACCTTGTGGATTTACTGTCTCATGGAAAGGCTGTCGATGTTGTTCTCCTTGACATATCTAAGGCCTTTGACACAGTAGACCATAATCTTTTAGTACGCAAACTTGAAAATATAGGAATTTGTAATCCTGTCCTTGGATGGATTCGTGATTATTTGACTGAAAGAATGCAGACTATTTGTGTTGACAACGAGTTTTCAAGCACTTCCTCTGTAATTAGTGGTGTGCCCCAAGGATCAACAATCGGCCCTAAATTATTTTTATTATTTATCGATGACATAAAGGAAGTTATTCCTTCGACTGTGCAATATTCGATATATGCCGACGACGTGAAACTGTTTACTGAAGTACCACTTTTCTCTTCCGATCTCCAAATAGCCATTGATAACATCTCTAACTGGTGTCAACATTCCAATCTTGAGCTATCTGCTAAAAAATGTGTTGTTTTACACTTCGGTTCCAATGCCATGATGAATTACTATCTTAACGGAGTGGTCATGAATAAATCTTCTGAAGTAAATGATTTAGGCGTTGTGTTCTCTGATAATCTTTCCTCCAATAAGCAAGTCGAGATTGTCTGTAAGAAAGCAACAAACCTTGCGAACTTATTCTTGCGTACATTCAAGACTAAGTCTCTTGATGTTCTGACACTAGCTTTTGTCACTTATGTACGCCCAATCCTCGAATACGCGACTGTAGTTTGGTCCCCAACAACCATAGGCCTTGTGAAAGACATTGAAAAAGTTCAAAGGAGTTTCACCAGAAGAATCCTAGCTAGGAACGGACTTCCTCGATTAGATTACTCTGAAAGACTAGAAATGCTTAATCTAGAGTCACTTGAATACCGCCGAGTTGTTGCTGACCTAGTACTTATCCATAAAAGAATACATTCGTGTTCTGAATTTGATTCTTCCAGACTATTCATTATCCATCCCCCCGTGCGGGTAGGGCGGGGATGGAAAAAAGCGGTCCAATCCCAGAGTGTGGCCAGGCAGTTGATTACTCGGATCAAGGATTCGGGTGGTCAAATTGTTTGTCAACAGACTCAGGTCATGAAGGTGTTCTAGGACTTTTACAATGAAGCTATTTTGTACTTACGTTAGACCTATCCTGGAGTACTCCAGTGAAGTCTGGAATACTATAGACTTAACGCTAAGTAAGAAAGTGGAGTCTGTCCAAAGAAGATTTAGAAGCGTATTTTTAATAGAGCAGGAATTAGTTTATCTTGCGAAGGAAGACTGAATTGGCTTGGCTGTGAAAGTCTTCAAAGACGTAGACTTATTAACGATGTGTTCACTTTGCATAGAATAGTGTTTAAAAGATTAGATATCACTTGCCTAGATTTCTTACCAATGTCTCACTGTACTAGGACTAGAGGACATCATTGGAAGCTTTTGTTGCCTTTGTGCCGCACAAACCGATACAAGAAATTCTTCACAAATAGAGTTGTGAATGATTGGAATTCTCTTCCTTCTCATTTTTTTCAATATGAATGCATCGTCAGCTAAGAAGTTTCTATTCCAGTACTTAAATTATAATCCTGATCATTTATTGGCTGTTGTTCATTTTAAAATATTGATTACCATGTTGTAATCTCTCCCCATCCGTTGTATGTCTGAACCATTACAACTGGAAATAAAGAATAAGAATAAGAAAAAATAAAATCTGCAAGAGCTCTTCACACTGTGAACATCATCATTCGAAAACATTGAATAATAATATATTTAGTCATATTCCGGCTCACTTAGAGTCACTGCCCTCTTTCTTCAACTTATTATAAACCCCCTCTAACCCATCATCATTCGTCTGCGTGCAAAAAAACTGCAAACCCAGTTCACCAAACTGTTTTATGCATAATCCAATCAGTCAACATGTAGATTTTATGAGCTTTCAGGAAACTGTGAAGAAAACAAATCATCAGAAAATAATGTTTCTTAAACACGACATAAGTGCTCCCGATTTTGAAAATAAACAATCACAGTTCATTACGGTTCTGTACTATACGGTATGTTACTTCCCAATAAAGACCCAATTACAGTATGTTACTTCCCAATAAAGACCCAATTACAGTATGTTACTTCCCAATAAAGACCCAATTACAGTATGTTACTTCCCAATAAAGATTCTGGAAAGCTCTTGTTGACCTTGGCCTCTATTATCCAACAGGGGAACGTGCAATATGTAAATATCGATGTGCCTAGGATCGTTATTTACATATTTTCAAGAAACTTCTTACGGATATGTGCTCGAATTTCCTGTTCCCGATCATCAAATCAGAACTTAGTAGAAGTTAAAGCCGGATCCGAACAACATCCATCTTCACGTACAATGAACATGCTTACAAGGGAACGGGTTTATATGGGTTTAAACCACGTTTCCTTGTTAGCCCTGTATCTCCGGTATTGTACTTGTAACGCGCACATCCTGGTAAGTGAGAAACGGCTGGTTTCGAGTTCTCACCGCGGAACAGCTTGGCAAAAATTACACAAAAGTAGTAATTAGTTAACAAGGGAATCAGGTTACAATCTGAGAAAAAACAAACTGAATTCAGAGGGTTCTTTCAGAAAAAACCAACAAATACTCGCTAAGTAAAGATCGGATATGGTCTTGGAGCCTGCTTACGAGTGATCAAATAAGACTCTTTCTTTCTCAAGAGTGAAAAAAATGGGTAGTAGAACTTGAAACAGCGCGGCAACATAGCAAGCTTTTTAAATGATCTCCGTATACTGTACTTGTAATCTGGCAAGGTTGTTTACTAAAAGACACAAATTTTTAGAACACACTCTTGATGGTGATATTCTGGAGAAAAAAACTCGTCGTTTGAGGGGAGAGAATACACTCTGGGTGATTTATTGGACTCTTTCCATATCGGGACTTGTCGATTAGGCGGGAACTTTCACATTCTGTTGTATCGACCGAGCTGACGCTTACACGCTGGACAGGTGTGGACCACATCTTGGCAGCTGTCCACGCAGAATGGCACACAACAGATACACCATGGGAAGATGAGGAAGAAGCCGAGGAAGCAGCAGATACCAAACTACGGGAAAAAACTGGTTGAATACCATGCTTGCTCTTGAAAACCCCGTCCCAAACTCAAATCATGAACATCATTTGAAACCATATTTTAACTCATAACACAATTTTTTCCAACCCTTATTTCGACTCTAATAGCACCCTATTCCCTCATGAGAATTATATTACCGTTCTTGAACAAATAATTCTTTCACTGAACAACCTAATTTGTCAGTTAACATCCCATTTCTTCAACAACATGTTGTTGTCATTCTCAAACATCCTATTTTCAAATATGATACTATTTTAGCACTTTTGAACACCCCTTTACCAGTTTTAACGACCTATTCCCGTTCTTGAAATTGCATTCACAATACTATTTTCCGTTTCTAAACATCATCTTTCCATTTTGGAAGATAATTTTTTCTCTGGAGCAGCCTGTAGAACTGCTGAAAGCACTACTTCCACCAGGGTGTTTCTTACCACCCGCATAATTTTTCTCAAGCGCACAGATTTCGAGAATTTGAAAGAGTTTGGAATTTTTTTCTTCAAAGATTTGAAATTTTCCTAGGTAAAAATCGAAACTTCCTTCTTTCGAGTGCATAGATTTGAACATTTTTCAGACTTTTTGAAGAGCGCACAGGAGTTCAATGGTTACCGGACCAGCTATGTTGGCGCATACATGTTCGCGCCGAGAATGATCTACTTCCCCTTCTCCTTCCGTTCTGTTTCACTTTTTTTCTCTACTTCTCTTTTCACTCTTTTTGTCTTTCCCCATCCCTTTTTCCACAAACATGCCTTAGACCAGCCTCATTTAACGCCTGAGAGCGCATAGATTTTTTTCTCACCCGCAGTGAGGGTGAAAGAAACACCCTGACTTCCACTCTTGACCAGCGGATTTCGTCTTGAATATCCTAGTAAACTTAAAAAAAACGAAAGAGCAACAAAAAAAAACTCACGATTATCCAAGGCATCGCTCCCGCAACCCGATCAATATGCGAAACAACGTGAGCCTGCAGAAATTATGATCACTCATTTTTATTTTGATCCAAGGTGAAAACAGGTAACATAATTCCCGTTTAGATCCCGATAATTCATTCAAAATAGGTGCATGGCCTGGCGTCGGACTATCATCTCTTTTTGTCAGAGAGCCAAAGGCACAAGCGCCCTCTTAGGTAAAACACTAACTTGCAAAAAATTTCTTTGGTTACCGACTTACCGATCCTCTCTCTCACTCACCATGGATGTATCAGAGTTTTCACAGCTGAATTTGAAAGAAAAAAAATCTTCATTCCTCTACATGAATAGAACGTTTCTTTAGCCACAACTCAGCCTCAACCGGATTTATAAAGTTAAAAGTTGAACTTTTAACCTACTGTATTCGTTATACGAATACCCTTATATTCTAGTGAGACTATAATATTCTAATTACGGAATTTCATATAATAATATTTCTCGCCTGGAAATTCTCGTTACGGTAATATTGAGTTTATATATTTTGGTGTAATTTACGAGCCGCTAAAATAGATTTAAAATAAGCTTTGATAGCTGGCAGTAAGAGTAGAAAGTGTTCTACTAGAGTTGTATGTACTACCTCTTCTGCGGCTCAACTACGACTTAGCCTTGTGTGAAGACGTCCTAATTTGTGAAGACGTCCTATTTTGTGAAGACGTCCTAATATTACTTGAAGTGAGTTATCTTTGTCATCATTGTTTGCTGATTTCTTGTTTGTTTGATTGATCTTTGCCTAAGTGGCCGATAAATTGAATTTATTCTCTCAAGGGATTGAATATTGGAATTAAAAGGCGTGGCAGGCGATCATTATCTAGATAGAAGGTTTGTGTGAGTGAGGAAAGGCCCTCCTCTCATTAAATCGATAGATAGATAGAATAGACCACCATTGAGTGAGGAAAAGACCTCAATCTCAGTATATGGTGCATCGGCCCAGGATGGCAAAGAATGATGAAGAATCTCTTGATGTGCAAGATCGATTGGTTGTGGATGAGCTCTCTGAGAGAACTCATCTTGAAATTCAGTTTTACAATGTGACGGGCCATTTTGTTGCCGCTGAGAACTTGATGTCTTCATCGATTTTGGAAGACTCCGATAGAAAAGCAAGCACGAGAAAGGTCAAGCTGCTGCTGAATAGACTTTCGGTCGACTCCAAGCATTATACGAATGCTTATAACGAGTTGACAAAGGCGGTCAACAAGGTTGAAGACAGAGCAGCGAAGGCTCATCACCGAAAAAGTTTTGAAGATTGGTTGAAGACAGATCAGAACCGTTTCTTGGGCACTTTAAAGAGGAAGACAGACATCACTGTGGCGGACTTGGAATTTTTGATTGAAGAATTGAAAGTTGATGTGGCAGATAGTTTGGTACATGATGATCCGGAGTTGGAAACGTCACAGGAGAGAATTCCAGACGCCAGCGATGTGGCGAGAGTAGAAGAGAGTCGGATAAGAGAGCCGAGTCACAGTGAAGCGCAGGCTTCCTCGAGACTTCCGCGCCTTCCTTCTCTCCCGCTGCCAGTGTTCTCAGGAGACAACCTCGAGTTCCACGATTGGTATGAACGTTTTGAAGAAATGGTTCATGCGAGAACAGACATTTCGGACTCAGAAAAGATGAGCTACTTGTTGGCATGTGTGCAGGGAGTAGCTAAGGTGGCTATAAACCAGTTTCCTGTTACGGCAAACGGTTACGCTTCTGCCATAACACTGCTACGAGATAGTTTTGGAGCCAAAGACTCAGATGAAAGAACCCTGGCCTCACAGATCGAATGTTTGAGTGCCACGAGCTCTTCCTGGCAAGATCAGCTCAGCCTCGTTCTCACACTGAAAGCATTAGTGGCGAGAATGGAAAGACTACGTGAAGGTGTGCATGGAGATGTGATGCTTCAAGAGATCATCACAAGAAAATTTCCACCTCAGCTGAAGGATCTTTTGCATCGTTTCTCCTACAACTCCAAGAAAGTGACGGTGAAAGCGTTACTTGATAAGGCGGAGGAGTTCGTAAGAGAGGAGTTGTTTGTGGCTTCAATGAACGGCAGTGCGAACAAGCTGAAGGCAGCTGTTTCGAAACAGGTCGTGAATGCTGTAAGAGACGAAGCAGACTCCCGCAAAGATCAGCCCAAACTCACGGAGTTTAGTAGCGCGAATAGTTCAACCAAGTGTGTCTATTGCGGAAAGCATAAGTTTTCCTATGATTGCTACACTTTGAGAAGAGTCATCGACAGAATTGAGTTCTTGAAGAAGCGAGGGCTGTGCATGGCATGTTTGAGACCGACTAGCAAGGTTAACAGGTGCGATGTCAAGTGTCCGATATGTGAAAAGGAACACGATTTGTCTGCATGCATGCAGTTCGCCAACATGACACAGCCAAGAAAGGACGGCAAGGTTAACTCACCCACAAGGCAGAAGTTTCGAATGAATAGAAACACCACCAACCCACAAGGGCGAGAAAGTGGCGAGCAGAAGAAAGGCCGTCATATGGTGATGGCGAGTCAATTCAATGAGACAAACCGCGAGTTGTCCCATTCCCCAAGACTGCAAACGGGCCAAGTGATAGTAGAAGGAAAAGCACCGAGCTTTTTTCGAAGAGTCGCATTTCTGTTGGACACAGGAGCAAACATAAGCTTAGTGTCACAGAATCTTGCGGAAGAACTCTCGTTACGTAAGCTGAGAGACGTGGAGTCGACGGTGTGTGGACTGGGAGATAGGACGAACGGTCCTCAGATCTACCCAGTTTACGAAGTCCCACTACGAAGCATAACCGGACGTCGTTTGTCGATCGAAGCCATGGGGTTTCCAGAACCCATTGTCGGTACACTGAAATATCTGCCTCTACGGGAAGTAGATAGACGTGAGATTCGCAGAAGGAAATTGGAAATGGCCGATGAATGGGATCGATCAAGCACAATCAATCCTCAGTTACTGCTTGGAAACAGAGATTATCTGTTGATAACTCGTGTGAAGCAGCATAGAATCTACTTGAGCAGTGGTACTGTCCTATTGCCATCACTCCTCGGTTGGATCGCAACAGGGGGAGAAGAGCAAGATACACGCAAGCGAACAGTGGCACATGTAATTAGCAAGAGCAGTGCTATGAAGGAGTTGAAGGAACCTCTGCAGAAGTTCTTGGCTTTGGAAGAATGCGTGAAAGGAGAATTGGACGAGGTTGAAACAAAAGCCTTTGATGTCGATGGCTATTTCCGCGATAATGTCCATATAGAGAATGGAAAGGTCCATACTCGGTACTGTATCAAGGAAGAATGTCTCGATAAGCTATCGACAAATTGGCAGTGCGCTCACGCGAGAATGCGCAATGTTCTATCAAGCTTGAGATCCAAGGGGATGCTCAACGCTTACGATGAGAAAATCAAAGAGCACCTCACAAAGAGTTACGTGGAAATCGTGAAGCCCCCTTCAGAGAGGGATCGTTTCAGCTATCTCCCGCACCATCCAGTTTTCAGGGTAGATAAGCCCGAAAAACCGATTCGTATAGTTTTCGACGCATCCGCCAAAGAAAGAGGAAGGATATCTCTGAATGAGTGTTTGAGAGATGCTCAAGTACGCCTCGAGCGTATACCAGCCCTTCTTCTCCGCAAAAGATGTGCACATAGTATACTGCTGAGCGATGTAGAAGCCGCGTTCTTGCAAATTGGGATCTCTCCAGAACAGAGAGATTTTTTGAGATTCTTGTGGTTGAAGAACGTTGACAAACCCATGCACGATGAGAATATTGTGCACATGAGGTTCAAGGTGGCTCCCTTTGGGGTTTCACAGAGCCCATACCTGCTCGAGTCTTCCATTCGATACCATGTGGAGCTCACAAGAAGTTTTTCGAGCCCTACGAGTGATGATGTTGCCACAAATACCGTACTCGAACAACTTCAAGAGAACTTGTATGTAGACAATTTCGTACTGGAGTGTGAAGCAAGTACCGATAAAAAGGAACTTTATCGAGAATCTAAAAGAATCTTCGCGATGATTGGAATGAATTTGAGAGAGTTTTCTTCGGAAGACGGCCCATTCATAGAATCACTCCCATGTGAGGATCGGGGCAAGGTGCGCATGCAGAAAGTCCTAGGAATGCACTGGTGTTCCGAAAGGGATGAGTTTGCTCTGAAAACTAATATGCCGGTCACCACGTGTAGTCTGACCAAGAGAAGCATATTAAGCAAACTGGCATCTACTTTCGATCCCCTTGGTTTGATGGCACCTATACTCTTACCAGCCAAATTGTTCGTTCAGCAGTTGTGGAACAAGAACTATGGCTGGGATAGTCCGATATCGGAAGAAGACAAGCAAGAGTCGTTCAAAATCGAAAATGATGCTTCGACATTTCAACACTGCATTCCACGTCGTTTTGGACAAAATCAGAAAGGACTGATGTTGGTCGCATTTGCCAACGCATCGGCGAAGTCCATGGCAGCAGTGGTGTATGTGGTCGGTGAATCAGGCGCTAGCGTGGCAATGGCTCGCTCCCAACTCGCCCCGTTGAAGAACAAGCTCACTATCCCAATGTTGGAGCTCAAAGCAATACTCCTTGCGGCCAAGTTGTTGAGATTTGTGATAACAAGTGTTACAAAGACTCATCTCCGCAGGGTGGATGAAACACACATGTTCTCGGATAGTACGATCGCGTTGCACTGGGTGGTTGGAAGAGTCAAGCACAACTCGGTTCGAGGGAATCGTTCGATCATGAACCTGGTTCAGAAAATAGCCTTAGAAAGGAAGGCAATTTGTCGAGAATCTCATGAAAATGTGTGCTCTGCTGTGGAGGAGTGTGTGATGCTGAAGCATGTCCGAACTGGAGACAACCCGGCAGACTTGGCCACAAGGGGTGTTTGCTCCAAAAGGTTGATGTTAAAGGACAGTCTTTGGTGGTCAGGTCCGAGTTGGCTGACCATTGATGGGGTCCTAAGCCAGGCACGTTTTAACCCCGAAGACACACCTCCTGAAGTTCTTGAGAAGGCCAAGGAGCTGAACACACCGCAGCCAGTACTTGCGATCACACAGCGTCCGATGAGTAGCCCCCTGCTCGATGCGAATAGATTTTCGAGCCTCATCCGTATGAAGCGAGTCATGGCGCAGGTTCTGCGACATCTCAGAAGACGATTTTCGAGACTCGAGGGTGATTGTAAGGCAAGAATCCATCGTCTTGTAAATGAGGGACCAGTGAAGGGTCCCTTAACAACTGAAGAAATCGAAAGGGCTGAGATCTGCGTCATCAGGACCCACCAGATGGCCAATGAGCAGTCGATCAAGGACCCGGGCAACAGAGAGTTAAGACTCTTCCTCGATAAGAATGGAGTCTATCGTTGTGGGCATTGTCGGTTGAGCAACTCGAAGTTACCCTACGATAGCAAGTACCCGATATTTGTGCCAGGAGGTGATGACAGTTCATTTGTGCGGCTCATAATTGAATCGGCACATCTGGATGTGTTACACTCAGGAGAAAACCACACATTGGACTCCGTAAGACGCAAGTATTGGATAGTCAAGGGACGACGAAAGGTCCAAAGGGTTCTCAAAAGGTGCGTTCCGTGTAGAAAGGCATTGTCGTTGCCCTTTCGATATCCTGAAGCACCAGACCTCCCGGAAAAACGCGTGACTCAGAGCAGACCATTCCAAAACGTTGGATTGGACTACGCGGGACCGTTCCGGGTGAGAGCCGACGAAGAGTTGGCAAAGGTGCACGTGCTGTTGATAACGTGTATGGCAACACGGGCAGTGCATCTCGAGGTCACAAAGAGCCTTTCAGCAAAATCCTTCCTAGCAGGATTCAGAAAATTTGTTTCGAGAAGAGGCGTTCCAGAGAAGGTTTTTTCGGATAACGCGCCCACTTTCCATTGGGCAAAGGACACTCTTCGAGAAAGTGGTTTTATGGAAGATGAACTGTTCACTTCGTATGTGGCCCACAAAGGAATAGATTGGTCGTTCTCAGCCCCTCATGCACCATGGCAAGGAGGCTTATATGAGAGAATGGTTGGTCTGATGAAGAACTGCTTAGTGAGGACAATTGGCAGAAACATCCTCAACTTAGAAGAATTCGAAAGCATGATAGTAGAAGTCAAAGCTGTTTTGAATAGTAGACCGTTGATGAAACTGTCTGATGACAGAAGGGATGACGATAGAATACTGCGACCGATAGATATGTTGATGCCAATGGGAACCAAGACCGGTATTGCAGTAATAGAGTCTTCCACAGACCAAGAATACCGCCCCAACAGTGAAGCAAAGAAGATCCGATCTCAGCATAAAGATATTGAGAGAAGGCTTCAACATTGCTGGGAGCTGTTCAACACATCGTACATAACTTCGCTGAAGGGCAGAAAAGCAATGTCTTTGAAACCAGGACGTTCGAATGCGCGGGGCCCGATAGTCGGTGAATTAGTCCTCATGGAAGAAGAAATCCCGCCGCGCGGCTCATGGCCGCTAGCGCGCATTGTGGAATGTAGAGAACGGGAGGCAGTTGTGAGAACTAGTAATGGAGCAATGGTCAGAAGGCCACTAAACTTGCTGGTGCCTTTGGAAGTTTACCCTAACACGGAAATAACTGACGCTCCCGAATTCGAGGCCAGTGCAGAGACCAAAGAGATACATGAAGAGCCTTCCAGAAGTAAAGAAACTCACATACCATCGAATAGACCTATGAGAGCATGCAAATCTCTTGCAAGAGATCCCGCTTACTGGCGCCTGCTGCGCAAATGATAGAAATCGATTGGAGAGGGGCACTCTCACCTAGAGGTGACCTTATAGTTTGTACATAAGTAAAGGGGCTTCTTTCCCAGAGGCGACCTATTGATTGATATTCTTTATCGCCAAAGGACAACTGGTTCAGGGTCATCGCTAACATGGTTGGAAATGAGAAAATGAAAAAGTAGAAAATCTTCGGAAGAGGAATAAGCAACTGTGGCGTTGCACTGAAGAGTCTTGGTAGACCACTTAGCGTTTCAACCTCATACCGAAGAGATTCACGAAGTCTTGAGTCCCAAGAAGACAGAAGAGAAATCTCGTAATTCAATGAAGTAGAGACGAGTAGAAGTCAGTGTGAAGAGGAAATGATAGACCTGACCATCTCCGGGGTTTGAAAAAGAAAAGAATGAAAAAGAAAAGAATGAAAAAGAAAAGAATGAAAAAGAAAAGAATGTAAAAGAAAAGAATTGTTTTTTGTGCATTAGAAATTAGAAATTTGATTAAGAAATAAATAAGATTGTGCATTAGAAATTTGTTTGGTGGACTCATGAGCTTTCTCACCTAGAGGTGACCCTATAGTTTGTACATAGTAATTGGTTCGAATCGTTTTCATCAAAAACAACTGTGTTTGTTGAGATGATGGAAGCTCTGGACGAAGTTGAACTCCTTGGTGAAGAAGATCTTACGATTGATAGAAGTGCCGCCAGTCTATTGGACGTGAGCCAGAGCATCAATGCGCACATAACGAACAGTGAGCTGAAGGTAATCGCTCACGTCAAAGGATTGGAAGAAAGAATGAAGAAGTTGGAAGAGAGGACTCTAGCGGCAGTTAGAAAGACCGCAGAAAGGGTCGATCATTGTCTGGCTAGTATAGAGTCGATAGAAAGCTCCCTTGCTGAGATCTCGAATAGATTGGACAAGTTTGTCGAATCTGAGAGAGAAAGCACTGTGAAAGGACCGCAACAATTTGAGCATTAATGTTTAGAAGAGCCACATACAACTAGTCATTTATTCTCGTGTCGCTGTGACCACACACTTTTAAGAAGTATAGATTTGTGGAATAGCCCGACGTCTGTTGTTAAGTTCTTATACCAGTGATTCCTTTCTCTCTCTCTCAAAAAAAAAAGGGGAAAAAAATAAAAAAATAATAATAAAATAAAAATAAAAATAAACCCCGAGAGAGAAAGAGAAATAATGTAATTAGATAAATGATGTAAGTAAGGTTATTGTTGATGTAAGTAAGGTTATTGCCATGTCAAAGAAGACCTCGTCTACCCAGCCGGAGACCTACGGCGGGCAATCTACAACAACAACAGCATCGGCAGTCTCGTCGTCGTAAACATTCGGATGCAAGGGCTCCTACGAAGTTCGAAGAAAGAAGCGTCAAGAAACCAGCCACTGCATGTCTCTTGTGTGACAGGACCGGACATATCGCCTCTTGCGAGAACATCGTCGATCTTCATGGACGACAACGCATTATCATCACTAAAGGCCGATGCTCTCAATGTCTGAAGTTTCCACACATCGGCAAGGCGTGCCCCATCCGTCCTTGCTCAATGTGCCAAGGACTCCATAACATCGCGATCTGCCCGATGAATCCAATCTTCTTCAAAAACATCAAATGATGTCTTTTTTTGGTCCGAGTTCATGTGCATGTTTAATGTTCTTTACAAGCGGTTCTCTCGCCGCCCCCAATGTATTCGTTATACGAATACCCTTATATTCTAGTGAGACTATAATATTCTAATTACGGAATTTCATATAATAATATTTCTCGCCTGGAAATTCTCGTTACGGTAATATTGAGTTTATATATTTTGGTGTAATTTACGAGCCGCTAAAATAGATTTAAAATAAGCTTTGATAGCTGGCAGTAAGAGTAGAAAGTGTTCTACTAGAGTTGTATGTACTACCTCTTCTGCGGCTCAACTACGACTTAGCCTTGTGTGAAGACGTCCTAATTTGTGAAGACGTCCTATTTTGTGAAGACGTCCTAATATTACTTGAAGTGAGTTATCTTTGTCATCATTGTTTGCTGATTTCTTGTTTGTTTGATTGATCTTTGCCTAAGTGGCCGATAAATTGAATTTATTCTCTCAAGGGATTGAATATTGGAATTAAAAGGCGTGGCAGGCGATCATTATCTAGATAGAAGGTTTGTGTGAGTGAGGAAAGGCCCTCCTCTCATTAAATCGATAGATAGATAGAATAGACCACCATTGAGTGAGGAAAAGACCTCAATCTCAGTATACCTACTTTAGCGACCGATCTATAGAAAAAAACAAGACATGTTCTATCAACCCCCACGACAAGTACTTTTGAATTACAACGGATTTAACGATTTTGACAGTTGAGAACAACCATAGGTCATCAAAAAAGGAAAACAAAAGCCTTCAATTCGAGCGAGGAATCTATTAATAGCATAGCTCACCAGGATGTGCTGAAAAAAGTATTTCAAGGCGGGCGACCCGAAATAAAGGGGCAAAGGGGGGGTTGGAGGGGGAGGGGTCGATGACAAAGTTTTGTTCTCCGTTTCTTTTCTGGCTCAAAAAATTTTCTCAGTTTTTTTGGCCGTTGATGAAAATTTTTGAACAGCTCAAAAATGCGGTAATCATGCACGCGAAGTTCAAATTCAGCCTTCGATGGGCATTTCATAAGCATCACACAGACGCGAAGAGAGTGAGTCGGTTTTCAGTAACTTGATTTGAGTTAATTTTTTTTTCTTCGGAGATTAGGCGGGCGACCGGTAGAAATTGGTGAGCTATGATTAATAGGATTATGAAAAGCGAGAGGCTTCCACATCTTAATTACTTCTCATTATCTTCGAATCCTGGCTCAAAGTAAAAAAAAGTTTTTGAAAAGTCTAGGTAACCTATCACCTTTCAACTGTGTTCATCTAATCCAAACTACGGGTGAAATCCACACGCGAACTTATCGCTGATAGAGCCAACGGTTGAATAGTTATGTCCCCTCTGTTTCGACCTTCTACGGCACTATGTTTCGAATTGATAACAGGGGACCTATAACTACGAAAAATTTATGTTTGATAAAACGGCGATGCTGTAGAATAGCGGTCCCGTCAAATTCGCATTTTTTAAAAATGAATTTTTACCTAGGGTTACTTTACGAGCTAAAAACGTTTCTGAGAAGTGCGGAGCTGAATCTGAAAAGTTTGAGTAAGTAAATTTTTTTTACGATTTCGCTAGCCTAAGCCGTACGGCCTCGTTAGCGTAAACTTTTGGCCTAAGCCTAAGCGTTTTGTAATATAAATAGCTGAAAACAGATGAATATTCAAATGATTTTTTTTACATACTTAAACAATTCAGATTAAGCTTCGCACTTCTCAGAAACTCGTAGAGTAACCCTAGAAAAAGTTTCAATGCTAATTTTCACGGGACCGCTATTCTACAGCATCACCGATAAAACCGATCGTTTTCGACTTCCGCGAGTATTATTCTATGAAACAACTGTTTTTAGCGAGCCTCTGCTTCTTTTTCGGTTACACTAAAAAGGCGTGAGCATGTCATTCAGTTCTGGAGTCTCCCCAGTCCATTTTTCCGAACTGACATGGCAGTATGGGCAGTCGACTTCGACAGGCAGCGGGCCGAAGAAGGATGTGTACGCAGCCAGGTATACCGGTGGCGGGTGATGGGTTGAGTGTGAAACCTGCGGCAGTGGTTGCGGAGGTGGCGGTGGGATGGACGGAGCTTGCGTCAAAATCGACGGAGGTTGCGCCGGGTACGGCTGCGTTGGCACCGGATATGCAGGTGTGGTCGCCGGATACGGCGGTGGCGCGTAGTACTCGGCCGGGGGCGCGCTGGCCTTTTCAGTCATCTATAAACATCGGCCTCGAGATTAGATTGAACATAGGTTTTCCGCTCTGAAAGAAACAAAAGAACGAGAAAACATTTCTCGTCTAATCAGAAACGTTGAATAATGAAAAGACAGCGAAATAAGGGCAGACAATGAAAAAGATTCGAACATAAGATATCAACTATATAAAAGGAACATATGAATATTAAAAGAAGATAAGATTGAGTGAAAGTCCGCGGGTTCAGTAGAGGTGTCCCTTATCTCGCAGCCCCAAACAAGTCCGCGGGTTCAGTGAGGGTGTCCCTTATCTTGCAGCCCCAAACAAGTCCGCGGATTCAGTGGAGGTGTCCCTTATCTTGCAGCCCCAAACAAGTCCGCGGGCTCAGTGGGGGTGTCCGTTATCTTGCAGCCCCAAACAAGTCCGCAGGTTCAGTGGAAGGTGTCCCTTATCTTGCAGCCCCAAACAAGTCCGCGGGTTCAGTGGGGGGTGTCCCTTATCTTGCAGCCCTGTGAGGGTCCGCGGGTACAGTGGGGTGTCCCTTATCTTGCAGCCCCAAACATTAACATACGATGGAAAGGTTTATATGACAAAGAAATCGTACCATAAATAATACGAACTTCAAAAGGTTAATCAATAAATAGTTGAGGTGGGGAACAACATTACAAATACATAGTTGAGCAAGACAATTAGAACTAATATTACGGACAGGGATTTTTTATTTGGTCCTAAAACTCTTCAGACGCCCGCCGGAGGCAAAAATTTTTGTATAGACACTTGCCTTACATCTGGAAATTTTCTTCTTCATGTTTTAATAAAAGATTTAAAAAAATTTTTTACACTTATGATACAAAAAAATTCACATAAGGGTCCCCTGTTAAGAGTTAAAAGACAGACGCCTGCTGAAGGTGAAAAACAGACGCCCGCCGACAGGCTACCGGACATGACTAAATAACCGCTGAACGCACTACAGAGGGGTTAATTTAACTTTAGGGACCCACCTGAAAGCAATTGCACTGTAAGAAAACATGTTGTAGAACACAGGCCCAATTCTGCTATTTCTCTCTCTGTACTGCTGTCTGCTGCCTCTAGTGACTATCTGCTCTTTCTCTTTCTACTGTTGTGCGTTGTTTTTGAGCCCGTACGCGTGTGTGAGAGAGAGAGGAATTTTGAGAAGTTTTTGATCCCGAACGCGTGTGAGAGACTTTGAGAAGTTTTTGAGAGATAACGCGAATGAGAGAGAGGGAAAAGTTGAGAAGTTTTTGAGAGATATAGCGCATGAGAGAGAAAGAGGAAGTTTGTGATCCCGAACGCGTGGGAAAA
Source organism: Allodiplogaster pararmata (assembly GCA_964056735.1). Classification (NCBI taxonomy): domain Eukaryota; kingdom Metazoa; phylum Nematoda; class Chromadorea; order Rhabditida; family Diplogasteridae; genus Allodiplogaster; species Allodiplogaster pararmata. The sequence continues at coordinate 43,654,010 of OZ057407.1, read as the reverse complement.
GATAGTTCGGGAATGGCTTTTAGGCGGGGAAGCTATTTCGAAACTTTTAAATGAATGTAAAATGATTTCTTTTTTTTTTGTTATGTTTTTGTTATTGTTTGTTTTTTTGTTATTGTTTGTTTGTATCGTATTTTCTCTCTCTTTTTTGTTGTTATTGTTTGTATTATCTCGAAGATTTCAAGTGAAATGTAAAATGATTTCGTTTTTGTTTTTTTAAATGTTTTTGTTATTGTTTGTTTTTTTGTTATTGTTTGTTTGTGTTGTATTCTCTCTCTCTCTCTCTCTCTCTCTCTCTCTCTCTCCTAGAGCTGACCTCGAATACTTCTTCTTCTTTCCTGGAAAAAAATGTTGGAATTCACGATATAGCTTTATGGATGTGAGGTTTATAACTCCCCGCTATTTTGATCGTCACAAACTAAAAGGGGTGGGAGTTAAAGTAAAATGGGGGGGAGTTAAAGTAAAATGGGGGGAGTTGAAATTAAACGGGGGGGTTAAAGTAAAATAGGGGGAGTTAAAATTATATGGAGGGAGTTAAAATTCCATCAAAAATTTTCTGGAAAAGTGTTGGTGGGACCCTAAAATTGGGACCCTAAAATTAAAAAGGTCCGGGGTATGTACTTCAAGTCCCGTTTTGTGTGGTGGGACTCAAAATTAAATTTACTTTAGGGGCCCCCATTTTGGTCTTTTACTTTTAGGGACCCCCCCTTTTGGGTCGTTTTACTGGGGAGTGGGTCCCCTTTCTACCTAATGGGGGGCCAAAGTTAGGTGGGTCCCTATAGTAAAATTTTCCCTCGCGTCGCGGCTTTTGTTTATTCACTTTTTTTGTTCATGAAAAATCCCTTCCCCCCTTTCTCCTTAGGGCCCCCTTCCCCCTCCCCCCTCCTTAGCGCCCCTACCCCCTTGCTTAGGTAGGGCCCTCTTCCTCCCCCTTCCCCCTTTAGGGCCCCCCTCCCTTTCCTGCTTAGGTAAATCCCCCTCCCCCTTTCCCCAGAATTTATAAAGATAATTTAAGAAGAAAAGCAAGAGAAAGCAAAAAAAAGAAACAGAACAAGAAAGAAAAAAGAGAACCGCGACGCGAAGAAGACCGCGAAACGACTACCAGACGAAGTAAAAAAAAAAAAGTACCCCCGACCGAAGTCGGGCCGGTGTCTCTTCTCTCCTTGTTACTGGGGCAATTTTGCGTTTAGAGCCCACCCTCTACCAGAGGTTCCATGGGTCATACTTCTGACTTATTTACATTTACAAAGAATTATTGAAACTTCTTCACTATAGCAACCCCTCCCCCCATCTCAGAGGTTCAAATTGTCAGTTCAATTGGGTCATTTTCTTGATACGGCCTCGTTAGCTTAGCCGTACGGCCTCGTTAGCGTAAACTTTTTCCTAAGCCTGAGCGTTTTTAATGTAAAAATAGTTTTTTTAATGTAAAAATTACTTCTTTTTTAAAGAAAAAAATATTTTTTAATGTAAATAAGTCAGAAGTATGACCCATGGAACCTCTGAGAGGGGGGGGGGTTGCTAAAGTGAAGAAGTGTCGAATTATTTTTACATTAAAAACTTTTTTACATTTAAATTTTAAAAACACTTAGGCTTAGGAAAAAGGGCACTTCTGCAGTTTAGGTGGCAACGCTCGTGGGCTTTAAACGCTTCGGTTTCGAAAAATTTCTTCATAGATGTTCATTTTGAGCATCAAGGACTCCGGTTCTTGCAAAAAAAATCCTCGTTAATTTTAGAGCTGAAGTTGACGAGAATGGATCACATCAACGCGATTTAGTGTTAAGAGATAAGTGAATCTAAAAAACTGCATTCTCATGCATGATAAAGCCACAAATTCTAATAAATACATAACTAAAAGCTCGACCGAAGATTACGAGTTTTGAGAACTTTAGAAAAAGGCATCCATCGCAAAGAAAGTGGTTGACAGAGAGTTATCACTACATATTGAGTTCACACTATAAAATCTATTCGAACATAGAGTTTTTCACATAAACAATCACAACAGAAGAACATCACGGGTTAAATGAGCAGTCTGAAATTAGAAGATGTTCTTAAAAAAAATTTTTCGAAGTTAAAAGATTTACAAAAATTCTGAAATTCCCTAAAGTGTATTCAGTTACTTTAAAAGTAAATTCGGAAACATTTTCCTCAGCATTTTTTCGATTTATCGTTAATGTCTCCACTCTTACATGATATTGCATCAGCGATTATTTATGCATCCTGTCAAAAAGATATTTTTCTTGTCGAACAACGGTTTTATCGAATCCTTGTGATCGTTTGAGTAAGAATATCGACAGCAAGATGGAACTTATTCGGTTTAAAACCACTTTTTATTATCCTTTTTGTTGTACTTTGAAAAATTCGGTCAATCAAACCAGCAAAAACTTTAGAGTGAAATTTCTAAAGCAGTTTCGTTCCTACGGCCTCGTCAGCGAAACCTTTACCAAAGCGAAAAACAACAGTAAAAAAATACCTGAAAGCCTGTAATACCTGTGAAAATGTGACCCAGCGCACGACTCATTCCAGCTTGCTGTGTCGTGCTCTGGTTCACACTCATGCTAATGTACTCGTATCTCGCTCATTTAAAAAGTTTCAAACTTTATAGGTTGATCCAGCGCTTATTATTTTCGGTCAAAACGTGAAATGAGCGTTTTAAAGCTTCAACCGTGAGCAAAAAACGGCACTTTTTTTTACTTCGTGTGGCCTAAAACACGGCCTCCGCGCGTTTCGCGCGCAATGTCTCAAGAAGAGAAAAAAAATCGTGAAAACTCCCTTCCCCCCTTTTTCCATAGGGCCCCCTTCCCCTCCCCCCAGTGCCCCTACCCCCCTTGCTTAGGTAGGCGCGGGAAAATTCTTAACTCAAACACTCTTTCTATCTTTCCCGCGCCTCAGCGTGCATTTGTAATTATACAGTGTGCAGCGTGCATTTGTACGGTGTACAGTGCGCACAGTGTGCACGGTGTGCTTCTGTAATGGCCTAAGAAAGTCAAAAATTAGTGAGACCACACAGGGTTACTATCGCCAAGATATTTGTTTTGATTCGTGACTAGTATTAACTACGTACCGTCAATTCCAAGTAAAAAAAAACGCAAAAAGTTTGATTTTTTTATACGGAGATGGAGTTACATGTCTGGCCTGGAGACTTCTACTTGCCAACTATAGACCCTCTATGTCTTCAGTTCCTGGTTGGTTCAACGTTACTTGTAAAAACGACTCTAAGAAACAACGTTACATAAGGCTTGAGCGCTTATAAAATAATTGGTGCAATAGGCGGTAGTTGAACCACTTGACAGTATAATTGTTACTGAATTTTGGCACTAATGCAGATTATTTAGCTTGGCCTGGTTTTCCTCAAACACTTGAAATCAAATTCTTTTTAAATGTCAGTTATTTTGAGCAAGCATTTCAATTTTAAAAAATTGGCAATTTTTTTCTCTTCTGAATCGAAGTTGAATCCCTGGTTCTCAATATGGTAAACTGTTGTGAAATTCTGTAATTTGAAAGGCTTGGGCATCCGCTCCGCAAGTAGTCGTGGTTTTTTTTCAGTTTTTTCCCGGGGTTCAAGTCATCTAGATCTTTTTTCAACTTAAAAAAATTGTCGGACTTTAAAGAAGTGTCAAAATTAGTTTTTGTCGGAACTCACTAAGATATATCCAAGCGCGAATCACATATGTTTCTTATCAGTCTCCGATTCGTCATAGTTTCAGTTAGTTTTTTGTGAAAAAAACTAATATTAAAAAATTAACTTCACAAAATCAAGCCTTCAAATCAACGAACTCTATGACTCTATTTTCTAGCCTGTTAAAACTCCATCAATCCTTTGCTCAGGCCTGCTCGAAGATGTGCGCGAGTCCGGTGTCTATCGTCCATTCCACCACGCCTTGGAATTCTCCTACAGGTATGACCATATATCAATCAATCTTTATTCCAAATTGCATACTAGTGTTACAAGAATAGGTGTGCAAAGTGGATCACTGTCACATAAGTGATATCAGTTTAAGTAAAACATACAAGCAAGCACGGAGAGTTTGAACTTCGAGAAATCAATCTTTATTCCAAAATGCATACTAGTGTTACAAGGATGGTTTGCAAAGTGGATCACTGTCACATAAGTGATATCAGTTTAGGTAATACATACAAGCAAGCACCGGGAGTTTGAGCTTCGAGAAAGGTGGTAATAATAATAGTAAAAAAGGTGGCAAGTTCACACTGAGAAGAGTAGTAGGTAAAATGAACCGTGGCATAGTTATACAGGAGAACAAACAATGAAAAAACATAATCTAACTTCGGATTGAAGACAGGGGTTAAATAGTGACCGGATCGGTCCCGTCGGCGGATACATGTACACACACTACTGAGAAAAACTCCCTCTCTTTTCTTACCCTTTTTCCTTTATCCCCTCTTCTTTTTTCCTCCAAACTTTGAGCTGCGGATACATGTAAACCCAAATTGAGCGGCTCCATTTAACCCCTGCCAGGGGTTAAATGCTATTCTTTCAATTCTTTATTCCGCTTGAAACAAAACATAATGTTAAGGGACGAAACAGATGACACTGTCACAAGAAAAAGTGAATTCAGTGAAGGTTATGGAAAGTGAGATCTAAATATGACAAGAACAATGAGAACAATGAGGAACATTTCATTTTTGTTGGCGCATACATGTTCGCGGCGAGAATGATCTACATTCTCTTCTCCTTCCGTTCTGTTTAACTTTTTCTCTACTTCTCTTTTTGCCTTTCCTCATTCCTTTTTTCACTCGCTCGGTGCATACAACCATGCCTTAGACCGGCCTCATTTAACGAGATGATCAAAACAAGCATTCTCAACACTGACTGGACCTCTCTTTTCTCCCAACTCACAATTGATGAATGTGTCCACCTTCTCACTGATCAATTAACCCTATTGATTTCCCCTCACATTCATCTGAAAAAATGCAAGAAACCGCACTTGAAATATCCTAGTAAAATTCGTCGTTTGTATAGTTATCTGCAAAGAGTAAAATCTAGATCCGCTACTTCCGCTTTAACAAGCCGTGTCTCTAAAAAACTTCATAGAGAGATTCTTAAGTTTGAAAGCATGCGTGAAGAAAGCCTCGAAAGCAAAAAAATCTTTCAATGCCTCGAAACTATGTACAAACTGTTTTTCCGGACTCTTTCCAATCGTACTAAGACTAAGATTTCTTCTCCAGCTCTTATTGTTGATAAGAAAGTTTTAACCCTTCCCAGTGAAAAGGCTAACGCCTTCTCTAACCTTTTCAGTTCTGTTTCTAATTCTCATGTTCAAAATGTTTTACCCCGCTTTAAATTGACTGCTTCTCTTGTTCCTCCAAATCGCATCTCACCGCTATACAATAACCTTTTGATTCGCAAGATGCAACCCAAGCTCAATAACTCACCCGATAACATTCCAAATGTGTTCATCAAGAATTGCAAGGATTCATTAACCATACCGCTAGCAATAATTTTCACCTATTGTGTCAACCTTAGCGTTTATCTTACCATGTGGAAATCTGGTATCGTTATTCCGATCGATAAAAAAGAGAAGACATTGGACATCAGCAATTATCGACCTATAACATTAGTTTGTTCTCTATCTAAATTGTTTGAAAAGTTTATGCATGATCTCATATATAACCACTTAGAAACTAACCAGCTTTTGAACTCATGTCAATCTGGTTTTAGACGCAATAGGTCCACTGTTACTTCGCTCGTTCAATCTCATTCGCTTTACCTTTCTCTAATTGCTCAAAAGAAATCGTTTGACATTTGCTTGATTGACTTTTCGCGTGCTTCTGACACTGTACACCATAGATATCTCATACATAAAATAGCATCTTTTGGCATCAATTCTTCCATGCTTGAACTGATTTCATCGTTTCTTACTAAAAGAACTTCCCAAGTGCTCTGTGAATCTTCTCTCTCTATCATTGAAGTGTACCAAAATGGGGTTCCGCAAGGAAGTTCCCTAGATCCTCTCTTTTTCTCAATGTTCATTGACGACATAGTAGATGTCATTCCTCAAGGAGTTCACTGTTTTCTTTACGCTGATGATATAAAACTCGTCAACGAGAGTCGCTCTCTCATGCAAGAAGCCTTAGATGCCATTACTAACTTTGCTATGACCTGGTCACTAACAATATCTGTCCCGAAGTGTTCGACTGTACACTGTGGCTTGAATAATGCAAAAGTTAGCTATCATGTTAACCACATAACTCTTCCCTCACTCGACACAGTCCGTGACCTTGGTATCCATTTCGACAAGTCCCTATCTTTCTCCAACCATATCAAATTGACTATCTCCAAATCCATGAGATGTCTGAATCTTATACTAAGAACTCTCAAAACTTCTTCTCCAATTGTTCTCCTACGAGCGTACAAGTCCTATGTACTGCCTTTACTCGAGTATGGAAGCGAGATTTGGTCGCCCACTTCTATTGGGCTAGTTAACGGTCTTGAAAGAGTCCAAAGTTCTTTCACTCGCCGAATCCTTGTCAGAGCCGGTCACTCTGGTTTAGATTATCTTTTCCGTCTCAAGCTACTTGAACTTTCCACTCTTGAATACAGGAGAGCCATCAATGACATTTGTTTCATCCATAAGACTATTCATGGTAACTTTGTACTAGACTACTCATCCCTGTTGTCTATTCATCCTTCCCCCTACAATAATAGATTATATAATTCTTTGAGAATAATTCTACCATCGAGAATAACTCACTCAAATAGCACTTGTGCATCTCGTTCTATCGATATCTGGAACAGTTTACCTGATCACGTTGTAAAGATGAAATCCTCTCGTTTGTTTAGAAAATGTATCATTAACTTGCCTGTTGAAATTATTGTACCTGAATCCCGCTTGCGGTTATAAATCTGTTGTTGTTGTTGCCGGCAAGCATCCCGCATCGAAGACTTGGTTATGAACACTCTCTTTAATGAGAGAAGTTCTCGTGTTCTTCGGACAAGATGCGTCCGGAGAAGGGTTTTGATGTCCTTTGCAGTCCTGAGACTGTCATGCTGCACCTTGTGAAGGCGGACATCGTTGTAGCAACCTGTTCATGCTATAGGCCTTGTGAGTGGGTGGTCAAGCCGGCCTAGCATCGTTTTGGGTGGGAGTAGAGACGTCTCGCCTGTCGTTGACCGGAGATAGGCAAGAGGCTATTTGACTGGCGCCTCGACTCGCCATTGAAAAGTATAGCGGAGTATCGGCTGATGTTTTGTCCGGTGGCATGCCCAGGCCGGTCCGGCATCACCCTCCTTTGACGAGCTATACAACCCAGTTTTGGTCCGCGGCGGGATTTCTCCCGCTACCTCCCAGCACGAATAATTCGTAGGGAGGCATCCCTCTATCCGCCACCTGAGGTCGCGCTCGATTCTGGACTGGATGATCCGGCTCCATCCGTGACAGGCTCTTAAGGCTGTAGAGTCACGAATGGCCACTGTTGCCAGTGTGTTTCGAGGTTATAAATCTGTTCCTGTATACTGCTACTAGAATTGTTTTTTTTTTTCCTGTGAATCTAACGCTTTTTTTTTCTTTGTCGTAATCCTTTCACTGAACTCACACTCGTGACAGTATATCCGCTGAGACTTAACTCTGTTTTTGCTCATTTGAAATAAAGAATTGAAATATTGAAAGAGAAACAACCGCTGTTCCAGTTGGAACCTAAAATTCACAGTTCCGATCAAGAGCCCAATCTATTCATGTTCTCTGCCTTGCCCTTTTGCCTTGCTCATAATCAATGATGCTCCTAATTTGAGGCAGGGCGTTTCTTACCACTCGCACATTTTTTTGAGCTTATAGATTTTCAAAATTTTCAACTTTTTACCCGCAAGGACTCAAAATTCTCTCAGTACAAAACCAGAAAAGTTTTCCGAATGCATAGATTTTAATGTTTTCCGAATTTTTTGAAGAGCGCATAGGTTTTTTTACCCTCACTGCAGATGAGAGAAGGCCCCGCTCGAAGAAGTGGTTTTTTGATTTTTTTTCCCCGATAAATGCAGGTAACATAAACTTCAAGGTCTACATTTGTATGATCACAAGAACTTCATAAGCTTTGAATTATTTTATACGTATGTTTGATTCAACCATCGTAAGAATGGCGGCTTTTTTGAATGTTTGACGAATGCATTCGTTTATCACTACAGCATACGAACAATGCAGCCCAGAGGAAATCCGAAGCAACCCAGTCAGGGTCATGACTCATGAGACTTCCCCACCCGTTACTTTAATACAGATTATAACCAGCGAAGAAATCGCTGAATATAAATGCAGAAATGAGTCCGGTCGTGGCATAATGGTAGTGTGTTCGACAAATGTGAGAAGATTCCCAAGTTCGACTCCTACCTCGGAGAGATATACCCAAATCAAGGGGATTAAGAAGTGTTGGAAGTGCTCTGGCACGAATCTGACTCTTCCCACTGCTGCTTAACACACTAAAAGTGAGCCAGCGCGCAGCCACTGGTTCTACCAGGATAAGTGTGTCCCGCATCTCAGGGGAGCGCATACCCTGCCGCGAAACGAGACCAAGCGCGAGGACCTGCAAATAAACCAACGTTCTGAGTCCGAGAGATCGCACAACAGCAACACCACAACATGTGAAACTTAGTGGGCCGCATAAAAAATATGCATTTTTATGCATGAAGGATATATCATGGAGAAAGTTAATAAAAATGCATAGTTTTTGAATGATATTTTGTCTTTCAGGGGAGTTTCCGGTCTTCTACGACACAAGTTCACATGGACGAGAGCAAGTTTTCAACTTTGATAAGTAAGTTCTCGTTCTTTCTAGTAAAACTGTGCGAGATTTACCAAGGGCTGGCCAAAGTGGTTAGTCATATTGAAGCTAGATACTACATTCGCTCCTCAATTGTCAAGAGTCGGTGTTGAAAATGGAAATTTTGAATTTTCGAATCGAAAGGCATTCGAAAAGGGAGGTAGTGTATCCTTTTGAAACTAGGTGCAAGTTGCCTGGAAAGCAACGGTTATTTTCTTGTTCAAAGTGAAAATTGAACCCTCGCTTTCTTGGGCACGAATTCAGTCATAAGAATGAACATTAACACTCCTTTGAAACTCAATTTCCAACCGGCTCCCCTCAGATACGTCGAGATCCTGCGCCGTAATGGCCAAGAAGTCGTAATCGACGGCGAGTTGACGAGTGTGGAAAGAGCAGAGTTGGACGCGTACGCCTGCCTCATCAACGAGAAGTTCTACCCCGCCCTGGTACCGCTTTTTTGTTGCTTTGTTCACATGTCATGAGAAAAAACAATTAACTACGGCCCCTTCTGACCGTAATTTCCCTAAGTCCATCGCTTAACTCTTTTCTCATTGTTTCTCTCTCTCTATCGCTTCTCTTTCTCTTGCTATTTTCTTTTTTCTGGAAAAAAGTAAAAAGAGAGATCTGAAACTAGAATTGACAAAATATGTCAAATTCATCTGTAGCGCTCACAGTTGTAGGTCATGGCTCACTTCTCGTCATTACTTGCCCCTCACAAAGATGTTTCTCTAACCATCACTGCGGGTTGAATCTATACGTTATTCTAGGCGCTATACAAAAAGTAGTGATACTAATTCCCTTTTCATAAAAAAAGCTCTATTTCTCATCGATTACGGTATCTCTTCACTTGCGGCTGTTCCTTTATGATTAGTCTCGTTGATCTAGACCAGGATGTTTCTTAGCACCCGCACAAATTTTTTCGAGTGCTTAGATTTTTAAGATTTCAGAGTTCAACTTTCAATTTCCCCAATGATTTGGACTTTCCCTACAAAAAACAGAGAAAAATTTTTCCAAGCGCATACATTTTAATTTTTTTCGGGGTTTTTGGAGAGCGCATAGATTTTTTTACCCGCGGTGTGGGTCAGAGAAACACCCTGATCTAGACCAGCGGGTGAATATTCACCGTACCAGCTATGTGGGCGCATTTATGTTCGCGCCGAAAACGATCTACATTCTCCTTTTTCTACGTTCTAAATATTTCACTTTTTCTCTTCTTTTTTTCTTCCACCCTTTTTGACTTTCCCCATTTATTATTCAACTCACTGGACACGTACGAACATACCTTAGACCGGTCTCATTTAACGCCTAGACGCTTCTTGGTGAGAGGTAAGAAATAGCGAGCCCCTCATTCTAATGAGCGTTTATTCAAAATCCTTTTTGTTCTAATTTGAAGGGCCTCACGTTTTGATGAGATCATTTTGCAGTTATACGCCCAATGGGTGGATGATCTGAACTACACCACAATCACTCACTATTGGTACTCGTCCAAGCTAACCTTCCCGTACAGCCACTACTATGTGGAGAAGAGGAGAGCAAAGGCGCAAAGATTCCTCTCGAATAAGCAGCCTAATCAGGTAAGCTGAAACACGGCTTCTCGATAGGTATGAGGATCATAAAATGCTGCTCGGAAAGGTTAGAGAGGTTCGCACCAGGTGGTGTATCGATTAGTCTGAACGGTTTATATGTCCGTTTCAAGCTCTCAATCCGATTTTCCGCGGGAGTTGTTTGGAAGACGTATGCAAGCATTACACTGTGTGGAAAAAAAGAATTTCATCGCACGGGCGAAAATGGCATTCGGCCGGGACCGAACCTCCGCTGCCTAACCGGGGCTTGTAGAGCGTTACCAACAACCCAACCGAGCACACATTGCCCCAAGCGATTTCTTGCTATGTCTAAGGCACAATGGCCAAATGAAGATTGAAAAAACTGTGTGGTAAACTTAACGTTTGCAGCTTCTTAGAGATGCTCTGCATACTCTAAACCTACTCTCTGCGAAACTGGGAGACAACAAATACATGTGCGGAAATAAGTGGGTTTTCTCATCTTTTCGCAAATAACTGGGTTTTCTCATCTTTCTGTTGTGTTCGAAAAACCCCTCCCTCACTGACCTCGAATCGAGAATAAATTCCTCAAAGCTAATGAGGTGTAATTGAAATAAAAAATTCCTCCGTGTCATTTAAATGAAATTTTTATTAGCCGTAACTCGCCAGAACCAGGCGTTAAATGAAATCGGTTTAATGCATGTTTGTACGCACCGAACGAGTGGAAAAAGGAATGGGGAAAGGCAGAAAGAGTGACAAGAAAAGAAGAGGAAAGGTGAAACAGAACGGAAGAAGAAGAGAATGTAGATCATTCTCGGCGCAAACATGTATGCGCCAACATAGCTGGTCCGGTGACCATTTAACCCCTGGCCAGAACAGCTTTTAACTAGTTGAAAAAGAAACCTTTTCGGACGATCGACCTATTTAAAATTTAAGAGCAGGGGTTAAATGGTTACCGGACCAGCTATGCTGCCGCGTACATGTTCGCGCTGAAAATGATCTACATCTGTTCTTCTTCCGCTCTGTTTCACTTTTCCTCTACTTCTCTTTCAACAGTTTTCGCCTTTCCACATTCTTTTTTCAACTCGCTTGGTGCGTACAAACATGCCTTATACCGGTCTCATTTAACGCCTGATCAAGACATGTTTTACCTATGACTGTGACGACTATTTACTGAGATGATTTTTAACTTTCATGACTATTAACTTTGTAACGTGAGCAGGCCCTCTTCGCTGGACGCCTTGGTCCTCGGGTACCTGGCTCCCCTCCTCCGCCTTCCCTTTCCGAATGATCGGCTTCAAATGCACCTATCTGCCTGCCCGAATTTAGTCCGCTTCGTCGAATCCACCATGTCTATCTACCTGCCGCTCTCAGAGGTCAGCGGCGGGGTTTTGAGATGTTCAAAACTCTTTTTTTTTCTCTGGCAGTCATTCTCACTCTCTCTATCTCTCTCTCTACCTACCCACTTTTTCTCATTTCAAACCTCTCCTTCGTTCACACTATGTTTTCTTCTTCTCTCTATCTCCCTTTCTCTCACTACTGTCTCTTACTCTCTCCATTTCCTTTTTTTTTGTCTTTTTTTCGATCTTTTCTCTCAATTCAAAATTTGATTTGTTCAAACTTTTGGAATGATCGAAAAGGACCACTATTTTTTAGTCAAACACGTCCGATCTTGTTTCAACAAGTTTGGGCTCGTTTCTTCAATGCGTTGATTGCAGTCGCAGAGCATAGACAAACACCTGTGGACAACTCGCATGAGCCGCGCCGCCGCAGAGAGAAGACCAGACAAGTCCAAGGTGGGCTTCCATATATTGGCCTGCAGGAGGAGCCTCTCTCTCGCTCTCTCTCCCCCCCTCTCCCTCTCTTCCATACTTTTCCTTTTTTCGTTGCTCTGTTTCTCTAAGGCAACCGTGTTTGTTTGCTCAGAAGTCCTGTGAAAAAAGGTTATCATGCCTGAACAGAAACCGTTCGGGAACCAAACAAAGTAATTTGTTTTAAGATAAGGGGTTTCACTTGAGTGTATTTGTCTTTGGAGTATGAAGTACGGTAGGTTGGCTTACGGTTGTTGAGTTTTAAACAGAGAAGATGGTACTATTTGCATTATTTTACTGCTTCGAACGGTGTTCGATAACGATGCGCTGTTATCGTGAGGAAAAAAATGAAAGAGACAACAGAGGGTCGAGAGCTTCAACATGAATCTTTCATGCCACGAGGAGGATGAGAACAACCCGACGGGCAAGAAACAACATAGTTTAAACGTGTTGATTGGAACGTCCGAAAAGGACACGGAGGCCCCCTAAAAGCGGTTTTTTTCTGATGAAGAGACTCACGAACGACAGAAGATATCGACTTTATCAAGCATAAAACTCTCACAGCTAACGTTTCCCCCCTACCCTTCGTTAGAAATTGTTCGACACAATGGGACGCTGACATAGAATCGGAAACGTATCACGGCAATTTGTAGCCGACACTTTTGGCCGGGACATTTTGTAATTTTTCTGTTATTTTTCACTGTTTTTTTCCTCGCTTAGGTTCAGGTAAAGATTACGCTAATGATGCCGTACGGCTTAGAAACGAGACCGCATAAAGAATTCTCACCATATCAATTTTTGGCCGATTTGATGAAAAAGGTCGTGGGTACAAAAAAAAATCGGTATTCCTATCGGACATGACTCCCCTGGTGTATTTGTGAGTTTAGGAGGAAGAGGCAGAGGATTTGCCGCTGAGGGACTCACTCTTCTTCGCTCTCGGAGCGGTGACGCTATCTCTCCTCTTCGCCGTGCACACAGGCATCATCTCGGTCGCGATCGACGACGATGGCGATGAAACAGCAGAAAGTTGAGAGGAATACAGTAACCCGATATACGGTATCAAGGCGTACAGTATCAAGTAGTATTGTAGATCAGCTCTTTGAAGCATTGAGTGCAGTAGCTTGATCCGTGGATCATTTTCTTGAAAGCTTAAGGCAGTTTCCTGGTCTTCTTGCTCTTTATTCTCGCTCGTTTTGGTTTTTTTTTTGCTTCAAGTTGTCATTCAGTGTGTAATAATGCAAGATACATTTGTTTTTTTCCAATCTACAGATAGTTTAGTTGGTTATGCGCGAGTAACTCGGGTGGTTCCAACAGATATATCTGTAACTTAGATTTCCGTTTCTATCTAACCTTTTTATTTTCTATAACTTTAGTTCCCCCCCCCGTTTTTAGTAATTGTTTTAAAGTTTGAAATAAGTAGCAGATGAGACCGTTCAGATATCGCAATTTAGGCCCTGTTTAGAGAATCAAGATAGATACCTCATACTGAAGTCTTCAGCAAACCGTGGTCAATAAGAGTGATGAAACTAGACTGTGAGATTTCGAAAACTTGGAAAAAAGTTTTGTTACTAGGCTTTCCTATTGTTGAGCTTGTTGGTCATCTGCCAATTATTGGTTCAAAAAGTTTTTTCAATGAAAAAATGACAGTGTCTGTGTTTTTAATGAAAGCTGATCAAAGATCACCTGCACTTTTCAAAAAGGTGTAAAAACGACGTTCATCAAAGCAAGGGCCTAATGTAATGAAAAAGCTGAATTTGAATGGTAGAGAAGGGAGAGTAATCGCTCAATATTATATGAAAACGGTGTGAAGACTCGCTGATTCTTCACCATTCTAGACCCTCCGCTTAAATGAACGATCCTTTTATTTTTTTGAAATTTGCAAGTGACGAATTAGAGTCGAATAGATTAGAGTTTCAGTCACAATGGTCTCAAATCTCTGTCAATTTTGCCATGGCTTACCAATTTATTTAAATTTGCTATTTTGAGAAGACTCTGCCAAATGCTCTTGCATGGATTTCCATCAAGAGAGCGAATAATCTAGTTGTAATAAAGGTATAATCCTTGATTATCAAGATCGTTGCAGTACTTCAAATGCACAAAAAAGCGGTAAAAACATGTTCGGCATTCTCCTGTCTACGTTATGCGGAAAGAGAGAAAAGGAGAGGAGCTAAAGAGAGAAAGGGCTGACGAAATTTGTTTAATGCTCCTGTCGATTTTCTACGTTCTCACTCTTCCTGACGTGTGCTCTCCACCAGTGGTGATGACTACGAAGAGATCCCTAGGCGTGTTTCATGTCCGAAGAAATAATGGCAAAGGGAATGAATCTCATCCATGCTTTGCCCTCCACCATCCGCAGTTGATTACCGTATTACCGACTTCGACATATTACACACCGTGCTAGGATTCATGGACTTGTTGTAAACAACTCATTTTATAACCCATTGTGGTGACCTTTGAATATTATCATGTGGTGATAATGAAAGATTTTACAAAAAACACATCTTATTAATCTTTCTCGCGCTTTTCTGACAAAAATTTCAAATTCAAAAAGATTCTTTTAAACTAAGGCTTTGATTGTATTGCATCGAATAAGAACAGTGTACAATTGTGGTCTACTGGGTATTGGGTCTACTGGTCTGGTCTACTGGGTATTGGGTCTACTGGTCTGGTCTACTGGGTATTGGGTCTACTGGTCTGGCCTACTTGGTATAGGTCAACTTTACTTCAAGCACATTCTTATGATTTTTCGTACATGAAATTTATCGGATCCAAATAATCTGTATACATAAATCATTCCGGAGGAAATGGTACGAGCAATATGACTGTTGCGTTTTCTACTATGGATAGACTCCCATCCTGTTCCACTGGATTAAGTAGCTCGTGTAAATACAAATGCTACTTAAGTCGACAGAATAAAGTAAACATCTTAGAACCGAGCAGGTGTCATAATATATCATTACACCCGAGGAAAATATTAGAGAAGGAAGTTATTTTTGTCGCAAGGAAGGAAAACATTTTCTCTTGGACTGAAAAAGGAAACTTCTTCATCATTTTCTATCTCGTTTCGATCTTGCCGGCCGTGCATAATCATCAGCCCCTATTAGAATAGAAGAGGGATTCGTTTCAGAGAAAAAAGTTAGAGAGTTACAAAGAGAGAGAGACTATATCTTAGGAAAGATTGCTTAAGAGAATAACGGACTACATATGTAAACGGATAGTGAAAAGGAAAAATAAAGAGAAAGCAAAATGATGCAAAGAGAAGGAAGAAGAAACATTGGTGGTTTTCGGTCCGTTCACTGAGGCGAAAGAAGAAACACAGAGATCCTGTAAACAGTCTTGGCCCTTTCCACCAAAAATACCTTCTTACATCTTTTCAGTAATGTGGTGAGAAACATAGTCCGAGGGTAGACTGATAGAAGAATAAGAGGGAGAAAGAAAGAAAAATAGAGAGAGGCAAAAAAACAAAATAAGGGAGAATAGAGAGAGGGAAGAGGGTTAGAAAGAGCTCTTTGGAACAGCAGTACTGGAAGTGAATGCTTGGGTTATGAATTACAGAGAGGAAGAGAGAGGTAGAGTGAGAGAAAAGGAAAAGAAGAAAAAAGAGCGATGAAAAAGAAAGAAATAGAGAAAGGAGAGAAAAAGCGAAAGAACGAAACTAAGTGATCAGGTTGAACATGAATTCGGAGATGGGGATCAACTGAGAGGGAAGATGATGTTTGAGAAATTCTATTGCCTGTAAACATCTCTCGCTTTCCTCCTTTCTATTTCTTTCTTTTTTATTTCAGTTTCTTTCTCTTTTCATCTCTCTCTTTCTCCCTCTCTTTACGTTTTCTCTTTTTTCATATCTTTATCTCTCCCCGTCATCTAATCTCTCCTTTCTCTTCATCCCACCTATCCTCCCTCCACTCTTTCTAGCCAGATCCCATGCGCAGCCCGAGCCCTCTCTCTCGTTTGACCGGTTCCTGTACTTAGTCTTCTTTATTCATCTCTCTGTATCTCTCCAATTTTACTTTCACTTTCTTATTGTGCGTTTCTCTTTTTACACACCCAATATCTCTCTTTCATTCTCTCTCTCTCTCTCTCTCTCTCTCTCTCTCTCTCTCTCTCTCTCTCTCTCTCTCTCTCTCTCTCTCTCTATGACCCATCTGGCTCTCTCGTAAATTTCTATCTCCCGCGTTACGTGTTTCTGTCGCACTACTGCAGTTCGCCTCAGGCTCACTTCGTCCACATCCTTTTTCATCTCGTGTATCATTATCAATCAACTCTTTTTGGAAGCTCGTCTCGTTTAATCTTTTCTCTCTCCTTCCGCTCGTCTCTCTCTACTTGTCTTTTCTCGTCGACCTCCAATGTAGTCGAGTAGATTCCCGAATCTCTACTGTACGAGTCGCGCGACCATCTGAAGCTGTCGCGAGCACCGTAATGCGTAAAGAGCGCAGCTTTCGCCTCGGTGAACTCCACTCTTCAATCATCTACGGGTGGCCAGTGGTCGTCATCGTTTTCAGCCTCTTTCTGACCTTCCTTTTGCCCGTTCTACTCCTCATTCTCCGCCCACCGCATCTTACAGAGAATGCAGAAATTGTCAGTTAAGCTGCCTGGGTTCAACCCAGAAGTAAATTGTTATGAACTAGGTCATGTATGGATCAAAAAGTACCATTATTCAGTTTTTTGTCTTTGAGTATTCATACTTTATAAGTGAGAATATTAATACAATTGTATACACAGCAATACCTAATTATTTCTTGAAAGGACACTTTTTTTGAAGAAAAAGGTTTGGACTCATTTTGAGAATTTTTCAGAAAAAAAAAGGTTTAGAATTTAAATAATTATCAGAGGTTTTCAAATAATAGCAGATGTCAAGCGCTGTGTTCATTTATTCTAGGAGTAGAGATTGCTTGAAGAGTGTCAATTGCCGAGCGGATTAAATCGGATTTTCCGCGTAAAATCTATTTTTTACACGATTCTTTAAAAAATTTTGAAAGGTAGATTGGAATGTTCTTGCATTATTCATTTGAAGAAAAAAACTACTTTTCAGGGTTTCGACACTAAAGATACAGTATGGTCGGGTGCGAGACTCGCTTGGCAACAACTTTCACTCACCCTTCAGGTCTTTGATTTTTTATCATTGTTTTGAGAGTCAAAAAAGGTCTTTTAAGGGTTTTGAGACGATTATCACAATAATCGAAACTATAAAAGAGTCATGATTGTAGAATCTCCTGTGGTGACTCGGCTGTAAATGAAACTGACAGCGAACCTCGAGTCGTTCGAACATTGTTTAAGATTACAGCTAATTCAGAACTTTAAACGTTTACACATTTCTTGCCTGGTTAAATCTGTAGACTAAGTTATTGAATAACAAAAGCATTTGATGGAAAAAACAATTTTTTCTGACACACACCGTACTATGTGGTCTTCGGTTGAAGAATGTTACGCGTAAAAAGTGAGTATAAAAAAAGAGAGCATGAGAACGGGAAGTGAAAGTGAAAGCCGGGAAGCCAGGAACAATAGAGAAATATAGAGAAGAAAAAAAAGAGCGAAAGGAAATCAAAAAAGAGAAAGATATGGAGACTGAGAGAAAGAAAAAGGAAGGAAAGAAGAATGTCAGTGAAAAATCTAAATAAAAGAGTCAAACAATTATAAATAATGTGTAATGGTAACACACGCCCCGGGTTTGAGTCAAGATGGCTGGGTTCGATCCCATCCTTTCCCCTGTTCGATCCCCAGCTTTTTCCTGTGCGAAAGTTCAATCATTTGTTATCTGAACCAGGCTTCACTGCCTTTAAACTGTGCACCTTAGAATTTGAAGATAAATAATAAGGTATAGCTCAAAAGAGACATAGAGACACCGAAAGAAGTATAAGTTTCTAGTTTTCGTAAAAGGTTTGATTATTTTCTTCACAGTCGTCCAATCGTCTCACCTTTTTGAACTCCTCCGAAACTTATTCTCACTCTCGGGTAAAAAGGTCCTGGGGTGCTGACTTACTCTCAGCAATCGGTCATGTTCCCTGCTACGACTCATCGATTCCGCTTAGTCAGTTATATTACTTAGTTATACTTAATTTATATGTTCAAAAAATCGCTCTCACAATAATTTATTCTTATAAGAATGAATTATTGTGAGAGCTAACAAGAATAACGCTATAATTTGTTCATGCTATAAAGTATACCTTTTTTGGTTTTCCATTATGGAATTTTTTTCTTCTAAGTTATTTATCTCCCTCCCTCTCTCTTTCTTATCTCTCTCTTTCCTTCTCTCCCTCCCTCTCTCTTTCTTACTCTCTCTCTCTCTCCTTCTCTCCCTCCCTCTTACTTTCTTACTATCTCTCTCTCCTTCTCTCCCTCCCTCTCTCTCTTTTTCTCTTTTTTTCTAACTTTATCCATGTCTATCTTTCACTCACGGTATGTTTTTGCCTGCAGTGAATCATCTGAGTCAACTAGTGATTGAACTGGATTCCTTGGATGACATCTTTGACGGGCTCTTCCTCTCCATCCTGTGTAAACTACAGCCAGCCATTCAACCACAGCTCATGGCTTTTGACCAGGTTTCATCACAGTATTTTGACTCTGCAAGTCAGTGATTGATTTATCAAACGAACAAAAGATAGTCCACGAGTGGTTTCGAACCCAGCAACCTTTATTTTACCAATTTTTTAACTGTTAACCATTATGACTAGGTTGTTCACCCCAGGGATGCCAAGTGACCCTTGGTAATGTAGATGACAATTCATGAAGTGACTTTCATAATATTCACAACACTTCGACATATATTTTTGTGATTGTATTAAAAAAAATTTGATCTTAATTTTTGAATGCTTTAGCGCCTCGTATTATAATTATAGGTGAGTAAGACAAGAAAAAAACGTAGTTAATAAGTATTGATTGAGTTAAAACACTTAAAAAGATAGTTAGTATTTTCTTTGAGAACTCTCAAGTAAAAAAAGGGATCGGAAACGTTTTGAGTTACTTGAAAACGAAGAAAAACTGCGCTTTTCCGTTATTCTATAACTGCGGAGATCATAATTTCTGACCATCTCTGTGAGCGCATCAATTTAATGAGAACAAGGTGCAATTTTGTCAGCTTTCAATTGGTTCGTTTTTAGTTCACGCCCTACCGCAGTGTTTGGAGCATGGCCAGCTATGCGACTTGTCTGTCTCCGAAGCTTATCACGAACTGTACCGAGTTGACGGTATGCCTATTCATATAAACAATATCATGACCATCTCGGCGACCTTTAAATTGTTTTATTACAATCGCAGTTACACTGTTTCCGCCGTAAACCTACTACATGCCTTTTTTCATACCGTTAGTTCTTCTTTGTGTATTTGCTTCTTTTACAATAATTCATCAGCACTTATGAGATATGTCGGGAAACCTTAACTCGTTCAAGTGTACATATTTTATCACATGATCAAAGAATTTTATAGTTATACGTACTTACACATGTGAGCAATGATTTTTATAGTTATACAGGTGAACAATAAATAACTCATTTATACATATAAATAATGAATATCATACTCATACGTCAAATATGCAGCCGGAAGCTATCGACTCATTCCAAAACCTCATCAAGTCATGTGTGCCGTACAGACAGCGACTCATAGACTGCCGTCTCGAGTGCGCGGAGCAGTGCACCGACTGCCCTGAGGTTGGTGAATGTCAGACAAGTAACAATTTCCATTGTCACTTCCGTTCATTAAAATGTCATTACACCCTGGAAAGTTACCCTAGAGTTTGATAAAGGTCTTTATTCAAGAAAACATTATAAAACTAAACGCGGTTTCTTCGAAAAATTTCATTTGGTCTCACGCATAGAAATGTATATAGGCAATTGACAAATGAAGGTGAGAGTACCACAAAATTCAGGGTGAATTCTGTATCGGGTCACATACTTCACAAATATTTTTCTCGTTCCTAAGCCGTACGGCCTCATCAGCGTAACCTTTACCTAAGCCTGAGCAACAAAAAAAGCATTTAAAAAAACTTGATAGTCTAAGCCAGAGTGAAAAAACTGCCAAAAACGGGAATCTAATTTTCAGTAAACTTTTCAAGTTCTTTGAATTTTAATTTTTCTTTTTTATCTAGCCTAAAATGTGTATTGATTAATGCTCGTTCCATTAGAAACAAATTACCTGCATTGCACACTTATTTATCTGTATTTAAACCCGATGTTTTTCTCATTTGTGAATCTTGGTTGAATAATTCGATTGGCGATTCTGAGTTGATTGCGGGCTTACCCTACCAGATTTTTCGCGCTGATAGAACTAGCAAACGTGGTGGAGGAGTTGCTATTTTGTGCAGGGATTTCTTACCCATTTCTGTTGTAGAAATCAAAGAAAAACTTACTTCTGATATTCTCGCTATTGAAATCAATGTACCAGAAACAAATACTTCTATTCGTTTGATTCTAGTATATAGGCCACCTAACACAAGTACACAGCATAATGAACTCCTATTCCAAGTCCTATCGAACCTGTTTTCAGTTAAAGAAACCGTTGTTATGTGTGGTGATCTTAACTTATCGGTTGATTGGGAATTCCCAACTTCTGCTACAGGTCAAGAAAAAGCTCTAGTTGATCTCGTTCACGATTTTTCTTTCTAACAATTCGTTAATACTCCGACGCATGATGATAATGTACTTGACGTAGTAATTGGAAGACCCGAAACGATACTTAATTGTAGAACATCGGCCCCACTCACTGCTACTTGTGATCACGCTATAGTCTCATTCTCGATCGACCTGTTTTTTGTGAATGATTTACAGGAGCCGCGTCTCAACTATTCGAAATGCGATTTCTCGTCGCTAATAAAAGATTTGTCTAAAATTTCTTGGACAATACTCTTTGATGATTTCATTGACATCGACGATTTCAAGTACCTCGGATCCTACATCACCGCAGACCTAGACCCCAAGGCTACAGTTGCTGCGAGAGTCAATGCTGCCTGGCTCAAATGGAGAGAATCAACCGGTGTACTATGCGACAAGCGAATGCCTGACAGACTGAAAAGTAAAATTTACCGATCAGTTGTCAGACCAGTGGCGTTGTACGGCCTCGAATGTGCTCCATACACAGCAAAGACTATACAGATGCTGCATGTTATGGAGATGAAAATTCTGAGATGGAGCCTCGGACTCACTCGTCTAGACATGGTGCGAAATGAAACCATCCGAGATCGTCTGGGCATCGCCCCTATATCTGAAAAGCTTCGAGAGTCAAGGCTGAGATGGTATGGGCACGTGATAAGATCAAATCCCCATTCCGTTTCTCAATCGTCCTGGAACCTCGAAGTAGAGGGCAAAAGACCCAGAGGCAGACCCAAAACTAGGTGGCGAGACTGCATCGAAGTAGACATGAACACGACCGGGCTGAAGACTGAAGACGCAGCTGATCGGGTGAAATGGCGTGGTGCAGTCTACAAAGCGGACCCTGCCCGGCGGCGGGATAAACGCTAGGAAGAAGAAGATTGACATCGACGATTTATGTGCTCGTTTTCTCGCTACTATACATCCTCTTATAATTGCTCACACTCCGATTGTTAGAAGTAAGTTGCCGTTCGAGAGTTATCCGTCTCATATCCGCCATATGCTCAAACACAAAAACGAACTATTCGAAAAACTTCATTGTAAACCTGTTTTCGATGAGTATGTGAGGATTTGTAAAAGATTGAGCAAAGAAATAACAAAGTTTAATATTTCGAAAGAGAAATTACATCTGAGCTCGAACAAAGAGCTGTATAAGTTCATAAATTCTAAGTTAAAAAAGTTTACGAATATTGGTTGCATAGCTCAATCCGGATTTTTCCTGGTCTCCGACACATCTAAGGCAAAGGCCCTAGCTGACTTCTTCGTAGAATTGAACACACTAAAACTAACTGCTTGATTATGCCTCAACAGGTATTTTTTCATCTCAGAAAGTTAAAGCCTTCCTGTTTCGTTCCAAATGATAACGTTCCCGCCATAATTTATCGCAAATGTGCGCAGGTATTAAGTGAACCACTTTCGTACTTATTTAACATTGCATTGTCACTGGGCACCTTTCCGGAGTTGTGAAAACAAGATATTGTGATCCCCATAAATAAAATACCCGCTCCTGAAATGCCCGAGCATTACCGACCAATAACTATCTGTCCAGCACCGTCCAAAGTTTTTGAAAGAATTGTTTGTGGCCACTTGACCCGCTGGTGCAGCAGATTCTCGCTAATTCCTGAAAACCAGCATGGTTTTCGGCGACATCGTTTTGTGATAACAAATTTGTTGGAGTCCACCAATTCTTGGCACAGGGATCTAGATAAGGGAAAATCTGTTTATGTTTTATATTACGACTTCGCAAAAGCGTTTGACACCGTCTCGCACAGAAAATTGCTATTTGTTCTCGATAACATAGGTATAAGAGGTGAACTCTGGAAATGGTTCGAATCCTTTCTTACTGGGAGATCATCTAAGTTCAGAGTAAATAACATGCATTCGCCTGATTTTCTTACGACTTACGGTGTCCCACAGGGATCAGTACTTGCTCCCCTTTTATTCACTCTCTATATCTCCGAACTCTCACTTAAACTTTCCGTGTTGCCGATGGTTACAGCTCAACTATTTGCAGATGATTTGAAAATTTACACGTCTTATAACAACCAGAATTGTGATCACGCGCATGCTCAATTAACTAAGGCGACTAGACTCATAAATGAATTCGGTGATGAATGACAGCTCTCAATTGCCGCACACAAATGTAATGCTCTCCATATGGGTAAAAAGAACCTAAAATTCCCTTATTTGGTTACGAACTCATCTCCAACTGCATTTATCATCTCAGAATCGCCAATTCGTGATTTAGGAGTTCATGTTGATAATGTGCTTTCATTTGTTTTCCATATTGAACAGGTAACAAGACGAGCATTGAAAATTGTCTATGCCTTATTCAGATCACTATCGATAAAAATAGCAGCACCATATATTATATGCTTCAAAACCTATGTTCTGCCGGTGCTAGACTTTGCTTCCGTTGTTTGGTCTCCCCACAAAATTACCTTGATGAGAAAATTAGAGAATGTTCAACATGTGTTCACAAAATTACTACAGTTACGTTGTGTTGCACTCACGGAGTGGTGCAATTATGAAAGTAGATTGATAAGATTTAACCTGACATCTCTCTATGCAAGAAGATTAGAAGCTGATATTATTTTGGCTTTCAAAATTCTCCAAGGTTACACTGACGTTCCAGTTTGTAAATTTTACACTTTCAAACAGTGTAACGGTCGCACCTCCTTCTATGCTTTCCATATAGGGCACACAAACAGAAACTCACTTTTTCACTCTTTCGCTTATCGGACATCTCGATTTTTTATGAAATTACCGGTCAGTCTTCTCAGGAATCAAACCATTCTAAGTTTTCGGATAAATTTGTCATTGCTGGATGTTCCAGATGTCTTAAACATCGATTTAAGTTTATAATAGTCGTTCATTCTCGTTCTCATTGTTTTTTTTATTATCTTTAGTTTTGTAAGCAGAGTCTTCCTCGTGTTGTTACATTGCAAAATGTATTTCAATAAATAAATAAATAAACAAACAGAAAATTCAAAAAGTTTTCGGAATTTCGTACATAGTTCACTCACCTTCATTTGTCAATTGCCATGTATATACCATGAAACTTGACGAAAGCACCCGATTGAAGTCTGATATGCCACTCAGTCATTTATCTTATTCGTCATTTTGATTTGAGAGCAGTTAGCGGCGTTTTTACAGAAATGACAATGAGGAAATTCTAACTAAACATTGCCAGGCGGGTTTTTAAGTACGTTTGAATGCCATTTCAGAAAATTCTTACGTCATTTGGTAAACAAACTAATTAGAAATGCGTTAAGGTGCCTTCCAATTGTTCTTCAACAATGCTTTTCGATGTGTTCTACCGTATCCTGCCGTCAGACCTGAACTCGAAACCGCTTCATCTTAACATGTTTCTCCCAGTCTTCACTCTAACAGGTATTCCTTGTGTGCACTAGGTATTTACTTTCATTAGGCTACACAAACGTGTTTACACACGCATTACGAATGTGCTTGAGGCAGTGTAAGTATTAGTATCTTGATATGGTAACAGACTTCTCATTGTAGAAATAGTGGCTGCATTGTGGGTCACTGTGTAGCAACAGTGGAAGAGTAAAATTCGTGCAAGCTCTATTAACATTTCTTGAACCCTTGGTTAGAGTGGATCTGTTTGGGGTGAGAGTTGAACCCGGGACTATTCGCATAATAGTCGCGCACACTATCATTATTCAATTTTTTTTTCAATTTAAACGCTTTATCAAGATCAACAAGCCACATCGGGGATATAACATCATCGATTATGGGATCTGTGGCGACATGAGACGACTCCACTCCTCAGCGTTCTCTGCCTTCCTTAGGAATTGGGGACCAACGGCTTTGACAAAGTCGTCCCTCCATCTCATAGCAGGGCGACCTTTCGTTCGCTTTGGCCCACGCGGGTGCCACTCTTGAACAGCCCGCGCCCACCGACTGGGGTCGAGCCTCGCAATTCGGCCTACGCAACGCCTCCTCCTTTCACGGCAGATTCTGACCACGTCCATTATGCCCGTCCGACCGCGCACCCACTCGTTAGTCCGCCTGTCGAGTAACGAGCACCCCAGCATAGAGCGCTCCCATCTACGCTGCGCCACAGCCAATCTGTTCTCAAGTCTTTTTGAAAGGGTCCAGGTCTCCGAGGCATATATTAGAGCGGGCAAGACAGCACCTTCGAAAAGGCGCCTCTTGAGAAACATTGGGACCATTCTTGCCGCGAACAGGCTACGGTATCTATTGAAAGTGAAATTTGCGGACCGGATTCTACTATCAAATTCAACCGTGAAACGGCTGTCATCGAGGGAGACATCCTGCCCTAAATACACGCATCTGTTCACCACACGAACCTTGGTACCCCTGATGGTTACATCTCTACACATAGGGTTGGTCGAGATTGCCACAGTTTTTGAAGGATTGAGTGTCAAACCGACTTTCCCCAGTGCGAAAATAAGCTGATCAACCATAGATTGAATCTGCCTACTGTCGTGACTGATGAGAACTGCATCATCAGCGTACAGCAAGTGGTTTAAGTACCTCCCATTAACATTGATCCCTTTCCCGCATCAGTTGAGAGACTTGAAAGATTTTTCAAGAGCAGCAGTGAAAAGACGTGGAGACAGACAGTCCCCTTGTCTAACTCCCCTGCCAATCTCTATCGGAACCTCCTTGTCATTGACCACTAGAGAGTTGAAGCTCTCTTTTCCCAACCTATACAGGCAGTTCACAAGTTTAGGATGCACCCTTTGGGCTTGCAGGGACTCGTACACCACTCTGGAGTGTACACTATCAAACGCTTTTTGAATGTCCAAAAACAATAAGCACAGCGGTAGCCGATACTCCTTGCAGTTGGAAATGATGAGATTCAGCGTGAAGATGCCATCCAGAGCTGAATACTGAGAACGAAAACCCATCTGGTTCGTGCTTCTTTCTGGGTCAAGAATTTGAGCCACTCTCCGGTTAAGAACCCCCGTGAAGGTTTTTTGAACCACCGGTAAAAGAGTGATAGGCATATAGTTTTTTGTGAGAGTTGCATCTCCTCCTTTTGGCAGAAGTATGATGCGGCCATTCCCAAATCCTGATGGAATTTGTCCCTCCAGACATCTATTAAAGATGTTGGTTAGGGCAGGGGTGAGAATGTCCGCACCACAGCGAAGCATTTCCCCAGTGATTCCGTCCTTCCCTAGCGATTTACCAGAAGTGAGACACCGGAGTGAAGCGAACACCTCATCGTTTTGGATGGGCATCCACTCCTCCTCAGTGTATAACTCGGTATACCCATCACCACTATCACCCCGATACAGTTCATTGTAAAAGTCCTGGAACACCTTCATGACCTGAGTCTGTTGACAAACAATTTGACCACCCGAATCCTTGATCCGAGTAATCAACTGCCTGGCCACACTCTGGGATTGGACCGCTTTTTTCCATCTCCGCCCTACCCGCACGGCCTCACCAACCGTTTTGTTGAATCGCTCCACTCTATCATCCCTCCAACTTTGCCGTAAGGCTCGGTTGGTCAGGACCCATTGCACTCGCGAGACTCCTATGCCATTTGTTTTTAGTCGGGGTCTTTCTTGTAGGAGTCTTTGCGTACGTTGAGAAAAACGCTGCGTTGTTGGAACAATCTCTCTCGCAATCTCAGCAGCGCGAGTAATGGAATTTATTAGCGTGCAATAAGAAGGGTTGGAGCCAACCGCTTCCATTTCTCTCTCTAGTGCATAATGATAGAGTGGGCGATTCATTTTGAAGTTTATACGACCAGTGAACCGGCGGGGCAGTGGATTGGCTGGGATTCTGACCACAGCTATAAGGAGCCTGTGATCAGAGACAAAATCAAAACAATTCGTAACACCGACATTGAGGACTTGAAGCCCTTTTGGGTAGATGAAAAAGTCGATTTCGTTACGAACCGTTCCATTCGGCCCCTCCCATGTGTATTTGCGCCCAGGTCGTTTTTTGAAGAAGGTATTACCAAGACTTAAACCATACGTGTCACAGAAATTAACCACCATTTGCCCCTTGGAATTTCTGACCCCAACGCCATAGTTCCCCACGCTAGTCTCGGAACCCTGTTTTGAGCCGACCTTACTGTTAAAGTCACCCAAAATTACCCTGTGGACATTTTTGAACAACCTAGACTGTGGCACAGGTTCGACAAAAGCCGCCTCCAATTCCATGAGGAACTCGTCAAACTCGACCTGCGGGCGAGACGAAGCGGGCGCGTAAACAGAAAACAGACGCAACAGAACGTGGCCTGTCTTTAGGTCAAGGTAGGCTATGCGCGGGGAGACCGAAACGAAACGGACCACAGACAATGTACACGCGCTGCCCAAAATGAAACCCACGCCTGCTGTGCGACTATCAGTACGCCCCGTATGATAAAAGGTCCGACCTGTTCTCAGCGTCATGGTTCCCTCCTCCTTTCTTCGTACTTCTTGCACTGCAATTACATCGATTGGCCTTCTGTCGAGTGCCTCCTCCAATTCGTTCAATCTTGCGTCGGTCGTTAACGACTGGAGGTTGAGCGAGGCGAGCAGTAGCGGTCGAAGTGTTACTCTTCTTCTTCTGTGCGCCGGAGCGCCAAATCTTCTCGGGAAAGGACTCTCACAGACGAGGGAAGAGACGGTGCAGGAGCAACCGCTTACGGAGGGAAACGAATGAAAGAGAAACTATCATTATGTCACACCAAAACTGTGTTTGAAAAGTATTACGAATGTATAATCTATAAAACATAGTATGGGAGAGAACGCGCTCAAATTTCTTTCGAAAGGGTTTCCATCATGCTTCAAAGAATGCGTATATGTACATACATACATACGTTAGAAATGGTCGCTCTAGTTTATAATTTTTCAGAAAACTAGGAAAAAGGAGGTATTGTTAGTAGCAAAGTTCCTCTGGTGTCTTTAGTCAATTCATATCCATGTTCTGGATAACTTGGTTTTTCAAACGGGCTTAGTTTTTTAATAAAAACTAGCTTAGCTGTCCTTCAACCCTCAAAACTGTTGCTTTGGAATCAGCTGGTTGATGCTAATCGGTAAGAATGAGACGAAGTTGGCAAAAAGTTTATAACAGACAAAGTTGTCTGAAAGTTTTTAATATTTTCGACGAAGTTGGCTGAAGTTAATGTTAACAAAGTATAAACACTAGCTTTTTTCTGTGCGATACTTCAAAAACTTATCATTTTAACCAGGGGTCACTGCCTTTGAATTGTGTAACTTAGAATTTGAAGATATGTAAACACTATGAAGTTTAGAAGCTGTAGAATAAAATTGCTACTACAAATTCAAACCACTGAAAAGTTTCATTGGTGATTATGAGTTCATTCTTTTCTTTTTTCTTTTCTTTTTCAAACCCCCGGAGATGGTCGGGTCTATCATTTACTCTTCACACTGACTTCTACTTGTCTCTACTTCATTGAATTACGAGATTTCTCTTCTGTTTTCTTGGGACTCAAGACTTCGTGAATCTCTTCGGTATGAGGTTGAAACGCTAAGTGGTCTACCAAGACTCTTCAGTGCAACGCCACAGTTGCTTATTCCTCTTCCGAAGATTTTCTACTTTTTCATTTTCTCATTGTCAACCATGTTAGCGATGACCCTGAACCAGTTGTCCTTTGGCGATAAAGAATATCAATCAATGAGTTGTGTTTTTAATGGGAGTCTTGTGTTGATTCCTTATTTGAGCACTCACAATGCATTAAAATCGTATTACGCGACGCAAAACATTCGCGACGGGGCTACGCGACGCAAAACACATTCAGGCTACGCGACGCAAAACATTCGCGTACCACTGAAGCTGTACGATGATTTGGAGAAAGCGATTATCGATTACACTGGAAAGAACGGAATGAAGTTGAAAGGTACTACTTTACAACTTTTGATAATTCGTTTTTATCTCATAGTCTATGTTATTGTTCCTTCATTCTATCGTTAATTGAATTATTCTTTCTTTGATTTACTTATTTTTCCCAGTTTCTTTATAGACCGTTCTGTGAAAATCAGTGCATACATAATGAATTACTGAGAGGACAGACTTCTGAACCTATAACTTGAAGGATCTACTGCAAGCGATCTTTTTAGATTCAAAAAATATGTGAGAATTTTCAAATGTGAATATAGCAGATTTTTGCTTTATAAAGTATTCTTTTTTTTTCTTCAAAAGATCTTTTCGTGATTCTTTTGCTTCTGCATAGTTTTAAACTATGCTGTAGCATAAAGTATAAAAAAAACTGCATCATGCCGATCTGCAGAGCTTAACCATTAGAATTTTTAAAAAGGTGGATTTCAACTTCAGCAGTAAGAATAAAAAAGATACATCAAAGCAGAAAGATAGTATTATTTATTGAGATCAAAGTGATTAAACTAATATGGGAACAAAAAGGAAGAAAGATCGGTCCACTTAGCGGTTTACTACCATTCGTCGAAAAGAGTTTCGGAAAAAAAGGTTTAGCTCAGGGGCCGTATTCAGAGATCTAAGATGAACTCAGGAGTAAATTTTACCCTATTATATTGTAGACCTAAGTTCAACTCAGTTCTGTATTCAGAGACAAGACGGGTGAGAGCGTCTCAGCTTTCCTACTAAACTTTAGTATAAAGTTTACCCTAAAGTCTACTCTCTGAATTCCATTTTGGCGAAACTACAACTTGGTATAAAGTTTACCTTCTTCTTCTTAGCGTTGTCCCGCGCCGGCCGAGGTCGGAGTAGGGTCCACTGTACGGCTTCTAGCTCTCCAGAAACATCTGTCCGTCTCGTCTTCCGAGTGGAGTCTTGCAAGGCGCAGGTCTTGGTTGAGCGTATCCATATATCTTGTCTTCGGTTTGCCTCGCGGGCGTTTGCCTGGTACTTCCATGTCAAGGGCGTGTCTTGCGATGTTGGTCGCGTTTCTTCGCATCACGTGTCCATACCATCTAACTCTCCCTTCTCGCATCTTGTCTTGTATTGGGGCAACGCCGAGTATCCCTCTCACAATCGTGTTACGCACACGATCTAGGCGAGTCAGTCCTAGTGTCCAGCGTAACATTTTCATCTCATTCGTGTGGATAATGTTCTCGGTTACACGCGTTGTAGGCCAGGTCTCCGTCGAATAGAGAAGCACGGGACGGATCGCTGTTTTATACATCTTTCCGCGTATGCCAGCTGTGATATTCCTATCACAGAGGACACCTGTAGCTTCTCTCCATTTCATCCAAGCTGCATTTACTCTTTGGCGTGCTGCTGCATTTGTTGACGTGTCTGAGGAGATGACAGAACCAAGGTACTTGAATTCGGAGGTCTTTGGGAGCGGTTCACCGCTGATGTGAACAGTTCCCGTCGTTTGCACTCCGATTTCCTGGTACTCGGTCTTCTTGATGTTGAGGCGTAAGCCATGCCTACTAAGAGCGTCATTTCATTCTTGGGTGCGTTTCTCGATTTCGGCAAGTGTAGGAGCAGCAAGGAGAATGTCGTCGGCGTAGTACGGGTCCTTGTATGGCGTGGGAAGTCGAGATGGGAGGGTGCTCAAACTCTTGGCCGCTCATTTCTTCGAAATGTTCGCGCCACCTGTTTCTGACTTTTAAAGGGTCAGTGACGAGCTTTCCTTGTTTGTCCCTTATCGTGGCTGCTCTCTGGATGTCCAAGGTGTTGCGGTGTCGAGCCTTGGCAAGCCGATAGATGGCTTTATCGCCTCCTGGTTGGTTCATCTTCTCCTAGAGATCGCGGAAGTAGGAGGCTTTTGAAACTGCGACAGCTCTTTTGGCGGCTTTCTTGGCTGAGCTGTATGCAGCGTGGTCGTCAGCCTCATTTGACGTCCTCCATTTCTTGTACGCATTCTTTTTCGCCTTGATCGCATCCTGAACTTCGGAGGTGAAAAACCAGGTGTCTTTCTCGATTCTTGGCTTTCCGGGTTTCGTCTTTCCGAGGATGCTTGCGGCGGGTGCTCTGATGCTGTCTTCAAGAAGCTTCCAGTGTTCATTTATGTCCTCTGGAAACTGTTTGTAGAGTGCAGGAGGGAGTAGATTGCGATGGATGATGTGCATGAGAGAGAGACGTTCTGCTTTCCCAGTCGAGCGCCACCATTTGACACGTGTGCATTCAGGATTACGAGAAGGCTGTTTCTTCGACTTCAATACGCTGTAGTCCATAAAGAGAGGGTGGTGCTGAGATGCAACATGGTCTGATGGAATGACCTTTGCATCTTCCGCGTTCCGCAGCTTTGCTCTCAGGATAAACCAAAAGTCAATTTGACTCTGATTTCTTCCGCTCTCGTATGTGAGTCCGTGAGATCGTCTCTTTTTGAAAAAGGAGTTCACGACTGCTAGATCGCATCGAGCACAGAAGTCAAGTAGATGTTGACCCTCAGCATTGATCGTTCAGATTCCATGTCCTCCATGTTCTCTCTCACGACCTTGTCGATCTGAACCGATGTGAGTGTTAAAATCTCCGCCGATTAGGATGTCTTCATGAGACTCTCGGAGTTTGACAACTTCCTCTAGAGAGTCGTAGAAGTCCTCCTTATCAACGTCGATACATCCTTGTTGAGGTGCATATGCTGAGACGACAAGGAAGTGATTGTTGGACGAAGAAATTCGGACGGCCATGACTCGATCTGTAGAGCGAATGACTTCGGTTACATCATCAGCAATTTTCGAGGAGAGGATAATGCCAACACCATTCCTTGTTGATGACGTGCCATGGTATATCAACTTGTATCCGTCTCCTATCGGCTTCGACTTGCTTCCTCTCCATTTCGTTTCCTGTACAGCAGCAATGTCAACCCTTCTTGCTTCTAGCATTGCGGCCAGCTCTCTACTGCGTCCCGTCAGTGTTCCAACATTCAATGTGACGAGGCGAATTTGGGCTGTACGCCGCGCAGGCATACCCCGCCCATGGGTAGCTGCCTGTCCTCGCATATTTGACGGTCCTAGCGGACAAGGTAAGACCACGTCACTTCCGGGGGACGCCCTAGCTTTGGTGATATATCTTGAAGAACTTGAAGCCATGGTTTACAACAAGGGTATTCATGCGATCGGCCTGTTGAGTGGATGGTCAATCCAGCCTGGCATCGCGGAACGTGTTTGTCGGGAGTTCCTGCTAATCCTTGACCGTAGAAAAGCAGAAGATTAATCTTTTAGACGCCTCGACTCGTGTGGCCTGGACTAACCCCTCTCCGCCTGGCCATCTGGCGGATAGAACCACTGCCGGAAGTGGACTCGTCCAAAGGGGGCCCCATTTTTGCCTCACTCAGAACGTCGTGAATCCGCCAATCACGGTAGTAGGGCTGAGTGAGTTTACACCTTCCCACCGACTTTGAGGTATTGGGGCTAGGGAAGGAGTATAAAGTTTACCATAAATTTTAATATAAATTTTTGTCTCTAAATACGGCTCCTGAAATCGCGTGATTCACCTGATGGAAAACAGTTGGAAAAGGAGTAAGAGAAAAAGCAGATTCGTGAAAAAGAAAAGTGGATGAGAGAGAGAGAAAGAGAGAGAAAGAGAAAGAAAAAGAGATAGATAGATAGAGAGCGTGAAAAGAGAAAGGAAAGGTGAAAATCCGATTCAGGGAGCTATCGAAAACAATAAAATAATGGATAGAAAGAAAAAGAAAACAATCGTGCCGTAAAAAACGAAATGAAAGTGTTTCAAAAGTTTCATTATTATAGATTTATCAAAGGATATGGGAGGATTCAAAAAATAAAGTATAATGAGAATGTATTCGACGGAAGTTGCAGTCAGGACCGTATAAAGGTAGAAAGGAAGAGATTAAAGAAAAAAGAGAAATAGAGAGAGAGAGATGGAGAAACAGAGATAAAAAAGAAAGAGAAAAGAGAGAGATAGAGAGTTAAAGACGGATGGGATAAAAAGAAAGACAGAGAGAAAGCGGAAGAGAGACTTGTAAAGAGAAGGAAAGTCTTCAAAAGTCGGAAGAGAAGAAAGATAGAGAGAAAGCAGAAAAGATACTTTTGAGAAATCGAGTATCGCCAGAGGAGAGGAGGAAATAATGAGAGTGAACAATTAGAAGGAAATTTAGAGTAAACGAGAAAGCAAGATCGTTTCCGGTTTTAGTGTATCTTAATAGATTCCCTTTTGTTCGCTACTTTTTCTATTGTACAATAATTTTTCTCAATTGTACGTTTCCAAATCTGGTTATGAAATTAATCCCTTTTTTACTTTCATTTTTTTAAAATTTCTGTCTTTCTCTATCACATTGCCTTCATGTGTTCTTACTGCTTACTAACCTCATTACTCCTTCGCTCTTCAATTTTCTCCCTCACTCTTTCTTATCACTCTCTCTTTTCTATTTGCTCCTCAGTATTTCTCTCTTTTAATTTCTAGAGTATCTCTCAAGGTCTCATTCTCTCTCTCACTCTCTCTCTATCTCTCTTTCTCTATCTTTATCTCTATCTCTCTCTCTCTCTCTATCTCCGTCCCTCTCCAATTCTCCCTTTCACTCACCATGTAACTCCATCTTTTCTGCTCCATTTCAGATCAGGGTCACCGAGGAAGTACATGTCATGATACGTATGGATCCGTTCCAACTTATGAAGTTGTGCAACAATCTATATATATATAGTTGCACGCAAAAGTCTATCAAAAACTTGTTTTTTATAACTTTTTTCCATTTAGCATTCATTAGTTTGAGAATTAAACCATTTATTTCAC
The DNA here is from genome assembly GCA_964056735.1 of Allodiplogaster pararmata. Lineage (NCBI taxonomy): Eukaryota > Metazoa > Nematoda > Chromadorea > Rhabditida > Diplogasteridae > Allodiplogaster > Allodiplogaster pararmata. The sequence continues at coordinate 43,620,692 of OZ057407.1, read as the reverse complement.
AAAAGGTAAAAAAAAAGTTGAGACAAAAATCATGGAAATAGACATACTAACGAGTGAGCTGCAACTAGAAAATAATTGTATAACATATTACCAATATTTGAGAACAAACTTTCATTCGAGTGATACAGAACTGAAACACGTTTTCAAATCCAGTAAGACGAGTCATTAGAAAAAAATCTATTATAGTCACACAACAATTAAAGAATTTTAAAATTTTAATTTTCTATCAACATTAGAAATTTTTCAAAAACTTGGAGTTTTGGTTCGAATGACTTTCAAAAACTTGGAGTTTTGGTTCGAATTACTTTGAGCAGGCATATCTTCTATAACTAAAGCATATACATACTTTCATGAAAGTAAACAAAAAAATGAAAAGTTCGTTACAATATTTTCGCTATTAGCGAAATAATGTTCAAAAATTGATTTTCTTGTGATCTCGAAAAAAGATCATGATACTACATAAGCAAGGATGAAGTTTAGATCCTTATCTGTCGGTGTTGTATCAGTAGTAGCTGTCAACAGCTGATGTTACAGAAAAATGAATGCTCAAATAACAAAAGGCTCACTCAACTCGATAACTTAAAACAAAAACCTCATTCAAGTTCTTCATCGTCAGGGAAATAGGTTTTGCTAGTTGAATATCTTTTAGTAATTACCAACTCAGTTTATAAGAAATCCATCACACGGGCAAAAATGGCACTCGGTCGGGACCGAACCTCCGCTGCCTAACCGGTGCTTGTAGAGTGTTACCATTGACTTAGTTCATCGTAATAAAAACTGAAAAGTTACTCACTATGAGGAAGTCCCGGTTTTCTTGAATCTTCTCGCGTTCTTCGATTTTTAATGTAATTGCAAATTATCACCGCAAGCGTTGGAGCTTTTAAAGTAAAAATAAGGATTCTCATATCGATTTTCCCCTTTTTTTACAGACAACGCTCTTCTGAGTTATTAAACACAGATTCAAACTTCTAAAAAAATTTGTTATTTCTGTGCCTCTTTCAGTTTTCTATCAGAGAATGGATTGAGAGACGTGCGAACAACATTTTTTCTATTAGTATGAGTAGATCTGTGATAAGAAACTCTCAATTTTGGAAGCTCTCGAACAATCACAGTAGCATTCTCTATCCGGACTCGCTGGGAGACATGTTTTGAAGGTGACAAAACATAAAAGAATAAGAGGTAGTGAATAAGCAGTCAACCGGTTATAAAATAGTGGCACTGCCTCACTTCAGGGACAACCCCTACCAGAGTTTCCATGGGTCAATCGTTGACTTATTTACATTCACAACATTTTTTTTCTTAAAAAAGTTTTTTTAATTAAAAAAACGCTTAGGCTTAGCAAAAACTTCACACTAACGAGGCCTTACGGCTTAGGATGACGAGACAAAAAAAATGCCACTATCATCTGACCCAATTGAACCTCTGGTAGGGGGGTGTCCGTAAAGTGAAAATAGTCAACATAAAAAATGGAAAAAAAAAACTTCATTCCGATAGTTAGGAAGATGTAATCATCGGTTGATGATATATATGTACATATATGTATGTATATATTATCGACATTTCTCAATGTGAAAAATGATATATGACTAAAATAGAACTGTAAATTATGTGTATATATAACTGTAAAATTTAAATGTAAATTAGGAGCTCTTTGTATAATTGCAGGAATAGCAATGGACGTAAAGCGAGAGCGTCTTCTGAAAGGGGCGATCGCGGACTCTTTTCTAGCTTTTCTCGCCGCCCTACTCGTCATGTTCTGTGTAGCACTCCAGTCGAGATCGGTTAGATTGGAAAGTTCAACAGCATGCTGAGTTACCAGTATCATGGAGAAGTCTCATGTAGTATTTGAAGTCATTTGTTTCATTCTTAATAAAATTTGAAAGCCGTTAAGATTATTCAAAGTGATAAGTAGTTTTTGAACGATCAAAAAAGCACTAAAAATTTGTTGTATCTCTTACAATCCGTGTTAATCATGCTTCTTCCGATTCTTCAAATATGCTTCTTTCAAACTTTTAAGATAAGAAGATGTCAACTGATATTAGGTATTGCACTTCAGAATCATAAAAGTTAATAGGAATATTCGTCCTTTCGAACTTTTGTTGTAAAAAAAAATACCCTGAATCATTGACTTTTAGGGTATGTTTTTTAGGGTTCTAGGGTTTACGTTGATTTTTAGGGTATGCATTGCCACATCACCATGATGTTTGAATTATTGAGTGAATGAATTAGTGAAAGTGAAATGCCTATGAAATGACTCCAATGTGAATTTTACCTCTTATATCTGAAATGCAACTCACAATAAAGCATCAAATGAACAAAGAATGAACTATTTGAACATTGAAGAGATCATTCTATACAGGTGCTGTACTCGTTAGCTGTGCTCATTCTATACAGGTGCTGTACTCGTTAGCTGTGCTCTCGCAACTCTGCCTCTCCGTTCTCTGCTCTCTTGCCATCTACGTCCTCTTCACACAGGAGTTCCCACTCCTCAACCTGGTCACCTTCGTGCTTTTGATAGCCATCGGCTCGGACGATGCCTTCCTTCTCCATTCGGCTTTCCCGGCCGAAGTGGACAAGGAGTCGTTCCACAAGGTTTGTGTATTTTACGCTTGGTCATTGAAGGTCATGTCGAGTAAATTTATGCCAGGAGCGGGTAATTGAGAGGTCACGAGTTCGATCCCTGCACATAACGAAATGTTTTTGTATAGTTAATTTTATACCAATTCTTCTGACATACAAGTTTTTTCATTCGCTTCTGGATGAATATACCTTGATTCTAAAACCATTCTAAGTTTTCGGATAAATTTTTCATTGCTGGATGTTCCAGAGTTCTTAAACATCGATTTAAGTTTATAATAGTCGTTCATTCTCGTTCTCGTTGTATTTTTTTCTTCTCTTGTTTTAGTTCTTTCAATTATCCTTAGTTTTGTCAGCAGAGTCTTCCTCGTGTTGTTACATTGCAAAATGTATTTCAATAAATAAATAAATAAATATAATGAACTCGAATCGCCATTATTCTTACCATTCCAATTTCCTTATTTTTCGAGTTCTTGATTCAATACATATGTATTATAAGCGAAAACGTAAATGCATGGAAATGTAGAGTATGGTTTCGATGGTATGGAAGTTAAACACGCTGAAAAAGGTAAAAATGACGACAGAAAATACAGAAACAACAGCTCTTCTGCCGGCCAACATGGGAAGCGGTCAGACTGATACTGTAATGCTTCACCGATACAGCCATTTCATGTACAACATGAATGTGTTTTGTTTCTTAGTTGTCTTAAAAATTCAATATTCTATGTTGTGAGTATTATGAACATGAAAAAATGTATGGATAAAGAAAAAAAATGGATCACTTGGAGGCACTCGCGCACACTTCCTCGACGATGTTCCTTACTTCCTTCTCGACCGCCGTTCCATTCTTCCTCAATTGCTTTTCGGATGTTTTGGTTTTCCGTTGCTTCGGACTCTTCGCTGGGACAACTGTCGTTATCAACTATCTACTGGTTAGGTCTCTTGTCTCGTTATCAACTATCTACTGGTTAGGTCTCTTGTCTCGTTATCAACTATCTACTGGTTAGGTCTCTTGTCTCGTTATCAAATATCTACTGGTTAGGTCTCTTGTCTCGTTATCAACTATCTACTGGTTAGGTCTCTTGTCTCGTTATCAAATATCTACTGGTTAGGTCTCTTGTCTCGTTATCAAATATCTACTGGTTAGGTCTCTTGTCTCGTTATCAACTATCTACTGGTTAGGTCTCTTGTCTCGTTATCAAATATCTACTGGTTAGGTCTCTTGTCTCGTTATCAACTATCTACTGGTTAGGTCTCTTGTCTCGTTATCAAATATCTACTGGTTAGGTCTCTTGTCTCGTTATCAAATATCTACTGGTTAGGTCTCTTGTCTCGTTATCAACTATCTACTGGTTAGGTCTCTTGTCTCGTTATCAAATATCTACTGGTTAGGTCTCTTGCCTCGTTATCAACTATCTACTGGTTAGGTCTCTTGTCTCGTTATCAAATATCTACTGGTTAGGTCTCTTGTCTCGTTATCAAATATCTACTGGTTAGGTCTCTTGTCTCGTTATCAACTATCTACTGGTTAGGTCTCTTGTCTCGTTATCAAATATCTACTGGTTAGGTCTCTTGTCTCGTTATCAACTATCTACTGGTTAGGTCTCTTGTCTCGTTATCAAATATCTACTGGTTAGGTCTCTTGTCTCGTTATCAAATATCTACTGGTTAGGTCTCTTGTCTCGTTATCAACTATCTACTGGTTAGGTCTCTTGTCTCGTTATCAAATATCTACTGGTTAGGTCTCTTGTCTCGTTATCAACTATCTACTGGTTAGGTCTCTTGTCTCGTTATCAAATATCTACTGGTTAGGTCTCTTGTCTCGTTATCAAATATCTACTGGTTAGGTCTCTTGTCTCGTTATCAAATATCTACTGGTTAAGTCTCTTGTCTCGTTATCAACTATCTACTGGTTAGGTCTCTTGTCTCGTTATCAAATATCTACTGGTTAGGTCTCTTGTCTCGTTATCAACTATCTACTGGTTAGGTCTCTTGTCTCGTTATCAACTATCTACTGGTTAGGTCTCTTGTCTCGTTATCAACTATCTACTGGTTAGGTCTCTTGTCTCGTTATCAAATATCTACTGGTTAGGTCTCTTGTCTCGTTATCAACTATCTACTGGTTAGGTCTCTTGTCTCGTTATCAAATATCTACTGGTTAGGTCTCTTGTCTCGTTATCAACTATCTACTGGTTAGGTCTCTTGTCTCGTTATCAACTATCTACTGGTTAGGTCTCTTGTCTCGTTATCAAATATCTACTGGTTAGGTCTCTTGTCTCGTTATCAACTATCTACTGGTTAGGTCTCTTGTCTCGTTATCAAATATCTACTGGTTAGGTCTCTTGTCTCGTTATCAACTATCTACTGGTTAGGTCTCTTGTCTCGTTATCAACTATCTACTGGTTAGGTCTCTTGTCTCGTTATCAAATATCTACTGGTTAGGTCTCTTGTCTCGTTATCAACTATCTACTGGTTAGGTCTCTTGTCTCGTTATCAAATATCTACTGGTTAGGTCTCTTGTCTCGTTATCAAATATCTACTGGTTAGGTCTCTTGTCTCGTTATCAACTATCTACTGGTTAGGTCTCTTGTCTCGTTATCAAATATCTACTGGTTAGGTCTCTTGTCTCGTTATCAACTATCTACTGGTTAGGTCTCTTGTCTCGTTATCAAATATCTACTGGTTAGGTCTCTTGTCTCGTTATCAAATATCTACTGGTTAGGTCTCTTGTCTCGTTATCAACTATCTACTGGTTAGGTCTCTTGTCTCGTTATCAAATATCTACTGGTTAGGTCTCTTGCCTCGTTATCAACTATCTACTGGTTAGGTCTCTTGTCTCGTTATCAAATATCTACTGGTTAGGTCTCTTGTCTCGTTATCAAATATCTACTGGTTAGGTCTCTTGTCTCGTTATCAACTATCTACTGGTTAGGTCTCTTGTCTCGTTATCAAATATCTACTGGTTAGGTCTCTTGTCTCGTTATCAACTATCTACTGGTTAGGTCTCTTGTCTCGTTATCAAATATCTACTGGTTAGGTCTCTTGTCTCGTTATCAAATATCTACTGGTTAGGTCTCTTGTCTCGTTATCAACTATCTACTGGTTAGGTCTCTTGTCTCGTTATCAAATATCTACTGGTTAGGTCTCTTGTCTCGTTATCAACTATCTACTGGTTAGGTCTCTTGTCTCGTTATCAAATATCTACTGGTTAGGTCTCTTGTCTCGTTATCAAATATCTACTGGTTAGGTCTCTTGTCTCGTTATCAAATATCTACTGGTTAAGTCTCTTGTCTCGTTATCAACTATCTACTGGTTAGGTCTCTTGTCTCGTTATCAAATATCTACTGGTTAGGTCTCTTGTCTCGTTATCAACTATCTACTGGTTAGGTCTCTTGTCTCGTTATCAACTATCTACTGGTTAGGTCTCTTGTCTCGTTATCAACTATCTACTGGTTAGGTCTCTTGTCTCGTTATCAAATATCTACTGGTTAGGTCTCTTGTCTCGTTATCAACTATCTACTGGTTAGGTCTCTTGTCTCGTTATCAAATATCTACTGGTTAGGTCTCTTGTCTCGTTATCAACTATCTACTGGTTAGGTCTCTTGTCTCGTTATCAACTATCTACTGGTTAGGTCTCTTGTCTCGTTATCAAATATCTACTGGTTAGGTCTCTTGTCTCGTTATCAACTATCTACTGGTTAGGTCTCTTGTCTCGTTATCAAATATCTACTGGTTAGGTCTCTTGTCTCGTTATCAAATATCTACTGGTTAGGTCTCTTGTCTCGTTATCAACTATCTACTGGTTAGGTCTCTTGTCTCGTTATCAAATATCTACTGGTTAGGTATCTTGTCTCGTTATCAACTATCTACTGGTTAGGTCTCTTGTCTCGTTATCAAATATCTACTGGTTAGGTCTCTTGTCTCGTTATCAAATATCTACTGGTTAGGTCTCTTGTCTCGTTATCAACTATCTACTGGTTAGGTCTCTTGTCTCGTTATCAAATATCTACTGGTTAGGTCTCTTGCCTCGTTATCAACTATCTACTGGTTAGGTCTCTTGTCTCGTTATCAAATATCTACTGGTTAGGTCTCTTGTCTCGTTATCAAATATCTACTGGTTAGGTCTCTTGTCTCGTTATCAACTATCTACTGGTTAGGTCTCTTGTCTCGTTATCAAATATCTACTGGTTAGGTCTCTTGTCTCGTTATCAAATATCTAATGGTTAGGTCTCTTGTCTCGTTATCAACTATCTACTGGTTAGGTCTCTTGTCTCGTTATCAAATATCTACTGGTTAGGTCTCTTGTCTCGTTATCAACTATCTACTGGTTAGGTCTCTTGTCTCGTTATCAAATATCTACTGGTTAGGTCTCTTGTCTCGTTATCAAATATCTACTGGTTAGGTCTCTTGTCTCGTTATCAACTATCTACTGGTTAGGTCTCTTGTCTCGTTATCAAATATCTACTGGTTAGGTCTCTTGCCTCGTTATCAACTATCTACTGGTTAGGTCTCTTGTCTCGTTATCAAATGTCTACTGGTTATGTCTCTTGTCTCGTTATCAAATATCTACTGGTTAGGTCTCTTGTCTCGTTATCAACTATCTACTGGTTAGGTCTCTTGTCTCGTTATCAAATATCTACTGGTTAGGTCTCTTGTCTCGTTATCAACTATCTACTGGTTAGGTCTCTTGTCTCGTTATCAAATATCTACTGGTTAGGTCTCTTGTCTCGTTATCAAATATGTATCTACTGGTTAGGTCTCTTGTCTCGTTATCAACTATCTACTGGTTAGGTCTCTTGTCTCGTTATCAAATATCTACTGGTTAGGTCTCTTGTCTCGTTATCAAAAATATCTACTGGTTAGGTCTCTTTTCTCGTTATCAACTATCTACTGGTTAGGTCTCTTGTCTCGTTATCAAATATCTACTGGTTAGGTCTCTTGTCTCGTTATCAAATATCTACTGGTTAGGTCTCTTGCCTCGTTATCAACTATCTACTGGTTAGGTCTCATGTCTCGTTATCAAATATCTACTGGTTAGGTCTCTTGTCTCGTTATCAACTATCTACTGGTTAGGTCTCTTGTCTCGTTATCAAATATCTACTGGTTAGGTCTCTTGCCTCGTTATCAACTATCTACTGGTTAGGTCTCTTGTCTCGTTATCAAATATCTACTGGTTAGGTCTCTTGTCTCGTTATCAAATATCTACTGGTTAGGTCTCTTGTCTCGTTATCAACTATCTACTGGTTAGGTCTCTTGTCTCGTTATCAAATGTCTACTGGTTATGTCTCTTGTCTCGTTATCAAATATCTACTGGTTAGGTCTCTTGTCTCGTTATCAACTATCTACTGGTTAGGTCTCTTGTCTCGTTATCAAATATCTACTGGTTAGGTCTCTTGTCTCGTTATCAACTATCTACTGGTTAGGTCTCTTGTCTCGTTATCAAATATCTACTGGTTAGGTCTCTTGTCTCGTTATCAAATATGTATCTACTGGTTAGGTCTCTTGTCTCGTTATCAACTATCTACTGGTTAGGTCTCTTGTCTCGTTATCAAATATCTACTGGTTAGGTCTCTTGTCTCGTTATCAAAAATATCTACTGGTTAGGTCTCTTGTCTCGTTATCAACTATCTACTGGTTAGGTCTCTTGTCTCGTTATCAAATATCTACTGGTTAGGTCTCTTGTCTCGTTATCAAATATGTATCTACTGGTTAGGTCTCTTGTCTCGTTATCAACTATCTACTGGTTAGGTCTCTTGTCTCGTTATCAAATATCTACTGGTTAGGTCTCTTGTCTCGTTATCAACTATCTACTGGTTAGGTCTCTTGTCTCGTTATCAAATATCTACTGGTTAGGTCTCTTGTCTCGTTATCAAATATCTACTGGTTAGGTCTCTTGTCTCGTTATCAACTATCTACTGGTTAGGTCTCTTGTCTCGTTATCAAATATCTACTCGTTAGGTCTCTTGCCTCGTTATCAACTATCTACTGGTTAGGTCTCATGTCTCGTTATCAAATATCTACTGGTTAGGTCTCTTGTCTCGTTATCAAATATCTACTGGTTAGGTCTCTTGTCTCGTTATCAACTATCTACTGGTTAGGTCTCTTGTCTCGTTATCAAATATCTACTGGTTAGGTCTCTTGTCTCGTTATCAAATATCTAATGGTTAGGTCTCTTGTCTCGTTATCAACTATCTACTGGTTAGGTCTCTTGTCTCGTTATCAAATATCTACTGGTTAGGTCTCTTGTCTCGTTATCAACTATCTACTGGTTAGGTCTCTTGTCTCGTTATCAAATATCTACTGGTTAGGTCTCTTGCCTCGTTATCAACTATCTACTGGTTAGGTCTCATGTCTCGTTATCAAATATCTACTGGTTAGGTCTCTTGCCTCGTTATCAACTATCTACTGGTTAGGTCTCATGTCTCGTTATCAAATATCTACTGGTTAGGTCTCTTGTCTCGTTATCAACTATCTACTGGTTAGGTCTCTTGTCTCGTTATCAAATATCTACTGGTTAGGTCTCTTGCCTCGTTATCAACTATCTACTGGTTAGGTCTCTTGTCTCGTTATCAAATATGTATCTACTGGTTAGGTCTCTTGTCTCGTTATCAACTATCTACTGGTTAGGTCTCTTGTCTCGTTATCAAATATCTACTGGTTAGGTCTCTTGTCTCGTTATCAACTATCTACTGGTTAGGTCTCTTGTCTCGTTATCAAATATCTACTGGTTAGGTCTCTTGTCTCGTTATCAAATATCTACTGGTTAGGTCTCTTGTCTCGTTATCAACTATCTACTGGTTAGGTCTCTTGTCTCGTTATCAACTATCTACTGGTTAGGTCTCTTGCCTCGTTATCAACTATCTACTGGTTAGGTCTCATGTCTCGTTATCAAATATCTACTGGTTAGGTCTCTTGTCTCGTTATCAAATATCTACTGGTTAGGTCTCTTGTCTCGTTATCAACTATCTACTGGTTAGGTCTCTTGTCTCGTTATCAAATATCTACTGGTTAGGTCTCTTGTCTCGTTATCAACTATCTACTGGTTAGGTCTCTTGTCTCGTTATCAAATATCTACTGGTTAGGTCTCTTGTCTCGTTATCAAATATCTAATGGTTAGGTCTCTTGTCTCGTTATCAACTATCTACTGGTTAGGTCTCTTGTCTCGTTATCAAATATCTACTGGTTAGGTCTCTTGTCTCGTTATCAACTATCTACTGGTTAGGTCTCTTGTCTCGTTATCAAATATCTACTGGTTAGGTCTCTTGCCTCGTTATCAACTATCTACTGGTTAGGTCTCATGTCTCGTTATCAAATATCTACTGGTTAGGTCTCTTGTCTCGTTATCAACTATCTACTGGTTAGGTCTCTTGTCTCGTTATCAAATATCTACTGGTTAGGTCTCTTGCCTCGTTATCAACTATCTACTGGTTAGGTCTCTTGTCTCGTTATCAAATATCTACTGGTTAGGTCTCTTGTCTCGTTATCAAATATCTACTGGTTAGGTCTCTTGTCTCGTTATCAACTATCTACTGGTTAGGTCTCTTGTCTCGTTATCAAATGTCTACCGGTTATGTCTCTTGTCTCGTTATCAAATATCTACTGGTTAGGTCTCTTGTCTCGTTATCAACTATCTACTGGTTAGGTCTCTTGTCTCGTTATCAAATATCTACTGGTTAGGTCTCTTGTCTCGTTATCAACTATCTACTGGTTAGGTCTCTTGTCTCGTTATCAAATATCTACTGGTTAGGTCTCTTGTCTCGTTATCAAATATGTATCTACTGGTTAGGTCTCTTGTCTCGTTATCAACTATCTACTGGTTAGGTCTCTTGTCTCGTTATCAAATATCTACTGGTTAGGTCTCTTGTCTCGTTATCAAAAATATCTACTGGTTAGGTCTCTTGTCTCGTTATCAACTATCTACTGGTTAGGTCTCTTGTCTCGTTATCAAATATCTACTGGTTAGGTCTCTTGTCTCGTTATCAAATATGTATCTACTGGTTAGGTCTCTTGTCTCGTTATCAACTATCTACTGGTTAGGTCTCTTGTCTCGTTATCAAATATCTACTGGTTAGGTCTCTTGTCTCGTTATCAACTATCTACTGGTTAGGTCTCTTGTCTCGTTATCAAATATCTACTGGTTAGGTCTCTTGTCTCGTTATCAAATATCTACTGGTTAGGTCTCTTGTCTCGTTATCAACTATCTACTGGTTAGGTCTCTTGTCTCGTTATCAAATATCTACTGGTTAGGTCTCTTGCCTCGTTATCAACTATCTACTGGTTAGGTCTCATGTCTCGTTATCAAATATCTACTGGTTAGGTCTCTTGTCTCGTTATCAAATATCTACTGGTTAGGTCTCTTGTCTCGTTATCAACTATCTACTGGTTAGGTCTCTTGTCTCGTTATCAAATATCTACTGGTTAGGTCTCTTGCCTCGTTATCAACTATCTACTGGTTAGGTCTCATGTCTCGTTATCAAATATCTACTGGTTAGGTCTCTTGTCTCGTTATCAAATATCTACTGGTTAGGTCTCTTGTCTCGTTATCAAATATCTACTGGTTAGGTCTCTTGTCTCGTTATCAACTATCTACTGGTTAGGTCTCTTGTCTCGTTATCAAATATCTACTGGTTAGGTCTCTTGTCTCGTTATCAACTATCTACTGGTTAGGTCTCTTGTCTCGTTATCAAATATCTACTGGTTAGGTCTCTTGTCTCGTTATCAAATATCTACTGGTTAGGTCTCTTGTCTCGTTATCAACTATCTACTGGTTAGGTCTCTTGTCTCGTTATCAAATATCTACTGGTTAGGTCTCTTGCCTCGTTATCAACTATCTACTGGTTAGGTCTCTTGTCTCGTTATCAAATATCTACTGGTTAGGTCTCTTGTCTCGTTATCAAATATCTACTGGTTAGGTCTCTTGTCTCGTTATCAACTATCTACTGGTTAGGTCTCTTGTCTCGTTATCAAATATCTACTGGTTAGGTCTCTTGTCTCGTTATCAAATATCTAATGGTTAGGTCTCTTGTCTCGTTATCAACTATCTACTGGTTAGGTCTCTTGTCTCGTTATCAAATATCTACTGGTTAGGTCTCTTGTCTCGTTATCAACTATCTACTGGTTAGGTCTCTTGTCTCGTTATCAAATATCTACTGGTTAGGTCTCTTGTCTCGTTATCAAATATCTACTGGTTAGGTCTCTTGTCTCGTTATCAACTATCTACTGGTTAGGTCTCTTGTCTCGTTATCAAATATCTACTGGTTAGGTCTCTTGCCTCGTTATCAACTATCTACTGGTTAGGTCTCTTGTCTCGTTATCAAATGTCTACTGGTTATGTCTCTTGTCTCGTTATCAAATATCTACTGGTTAGGTCTCTTGTCTCGTTATCAACTATCTACTGGTTAGGTCTCTTGTCTCGTTATCAAATATCTACTGGTTAGGTCTCTTGTCTCGTTATCAACTATCTACTGGTTAGGTCTCTTGTCTCGTTATCAAATATCTACTGGTTAGGTCTCTTGTCTCGTTATCAAATATGTATCTACTGGTTAGGTCTCTTGTCTCGTTATCAACTATCTACTGGTTAGGTCTCTTGTCTCGTTATCAAATATCTACTGGTTAGGTCTCTTGTCTCGTTATCAAAAATATCTACTGGTTAGGTCTCTTGTCTCGTTATCAACTATCTACTGGTTAGGTCTCTTGTCTCGTTATCAAATATCTACTGGTTAGGTCTCTTGTCTCGTTATCAAATATGTATCTACTGGTTAGGTCTCTTGTCTCGTTATCAACTATCTACTGGTTAGGTCTCTTGTCTCGTTATCAAATATCTACTGGTTAGGTCTCTTGTCTCGTTATCAACTATCTACTGGTTAGGTCTCTTGTCTCGTTATCAAATATCTACTGGTTAGGTCTCTTGTCTCGTTATCAACTATCTACTGGTTAGGTCTCTTGTCTCGTTATCAAATATCTACTGGTTAGGTCTCTTGTCTCGTTATCAAATATCTACTGGTTAGGTCTCTTGTCTCGTTATCAACTATCTACTGGTTAGGTCTCTTGTCTCGTTATCAACTATCTACTGGTTAGGTCTCTTGCCTCGTTATCAACTATCTACTGGTTAGGTCTCATGTCTCGTTATCAAATATCTACTGGTTAGGTCTCTTGTCTCGTTATCAAATATCTACTGGTTAGGTCTCTTGTCTCGTTATCAACTATCTACTGGTTAGGTCTCTTGTCTCGTTATCAAATATCTACTGGTTAGGTCTCTTGTCTCGTTATCAACTATCTACTGGTTAGGTCTCTTGTCTCGTTATCAAATATCTACTGGTTAGGTCTCTTGTCTCGTTATCAAATATCTAATGGTTAGGTCTCTTGTCTCGTTATCAACTATCTACTGGTTAGGTCTCTTGTCTCGTTATCAAATATCTACTGGTTAGGTCTCTTGTCTCGTTATCAACTATCTACTGGTTAGGTCTCTTGTCTCGTTATCAGAAATCTACTGGTTAGGTCTCTTGCCTCGTTATCAACTATCTACTGGTTAGGTCTCATGTCTCGTTATCAAATATCTACTGGTTAGGTCTCTTGTCTCGTTATCAACTATCTACTGGTTAGGTCTCTTGTCTCGTTATCAAATATCTACTGGTTAGGTCTCTTGCCTCGTTATCAACTATCTACTGGTTAGGTCTCTTGTCTCGTTATCAAATATCTACTGGTTAGGTCTCTTGTCTCGTTATCAAATATCTACTGGTTAGGTCTCTTGTCTCGTTATCAACTATCTACTGGTTAGGTCTCTTGTCTCGTTATCAAATGTCTACCGGTTATGTCTCTTGTCTCGTTATCAAATATCTACTGGTTAGGTCTCTTGTCTCGTTATCAACTATCTACTGGTTAGGTCTCTTGTCTCGTTATCAAATATCTACTGGTTAGGTCTCTTGTCTCGTTATCAACTATCTACTGGTTAGGTCTCTTGTCTCGTTATCAAATATCTACTGGTTAGGTCTCTTGTCTCGTTATCAAATATGTATCTACTGGTTAGGTCTCTTGTCTCGTTATCAACTATCTACTGGTTAGGTCTCTTGTCTCGTTATCAAATATCTACTGGTTAGGTCTCTTGTCTCGTTATCAAAAACATCTACTGGTTAGGTCTCTTGTCTCGTTATCAACTATCTACTGGTTAGGTCTCTTGTCTCGTTATCAAATATCTACTGGTTAGGTCTCTTGTCTCGTTATCAAATATGTATCTACTGGTTAGGTCTCTTGTCTCGTTATCAACTATCTACTGGTTAGGTCTCTTGTCTCGTTATCAAATATCTACTGGTTAGGTCTCTTGTCTCGTTATCAACTATCTACTGGTTAGGTCTCTTGTCTCGTTATCAAATATCTACTGGTTAGGTCTCTTGTCTCGTTATCAAATATCTACTGGTTAGGTCTCTTGTCTCGTTATCAACTATCTACTGGTTAGGTCTCTTGTCTCGTTATCAAATATCTACTGGTTAGGTCTCTTGCCTCGTTATCAACTATCTACTGGTTAGGTCTCATGTCTCGTTATCAAATATCTACTGGTTAGGTCTCTTGTCTCGTTATCAAATATCTACTGGTTAGGTCTCTTGTCTCGTTATCAACTATCTACTGGTTAGGTCTCTTGTCTCGTTATCAACTATCTACTGGTTAGGTCTCTTGTCTCGTTATCAAATATCTACTGGTTAGGTCTCTTGCCTCGTTATCAAATATCTACTGGTTAGGTCTCTTGTCTCGTTATCAACTATCTACTGGTTAGGTCTCTTGTCTCGTTATCAAATATCTACTGGTTAGGTCTCTTGTCTCGTTATCAAATATCTACTGGTTAGGTCTCTTGTCTCGTTATCAACTATCTACTGGTTAGGTCTCTTGTCTCGTTATCAAATATCTACTGGTTAGGTCTCTTGTCTCGTTATCAACTATCTACTGGTTAGGTCTCTTGTCTCGTTATCAAATATCTACTGGTTAGGTCTCTTGTCTCGTTATCAAATATCTACTGGTTAGGTCTCTTGTCTCGTTATCAACTATCTACTGGTTAGGTCTCTTGTCTCGTTATCAAATATCTACTGGTTAGGTCTCTTGCCTCGTTATCAACTATCTACTGGTTAGGTCTCTTGTCTCGTTATCAAATATCTACTGGTTAGGTCTCTTGTCTCGTTATCAAATATCTACTGGTTAGGTCTCTTGTCTCGTTATCAACTATCTACTGGTTAGGTCTCTTGTCTCGTTATCAAATATCTACTGGTTAGGTCTCTTGTCTCGTTATCAAATATCTAATGGTTAGGTCTCTTGTCTCGTTATCAACTATCTACTGGTTAGGTCTCTTGTCTCGTTATCAAATATCTACTGGTTAGGTCTCTTGTCTCGTTATCAACTATCTACTGGTTAGGTCTCTTGTCTCGTTATCAAATATCTACTGGTTAGGTCTCTTGTCTCGTTATCAAATATCTACTGGTTAGGTCTCTTGTCTCGTTATCAACTATCTACTGGTTAGGTCTCTTGTCTCGTTATCAAATATCTACTGGTTAGGTCTCTTGCCTCGTTATCAACTATCTACTGGTTAGGTCTCTTGTCTCGTTATCAAATGTCTACTGGTTATGTCTCTTGTCTCGTTATCAAATATCTACTGGTTAGGTCTCTTGTCTCGTTATCAACTATCTACTGGTTAGGTCTCTTGTCTCGTTATCAAATATCTACTGGTTAGGTCTCTTGTCTCGTTATCAACTATCTACTGGTTAGGTCTCTTGTCTCGTTATCAAATATCTACTGGTTAGGTCTCTTGTCTCGTTATCAAATATGTATCTACTGGTTAGGTCTCTTGTCTCGTTATCAACTATCTACTGGTTAGGTCTCTTGTCTCGTTATCAAAAATATCTACTGGTTAGGTCTCTTGTCTCGTTATCAACTATCTACTGGTTAGGTCTCTTGTCTCGTTATCAAATATCTACTGGTTAGGTCTCTTGTCTCGTTATCAAATATGTATCTACTGGTTAGGTCTCTTGTCTCGTTATCAACTATCTACTGGTTAGGTCTCTTGTCTCGTTATCAAATATCTACTGGTTAGGTCTCTTGTCTCGTTATCAACTATCTACTGGTTAGGTCTCTTGTCTCGTTATCAAATATCTACTGGTTAGGTCTCTTGTCTCGTTATCAAATATCTACTGGTTAGGTCTCTTGTCTCGTTATCAACTATCTACTGGTTAGGTCTCTTGTCTCGTTATCAAATATCTACTGGTTAGGTCTCTTGCCTCGTTATCAACTATCTACTGGTTAGGTCTCATGTCTCGTTATCAAATATCTACTGGTTAGGTCTCTTGTCTCGTTATCAAATATCTACTGGTTAGGTCTCTTGTCTCGTTATCAACTATCTACTGGTTAGGTCTCTTGTCTCGTTATCAAATATCTACTGGTTAGGTCTCTTGTCTCGTTATCAAATATCTAATGGTTAGGTCTCTTGTCTCGTTATCAACTATCTACTGGTTAGGTCTCTTGTCTCGTTATCAAATATCTACTGGTTAGGTCTCTTGTCTCGTTATCAACTATCTACTGGTTAGGTCTCTTGTCTCGTTATCAAATATCTACTGGTTAGGTCTCTTGCCTCGTTATCAACTATCTACTGGTTAGGTCTCATGTCTCGTTATCAAATATCTACTGGTTAGGTCTCTTGTCTCGTTATCAACTATCTACTGGTTAGGTCTCTTGTCTCGTTATCAAATATCTACTGGTTAGGTCTCTTGCCTCGTTATCAACTATCTACTGGTTAGGTCTCTTGTCTCGTTATCAAATATCTACTGGTTAGGTCTCTTGTCTCGTTATCAAATATCTACTGGTTAGGTCTCTTGTCTCGTTATCAACTATCTACTGGTTAGGTCTCTTGTCTCGTTATCAAATGTCTACTGGTTATGTCTCTTGTCTCGTTATAAAATATCTACTGGTTAGGTCTCTTGTCTCGTTATCAACTATCTACTGGTTAGGTCTCTTGTCTCGTTATCAAATATCTACTGGTTAGGTCTCTTGTCTCGTTATCAACTATCTACTGGTTAGGTCTCTTGTCTCGTTATCAAATATCTACTGGTTAGGTCTCTTGTCTCGTTATCAAATATGTATCTACTGGTTAGGTCTCTTGTCTCGTTATCAACTATCTACTGGTTAGGTCTCTTGTCTCGTTATCAAATATCTACTGGTTAGGTCTCTTGTCTCGTTATCAAAAATATCTACTGGTTAGGTCTCTTGTCTCGTTATCAACTATCTACTGGTTAGGTCTCTTGTCTCGTTATCAAATATCTACTGGTTAGGTCTCTTGTCTCGTTATCAAATATGTATCTACTGGTTAGGTCTCTTGTCTCGTTATCAACTATCTACTGGTTAGGTCTCTTGTCTCGTTATCAAATATCTACTGGTTAGGTCTCTTGTCTCGTTATCAACTATCTACTGGTTAGGTCTCTTGTCTCGTTATCAAATATCTACTGGTTAGGTCTCTTGTCTCGTTATCAAATATCTACTGGTTAGGTCTCTTGTCTCGTTATCAACTATCTACTGGTTAGGTCTCTTGTCTCGTTATCAAATATCTACTGGTTAGGTCTCTTGCCTCGTTATCAACTATCTACTGGTTAGGTCTCATGTCTCGTTATCAAATATCTACTGGTTAGGTCTCTTGTCTCGTTATCAAATATCTACTGGTTAGGTCTCTTGTCTCGTTATCAACTATCTACTGGTTAGGTCTCTTGTCTCGTTATCAAATATCTACTGGTTAGGTCTCTTGTCTCGTTATCAAATATCTAATGGTTAGGTCTCTTGTCTCGTTATCAACTATCTACTGGTTAGGTCTCTTGTCTCGTTATCAAATATCTACTGGTTAGGTCTCTTGTCTCGTTATCAACTATCTACTGGTTAGGTCTCTTGTCTCGTTATCAAATATCTACTGGTTAGGTCTCTTGCCTCGTTATCAACTATCTACTGGTTAGGTCTCATGTCTCGTTATCAAATATCTACTGGTTAGGTCTCTTGCCTCGTTATCAACTATCTACTGGTTAGGTCTCATGTCTCGTTATCAAATATCTACTGGTTAGGTCTCTTGTCTCGTTATCAACTATCTACTGGTTAGGTCTCTTGTCTCGTTATCAAATATCTACTGGTTAGGTCTCTTGCCTCGTTATCAACTATCTACTGGTTAGGTCTCTTGTCTCGTTATCAAATATGTATCTACTGGTTAGGTCTCTTGTCTCGTTATCAACTATCTACTGGTTAGGTCTCTTGTCTCGTTATCAAATATCTACTGGTTAGGTCTCTTGTCTCGTTATCAACTATCTACTGGTTAGGTCTCTTGTCTCGTTATCAAATATCTACTGGTTAGGTCTCTTGTCTCGTTATCAAATATCTACTGGTTAGGTCTCTTGTCTCGTTATCAACTATCTACTGGTTAGGTCTCTTGTCTCGTTATCAACTATCTACTGGTTAGGTCTCTTGCCTCGTTATCAACTATCTACTGGTTAGGTCTCATGTCTCGTTATCAAATATCTACTGGTTAGGTCTCTTGTCTCGTTATCAAATATCTACTGGTTAGGTCTCTTGTCTCGTTATCAACTATCTACTGGTTAGGTCTCTTGTCTCGTTATCAAATATCTACTGGTTAGGTCTCTTGTCTCGTTATCAACTATCTACTGGTTAGGTCTCTTGTCTCGTTATCAAATATCTACTGGTTAGGTCTCTTGTCTCGTTATCAAATATCTAATGGTTAGGTCTCTTGTCTCGTTATCAACTATCTACTGGTTAGGTCTCTTGTCTCGTTATCAAATATCTACTGGTTAGGTCTCTTGTCTCGTTATCAACTATCTACTGGTTAGGTCTCTTGTCTCGTTATCAAATATCTACTGGTTAGGTCTCTTGCCTCGTTATCAACTATCTACTGGTTAGGTCTCATGTCTCGTTATCAAATATCTACTGGTTAGGTCTCTTGTCTCGTTATCAACTATCTACTGGTTAGGTCTCTTGTCTCGTTATCAAATATCTACTGGTTAGGTCTCTTGCCTCGTTATCAACTATCTACTGGTTAGGTCTCTTGTCTCGTTATCAAATATCTACTGGTTAGGTCTCTTGTCTCGTTATCAAATATCTACTGGTTAGGTCTCTTGTCTCGTTATCAACTATCTACTGGTTAGGTCTCTTGTCTCGTTATCAAATGTCTACCGGTTATGTCTCTTGTCTCGTTATCAAATATCTACTGGTTAGGTCTCTTGTCTCGTTATCAACTATCTACTGGTTAGGTCTCTTGTCTCGTTATCAAATATCTACTGGTTAGGTCTCTTGTCTCGTTATCAACTATCTACTGGTTAGGTCTCTTGTCTCGTTATCAAATATCTACTGGTTAGGTCTCTTGTCTCGTTATCAAATATGTATCTACTGGTTAGGTCTCTTGTCTCGTTATCAACTATCTACTGGTTAGGTCTCTTGTCTCGTTATCAAATATCTACTGGTTAGGTCTCTTGTCTCGTTATCAAAAATATCTACTGGTTAGGTCTCTTGTCTCGTTATCAACTATCTACTGGTTAGGTCTCTTGTCTCGTTATCAAATATCTACTGGTTAGGTCTCTTGTCTCGTTATCAAATATGTATCTACTGGTTAGGTCTCTTGTCTCGTTATCAACTATCTACTGGTTAGGTCTCTTGTCTCGTTATCAAATATCTACTGGTTAGGTCTCTTGTCTCGTTATCAACTATCTACTGGTTAGGTCTCTTGTCTCGTTATCAAATATCTACTGGTTAGGTCTCTTGTCTCGTTATCAAATATCTACTGGTTAGGTCTCTTGTCTCGTTATCAACTATCTACTGGTTAGGTCTCTTGTCTCGTTATCAAATATCTACTGGTTAGGTCTCTTGCCTCGTTATCAACTATCTACTGGTTAGGTCTCATGTCTCGTTATCAAATATCTACTGGTTAGGTCTCTTGTCTCGTTATCAAATATCTACTGGTTAGGTCTCTTGTCTCGTTATCAACTATCTACTGGTTAGGTCTCTTGTCTCGTTATCAAATATCTACTGGTTAGGTCTCTTGTCTCGTTATCAAATATCTAATGGTTAGGTCTCTTGTCTCGTTATCAACTATCTACTGGTTAGGTCTCTTGTCTCGTTATCAAATATCTACTGGTTAGGTCTCTTGTCTCGTTATCAACTATCTACTGGTTAGGTCTCTTGTCTCGTTATCAAATATCTACTGGTTAGGTCTCTTGCCTCGTTATCAACTATCTACTGGTTAGGTCTCATGTCTCGTTATCAAATATCTACTGGTTAGGTCTCTTGTCTCGTTATCAACTATCTACTGGTTAGGTCTCTTGTCTCGTTATCAAATATCTACTGGTTAGGTCTCTTGCCTCGTTATCAACTATCTACTGGTTAGGTCTCTTGTCTCGTTATCAAATATCTACTGGTTAGGTCTCTTGTCTCGTTATCAAATATCTACTGGTTAGGTCTCTTGTCTCGTTATCAACTATCTACTGGTTAGGTCTCTTGTCTCGTTATCAAATATCTACTGGTTAGGTCTCTTGTCTCGTTATCAACTATCTACTGGTTAGGTCTCTTGTCTCGTTATCAAATATCTACTGGTTAGGTCTCTTGTCTCGTTATCAAATATCTACTGGTTAGGTCTCTTGTCTCGTTATCAACTATCTACTGGTTAGGTCTCTTGTCTCGTTATCAAATATCTACTGGTTAGGTCTCTTGTCTCGTTATCAACTATCTACTGGTTAGGTCTCTTGTCTCGTTATCAAATATCTACTGGTTAGGTCTCTTGCCTCGTTATCAACTATCTACTGGTTAGGTCTCATGTCTCGTTATCAAATATCTACTGGTTAGGTCTCTTGTCTCGTTATCAACTATCTACTGGTTAGGTCTCTTGTCTCGTTATCAAATATCTACTGGTTAGGTCTCTTGCCTCGTTATCAACTATCTACTGGTTAGGTCTCTTGTCTCGTTATCAAATATCTACTGGTTAGGTCTCTTGTCTCGTTATCAAATATCTACTGGTTAGGTCTCTTGTCTCGTTATCAACTATCTACTGGTTAGGTCTCTTGTCTCGTTATCAAATGTCTACTGGTTATGTCTCTTGTCTCGTTATCAAATATCTACTGGTTAGGTCTCTTGTCTCGTTATCAACTATCTACTGGTTAGGTCTCTTGTCTCGTTATCAAATATCTACTGGTTAGGTCTCTTGTCTCGTTATCAACTATCTACTGGTTAGGTCTCTTGTCTCGTTATCAAATATCTACTGGTTAGGTCTCTTGTCTCGTTATCAAATATGTATCTACTGGTTAGGTCTCTTGTCTCGTTATCAACTATCTACTGGTTAGGTCTCTTGTCTCGTTATCAAATATCTACTGGTTAGGTCTCTTGTCTCGTTATCAAAAATATCTACTGGTTAGGTCTCTTGTCTCGTTATCAACTATCTACTGGTTAGGTCTCTTGTCTCGTTATCAAATATCTACTGGTTAGGTCTCTTGTCTCGTTATCAACTATCTACTGGTTAGGTCTCTTCTCTCGTTATCAACTATCTACTGGTTAGGTCTCTTGTCTCGTTATCAAATATCTACTGGTTAGGTCTCTTGTCTCGTTATCAACTATCTACTGGTTAGGTCTCTTGTCTCGTTATCAAATATCTACTGGTTAGGTCTCTTGTCTCGTTATCAAATATCTACTGGTTAGGTCTCTTGTCTCGTTATCAACTATCTACTGGTTAGGTCTCTTGTCTCGTTATCAAATATCTACTGGTTAGGTCTCTTGCCTCGTTATCAACTATCTACTGGTTAGGTCTCATGTCTCGTTATCAAATATCTACTGGTTAGGTCTCTTGTCTCGTTATCAAATATCTACTGGTTAGGTCTCTTGTCTCGTTATCAACTATCTACTGGTTAGGTCTCTTGTCTCGTTATCAAATATCTACTGGTTAGGTCTCTTGTCTCGTTATCAAATATCTAATGGTTAGGTCTCTTGTCTCGTTATCAACTATCTACTGGTTAGGTCTCTTGTCTCGTTATCAAATATCTACTGGTTAGGTCTCTTGTCTCGTTATCAACTATCTACTGGTTAGGTCTCTTGTCTCGTTATCAAATATCTACTGGTTAGGTCTCTTGCCTCGTTATCAACTATCTACTGGTTAGGTCTCATGTCTCGTTATCAAATATCTACTGGTTAGGTCTCTTGCCTCGTTATCAACTATCTACTGGTTAGGTCTCATGTCTCGTTATCAAATATCTACTGGTTAGGTCTCTTGTCTCGTTATCAACTATCTACTGGTTAGGTCTCTTGTCTCGTTATCAAATATCTACTGGTTAGGTCTCTTGCCTCGTTATCAAATATCTACTGGTTAGGTCTCTTGTCTCGTTATCAAATATGTATCTACTGGTTAGGTCTCTTGTCTCGTTATCAACTATCTACTGGTTAGGTCTCTTGTCTCGTTATCAACTATCTACTGGTTAGGTCTCTTGTCTCGTTATCAAATATCTACTGGTTAGGTCTCTTGTCTCGTTATCAAATATCTACTGGTTAGGTCTCTTGTCTCGTTATCAACTATCTACTGGTTAGGTCTCTTGTCTCGTTATCAAATATCTACTGGTTAGGTCTCTTGCCTCGTTATCAACTATCTACTGGTTAGGTCTCATGTCTCGTTATCAAATATCTACTGGTTAGGTCTCTTGTCTCGTTATCAAATATCTACTGGTTAGGTCTCTTGTCTCGTTATCAACTATCTACTGGTTAGGTCTCTTGTCTCGTTATCAAATATCTACTGGTTAGGTCTCTTGTCTCGTTATCAACTATCTACTGGTTAGGTCTCTTGTCTCGTTATCAAATATCTACTGGTTAGGTCTCTTGCCTCGTTATCAACTATCTACTGGTTAGGT
Source organism: Allodiplogaster pararmata (assembly GCA_964056735.1). Classification (NCBI taxonomy): domain Eukaryota; kingdom Metazoa; phylum Nematoda; class Chromadorea; order Rhabditida; family Diplogasteridae; genus Allodiplogaster; species Allodiplogaster pararmata. The sequence continues at coordinate 43,598,217 of OZ057407.1, read as the reverse complement.
CTCATGTCTCGTTATCAAATATCTACTGGTTAGGTCTCTTGTCTCGTTATCAAATATCTACTGGTTAGGTCTCTTGTCTCGTTATCAACTATCTACTGGTTAGGTCTCTTGTCTCGTTATCAAATATCTACTGGTTAGGTCTCTTGTCTCGTTATCAAATATCTAATGGTTAGGTCTCTTGTCTCGTTATCAACTATCTACTGGTTAGGTCTCTTGTCTCGTTATCAAATATCTACTGGTTAGGTCTCTTGTCTCGTTATCAACTATCTACTGGTTAGGTCTCTTGTCTCGTTATCAAATATCTACTGGTTAGGTCTCTTGCCTCGTTATCAACTATCTACTGGTTAGGTCTCATGTCTCGTTATCAAATATCTACTGGTTAGGTCTCTTGTCTCGTTATCAACTATCTACTGGTTAGGTCTCTTGTCTCGTTATCAAATATCTACTGGTTAGGTCTCTTGCCTCGTTATCAACTATCTACTGGTTAGGTCTCTTGTCTCGTTATCAAATATCTACTGGTTAGGTCTCTTGTCTCGTTATCAAATATCTACTGGTTAGGTCTCTTGTCTCGTTATCAACTATCTACTGGTTAGGTCTCTTGTCTCGTTATCAAATATCTACTGGTTAGGTCTCTTGTCTCGTTATCAACTATCTACTGGTTAGGTCTCTTGTCTCGTTATCAAATATCTACTGGTTAGGTCTCTTGTCTCGTTATCAAATATCTACTGGTTAGGTCTCTTGTCTCGTTATCAACTATCTACTGGTTAGGTCTCTTGTCTCGTTATCAAATATCTACTGGTTAGGTCTCTTGTCTCGTTATCAACTATCTACTGGTTAGGTCTCTTGTCTCGTTATCAAATATCTACTGGTTAGGTCTCTTGCCTCGTTATCAACTATCTACTGGTTAGGTCTCATGTCTCGTTATCAAATATCTACTGGTTAGGTCTCTTGTCTCGTTATCAACTATCTACTGGTTAGGTCTCTTGTCTCGTTATCAAATATCTACTGGTTAGGTCTCTTGCCTCGTTATCAACTATCTACTGGTTAGGTCTCTTGTCTCGTTATCAAATATCTACTGGTTAGGTCTCTTGTCTCGTTATCAAATATCTACTGGTTAGGTCTCTTGTCTCGTTATCAACTATCTACTGGTTAGGTCTCTTGTCTCGTTATCAAATGTCTACTGGTTATGTCTCTTGTCTCGTTATCAAATATCTACTGGTTAGGTCTCTTGTCTCGTTATCAACTATCTACTGGTTAGGTCTCTTGTCTCGTTATCAAATATCTACTGGTTAGGTCTCTTGTCTCGTTATCAACTATCTACTGGTTAGGTCTCTTGTCTCGTTATCAAATATCTACTGGTTAGGTCTCTTGTCTCGTTATCAAATATGTATCTACTGGTTAGGTCTCTTGTCTCGTTATCAACTATCTACTGGTTAGGTCTCTTGTCTCGTTATCAAATATCTACTGGTTAGGTCTCTTGTCTCGTTATCAAAAATATCTACTGGTTAGGTCTCTTGTCTCGTTATCAACTATCTACTGGTTAGGTCTCTTGTCTCGTTATCAAATATCTACTGGTTAGGTCTCTTGTCTCGTTATCAACTATCTACTGGTTAGGTCTCTTCTCTCGTTATCAACTATCTACTGGTTAGGTCTCTTGTCTCGTTATCAAATATCTACTGGTTAGGTCTCTTGTCTCGTTATCAACTATCTACTGGTTAGGTCTCTTGTCTCGTTATCAAATATCTACTGGTTAGGTCTCTTGTCTCGTTATCAAATATCTACTGGTTAGGTCTCTTGTCTCGTTATCAACTATCTACTGGTTAGGTCTCTTGTCTCGTTATCAAATATCTACTGGTTAGGTCTCTTGCCTCGTTATCAACTATCTACTGGTTAGGTCTCATGTCTCGTTATCAAATATCTACTGGTTAGGTCTCTTGTCTCGTTATCAAATATCTACTGGTTAGGTCTCTTGTCTCGTTATCAACTATCTACTGGTTAGGTCTCTTGTCTCGTTATCAAATATCTACTGGTTAGGTCTCTTGTCTCGTTATCAAATATCTAATGGTTAGGTCTCTTGTCTCGTTATCAACTATCTACTGGTTAGGTCTCTTGTCTCGTTATCAAATATCTACTGGTTAGGTCTCTTGTCTCGTTATCAACTATCTACTGGTTAGGTCTCTTGTCTCGTTATCAAATATCTACTGGTTAGGTCTCTTGCCTCGTTATCAACTATCTACTGGTTAGGTCTCATGTCTCGTTATCAAATATCTACTGGTTAGGTCTCTTGCCTCGTTATCAACTATCTACTGGTTAGGTCTCATGTCTCGTTATCAAATATCTACTGGTTAGGTCTCTTGTCTCGTTATCAACTATCTACTGGTTAGGTCTCTTGTCTCGTTATCAAATATCTACTGGTTAGGTCTCTTGCCTCGTTATCAAATATCTACTGGTTAGGTCTCTTGTCTCGTTATCAAATATGTATCTACTGGTTAGGTCTCTTGTCTCGTTATCAACTATCTACTGGTTAGGTCTCTTGTCTCGTTATCAAATATCTACTGGTTAGGTCTCTTGTCTCGTTATCAACTATCTACTGGTTAGGTCTCTTGTCTCGTTATCAAATATCTACTGGTTAGGTCTCTTGTCTCGTTATCAAATATCTACTGGTTAGGTCTCTTGTCTCGTTATCAACTATCTACTGGTTAGGTCTCTTGTCTCGTTATCAAATATCTACTGGTTAGGTCTCTTGCCTCGTTATCAACTATCTACTGGTTAGGTCTCATGTCTCGTTATCAAATATCTACTGGTTAGGTCTCTTGTCTCGTTATCAAATATCTACTGGTTAGGTCTCTTGTCTCGTTATCAACTATCTACTGGTTAGGTCTCTTGTCTCGTTATCAAATATCTACTGGTTAGGTCTCTTGTCTCGTTATCAACTATCTACTGGTTAGGTCTCTTGTCTCGTTATCAAATATCTACTGGTTAGGTCTCTTGTCTCGTTATCAACTATCTACTGGTTAGGTCTCTTGTCTCGTTATCAACTATCTACTGGTTAGGTCTCTTGTCTCGTTATCAAATATCTACTGGTTAGGTCTCTTGTCTCGTTATCAAATATCTACTGGTTAGGTCTCTTGTCTCGTTATCAACTATCTACTGGTTAGGTCTCTTGTCTCGTTATCAAATATCTACTGGTTAGGTCTCTTGTCTCGTTATCAACTATCTACTGGTTAGGTCTCTTGTCTCGTTATCAAATATCTACTGGTTAGGTCTCTTGCCTCGTTATCAACTATCTACTGGTTAGGTCTCATGTCTCGTTATCAAATATCTACTGGTTAGGTCTCTTGTCTCGTTATCAACTATCTACTGGTTAGGTCTCTTGTCTCGTTATCAAATATCTACTGGTTAGGTCTCTTGCCTCGTTATCAACTATCTACTGGTTAGGTCTCTTGTCTCGTTATCAAATATCTACTGGTTAGGTCTCTTGTCTCGTTATCAAATATCTACTGGTTAGGTCTCTTGTCTCGTTATCAACTATCTACTGGTTAGGTCTCTTGTCTCGTTATCAAATGTCTACTGGTTATGTCTCTTGTCTCGTTATCAAATATCTACTGGTTAGGTCTCTTGTCTCGTTATCAACTATCTACTGGTTAGGTCTCTTGTCTCGTTATCAAATATCTACTGGTTAGGTCTCTTGTCTCGTTATCAACTATCTACTGGTTAGGTCTCTTGTCTCGTTATCAAATATCTACTGGTTAGGTCTCTTGTCTCGTTATCAAATATGTATCTACTGGTTAGGTCTCTTGTCTCGTTATCAACTATCTACTGGTTAGGTCTCTTGTCTCGTTATCAAATATCTACTGGTTAGGTCTCTTGTCTCGTTATCAAAAATATCTACTGGTTAGGTCTCTTGTCTCGTTATCAACTATCTACTGGTTAGGTCTCTTGTCTCGTTATCAAATATCTACTGGTTAGGTCTCTTGTCTCGTTATCAAATATCTACTGGTTAGGTCTCTTCTCTCGTTATCAACTATCTACTGGTTAGGTCTCTTGTCTCGTTATCAAATATCTACTGGTTAGGTCTCTTGTCTCGTTATCAACTATCTACTGGTTAGGTCTCTTGTCTCGTTATCAAATATCTACTGGTTAGGTCTCTTGTCTCGTTATCAAATATCTACTGGTTAGGTCTCTTGTCTCGTTATCAACTATCTACTGGTTAGGTCTCTTGTCTCGTTATCAAATATCTACTGGTTAGGTCTCTTGCCTCGTTATCAACTATCTACTGGTTAGGTCTCATGTCTCGTTATCAAATATCTACTGGTTAGGTCTCTTGTCTCGTTATCAAATATCTACTGGTTAGGTCTCTTGTCTCGTTATCAACTATCTACTGGTTAGGTCTCTTGTCTCGTTATCAAATATCTACTGGTTAGGTCTCTTGTCTCGTTATCAAATATCTAATGGTTAGGTCTCTTGTCTCGTTATCAACTATCTACTGGTTAGGTCTCTTGTCTCGTTATCAAATATCTACTGGTTAGGTCTCTTGTCTCGTTATCAACTATCTACTGGTTAGGTCTCTTGTCTCGTTATCAAATATCTACTGGTTAGGTCTCTTGCCTCGTTATCAACTATCTACTGGTTAGGTCTCATGTCTCGTTATCAAATATCTACTGGTTAGGTCTCTTGCCTCGTTATCAACTATCTACTGGTTAGGTCTCATGTCTCGTTATCAAATATCTACTGGTTAGGTCTCTTGTCTCGTTATCAACTATCTACTGGTTAGGTCTCTTGTCTCGTTATCAAATATCTACTGTTTAGGTCTCTTGCCTCGTTATCAAATATCTACTGGTTAGGTCTCTTGTCTCGTTATCAAATATGTATCTACTGGTTAGGTCTCTTGTCTCGTTATCAACTATCTACTGGTTAGGTCTCTTGTCTCGTTATCAAATATCTACTGGTTAGGTCTCTTGTCTCGTTATCAACTATCTACTGGTTAGGTCTCTTGTCTCGTTATCAAATATCTACTGGTTAGGTCTCTTGTCTCGTTATCAAATATCTACTGGTTAGGTCTCTTGTCTCGTTATCAACTATCTACTGGTTAGGTCTCTTGTCTCGTTATCAAATATCTACTGGTTAGGTCTCTTGCCTCGTTATCAACTATCTACTGGTTAGGTCTCATGTCTCGTTATCAAATATCTACTGGTTAGGTCTCTTGTCTCGTTATCAAATATCTACTGGTTAGGTCTCTTGTCTCGTTATCAACTATCTACTGGTTAGGTCTCTTGTCTCGTTATCAAATATCTACTGGTTAGGTCTCTTGTCTCGTTATCAACTATCTACTGGTTAGGTCTCTTGTCTCGTTATCAAATATCTACTGGTTAGGTCTCTTGTCTCGTTATCAACTATCTACTGGTTAGGTCTCTTGTCTCGTTATCAAATATCTACTGGTTAGGTCTCTTGTCTCGTTATCAACTATCTACTGGTTAGGTCTCTTGTCTCGTTATCAACTATCTACTGGTTAGGTCTCTTGTCTCGTTATCAAATATCTACTGGTTAGGTCTCTTGTCTCGTTATCAACTATCTACTGGTTAGGTCTCTTGTCTCGTTATCAAATATCTACTGGTTAGGTCTCTTGTCTCGTTATCAACTATCTACTGGTTAGGTCTCTTGTCTCGTTATCAAATATCTACTGGTTAGGTCTCTTGTCTCGTTATCAACTATCTACTGGTTAGGTCTCTTGTCTCGTTATCTATTATCTACTGGTTAGGTCTCTTGTCTCGTTATCAAATATCTACTGGTTAGGTCTCTTGTCTCGTTATCAACTATCTACTGGTTAGGTCTCTTGTCTCGTTATCAAATATCTACTGGTTAGGTCTCTTGTCTCGTTATCAACTATCTACTGGTTAGGTCTCTTGTCTCGTTATCAAATATGTACTGGTTAGGTCTCTTGTCTCGTTATCAAATATCTACTGGTTAGGTCTCTTGTCTCGTTATCAACTATCTACTGGTTAGGTCTCTTGTCTCGTTATCAACTATCTACTGGTCAGGTCTCTTGTCTCGTTATCAAATATCTACTGGTTAGGTCTCTTGTCTCGTTATCAAATATCTACTGGTTAGGTCTCTTGTCTCGTTATCAACTATCTACTGGTTAGGTCTCTTGTCTCGTTATCAAATATCTACTGGTTAGGTCTCTTGTCTCGTTATCAACTATCTAGTGGTTAGGTCTCTTGTCTCGTTATCAACTATCTACTGGTTAGGTCTCTTGTCTCGTTATCAAATATCTACTGGTTAGGTCTTTTGTCTCGTTATCAGCTATCTACTGGTTACGTCTCTTGTCTCGTTATAAACTATCTACTGGTTAGGTCTCTTGTCTCGTTATCAACTATCTACTGGTTAGGTCTTTTGTCTCGTTATCAGCTATCTACTGGTTAGGTCTCTTGTCTCGTTATATACTATCTACTGGTTAGGTCTCTTGTCTCTTTATCAACTATCTACGGTTAGGTCTCTTGTCTCGTTATCAACTATCTACTGGTTAGGTTTATTGTCTCGTAACATTGACCCAACTTCTTCTCATTACAACCGATAAACGACAGATTACAAAAAAATTTTAAATTTCAGGAAATCCCATTATTGAGCATTTCACAGGAACATGAAACCCACAAACTTAAAAAAATGAATAAATTTTCAGCTATTTTTTACTCCTATGTATCCATATGAGCAAAAACTTCGATCCATATGAGCAAAAACTTCGAAAAATTGTCCTTCCGGCGATGCCATCCCTTTTAATGTGAATATAAATTCTTTCACTTTACTGTTGAGCTTTCCCATCTCCAACGAATTGAACTTGTTTTCCGAATTAATTTTCAAGCTTGAAATATTATACTTTTATTTAAAGCCCGCAATTTCTGAACTTAAGTGAATGACAGTGACAGAAAATGATTGTGTCAAAACTAGTATGAAAAAACTTGCAGGTGATCTCTTTTCTGCCCGCTGTTTTACTCTTGCTTAAGCGGTACTGTGCCTGCTTTCCTGAGCTCCCGGCCGTTGGTAGGGATTGAGTTTTTAATTTTGCATTACAGTCGTGAAGATTTTGACTACAACTGAATATTTTTACTTATTCCGGATATCAATTGAATTTTTCACGAATTCCGGATCTTACATATGTGCATTGACTTTGAAGTTAGAGAGCGAGAAAGTCGTAGATATGTAGAAAGAGAGAAGATAAGAAGAGAGAAATATGTATATACATATCGAGGAAGAGAAAGAGTAAAAAGATAGTGAGAAAGAGGTAGGAGAAAAGAGAGATAGAAAGCGAGAAAAGATTTTCAAAAAAGACATTGAGAGACAGAGAGAGAAGAAGAGAGAGAGAGAAAAGAAGAGAGAGTCCAGTAGGCTTTGTTGGAAACCCGAATCGCTACCTCTATATTTTTTGCAGGTGCCAGAGTGCGTGAGTCCCTCTACGGCGCACTCCCATGGGTGCTGATGGCGGGTCGCTTTATGTGGTTGGCTTCCTTGTCACTGGCGGTCATTGCCGCCGCCGTCCTTGTTCATCGGGACCTCCACCTACCGGAGTACAACCCGCTACAGCTCTTTGTCTCCTCCAATCCGCATGAATGGTTTATTTTGAGTAGTGTTTTTAATTGTAACTCTTCTATTCATTCATTTGGTTATTCTTTGCAGTGATAATTTTTGGCTTCTATCATTCAGTTGTCATATGAATAAATGAATGATTGATTCAATAGTTATACTTTGTACCATTCAGTGTTTATAAGAAAAAAATTCTAGTTTCAGAGCAGTAATTTCGTGCATTCATTTCTCTCACCACGAATTTTCGTGGAATGTCAACAAATTAGGGATTTTTTTAGAGCTACTTTTTCTTTGATAGTTATTGCATCTTGTTGGAAGGTGTTCGTTTGTTCGAAAAAGTATGAAACAACACCGTAATGTATCCGCATTTAACGGCGAATCGGGATGAAAAAATTTAATGTACGATTAAACTGCTCTCTTCATCGATTAAACTGCTCTCTTTATCGATTAAACTGCTCTCTTCATCGATTAAACTGCTCTCTTTATCGATTAAACTGCTCTCTTCATCGATTAAACTGCTCTCTTTATCGATTAAACTGCTCTCTTCATCGATTAAACTGCTCTCTTTATCGATTAAACTGCTCTCTTTATCGATTAAACTGCTCTCTTCATCGATTAAACTGCTCTCTTCATCGATTAAACTGCTCTCTTCATCGATTAAACTGCTCTCTTTATCGATTAAACTGCTCTCTTCATCGATTAAACTGCTCTCTTTATCGATTAAACTGCTCTCTTCATCGATTAAACTGCTCTCTTTATCGATTAAACTGCTCTCTTCATCGATTAAACTGCTCTCTTTATCGATTAAACTGCTCTCTTCATCGATTAAACTGCTCTCTTTATCGATTAAACTGCTCTCTTTATCGATTAAACTGCTCTCTTCATCGATTAAACTGCTCTCTTCATCGATTAAACTGCTCTCTTCATCGATTAAACTGCTCTCTTTATCGATTAAACTGCTCTCTTCATCGATTAAACTGCTCTCTTTATCGATTAAACTGCTCTCTTCATCGATTAAACTGCTCTCTTTATCGATTAAACTGCTCTCTTCATCGATTAAACTGCTCTCTTTATCGATTAAACTGCTCTCTTCATCGATTAAACTGCTCTCTTTATCGATTAAACTGCTCTCTTCATCGATTAAACTGCTCTCTTTATCGATTAAACTGCTCTCTTCATCGATTAAACTGCTCTCTTTATCGATTAAACTGCTCTCTTCATCGATTAAACTGCTCTCTTTATCGATTAAACTGCTCTCTTCATCGATTAAACTGCTCTCTTTATCGATTAAACTGCTCTCTTCATCGATTAAACTGCTCTCTTCATCGATTAAACTGCTCTCTTCATCGATTAAACTGCTCTCTTTATCGATTAAACTGCTCTCTTCATCGATTAAACTGCTCTCTTTATCGATTAAACTGCTCTCTTCATCGATTAAACTGCTCTCTTTATCGATTAAACTGCTCTCTTCATCGATTAAACTGCTCTCTTTATCGATTAAACTGCTCTCTTCATCGATTAAACTGCTCTCTTTATCGATTAAACTGCTCTCTTCATCGATTAAACTGCTCTCTTTATCGATTAAACTGCTCTCTTCATCGATTAAACTGCTCTCTTTATCGATTAAACTGCTCTCTTCATCGATTAAACTGCTCTCTTTATCGATTAAACTGCTCTCTTCATCGATTAAACTGCTCTCTTCATCGATTAAACTGCTCTCTTTATCGATTAAACTGCTCTCTTCATCGATTAAACTGCTCTCTTTATCGATTAAACTGCTCTCTTCATCGATTAAACTGCTCTCTTTATCGATTAAACTGCTCTCTTCATCGATTAAACTGCTCTCTTTATCGATTAAACTGCTCTCTTCATCGATTAAACTGCTCTCTTTATCGATTAAACTGCTCTCTTCATCGATTAAACTGCTCTCTTTATCGATTAAACTGCTCTCTTCATCGATTAAACTGCTCTCTTCATCGATTAAACTGCTCTCTTTATCGATTAAACTGCTCTCTTTATCGATTAAACTGCTCTCTTTATCGATTAAACTGCTCTCTTTATCGATTAAACTGCTCTCTTTATCGATTAAACTGCTCTCTTTATCGATTAAACTGCTCTCTTCATCGATTAAACTGCTCTCTTCATCGATTAAACTGCTCTCTTTATCGATTAAACTGCTCTCTTTATCGATTAAACTGCTCTCTTTATCGATTAAACTGCTCTCTTCATCGATTAAACTGCTCTCTTTATCGATTAAACTGCTCTCTTCATCGATTAAACTGCTCTCTTCATCGATTAAACTGCTCTCTTTATCGATTAAACTGCTCTCTTTATCGATTAAACTGCTCTCTTTATCGATTAAACTGCTCTCTTTATCGATTAAACTGCTCTCTTTATCGATTAAACTGCTCTCTTTATCGATTAAACTGCTCTCTTCATCGATTAAACTGCTCTCTTCATCGATTAAACTGCTCTCTTTATCGATTAAACTGCTCTCTTCATCGATTAAACTGCTCTCTTTATCGATTAAACTGCTCTCTTCATCGATTAAACTGCTCTCTTTATCGATTAAACTGCTCTCTTCATCGATTAAACTGCTCTCTTTATCGATTAAACTGCTCTCTTCATCGATTAAACTGCTCTCTTCATCGATTAAACTGCTCTCTTTATCGATTAAACTGCTCTCTTCATCGATTAAACTGCTTTCTTCATCGATTAAACTGCTCTCTTTATCGATTAAACTGCTCTCTTCATCGATTAAACTGCTCTCTTTATCGATTAAACTGCTCTCTTTATCGATTAAACTGCTCTCTTCATCGATTAAACTGCTCTCTTTATCGATTAAACTGCTCTCTTCATCGATTAAACTGCTCTCTTTATCGATTAAACTGCTCTCTTCATCGATTAAACTGCTCTCTTTATCGATTAAACTGCTCTCTTCATCGATTAAACTGCTCTCTTCATCGATTAAACTGCTCTCTTTATCGATTAAACTGCTCTCTTCATCGATTAAACTGCTCTCTTTATCGATTAAACTGCTCTCTTCATCGATTAAACTGCTCTCTTTATCGATTAAACTGCTCTCTTTATCGATTAAACTGCTCTCTTTATCGATTAAACTGCTCTCTTCATCGATTAAACTGCTCTCTTTATCGATTAAACTGCTCTCTTTATCGATTAAACTGCTCTCTTCATCGATTAAACTGCTCTCTTTATCGATTAAACTGCTCTCTTCATCGATTAAACTGCTCTCTTTATCGATTAAACTGCTCTCTTCATCGATTAAACTGCTCTCTTTATCGATTAAACTGCTCTCTTCATCGATTAAACTGCTCTCTTCATCGATTAAACTGCTCTCTTTATCGATTAAACTGCTCTCTTCATCGATTAAACTGCTCTCTTTATCGATTAAACTGCTCTCTTCATCGATTAAACTGCTCTCTTTATCGATTAAACTGCTCTCTTCATCGATTAAACTGCTCTCTTCATCGATTAAACTGCTCTCTTTATCGATTAAACTGCTCTCTTCATCGATTAAACTGCTCTCTTTATCTTACACAAGAAAAGTATTATTTGAATTTTAACGCTCCATCACATTAACTTATTTACATACCAGGGTGTTTCTTAGCAGCCGCCCAACTTTTTTCGAGCGCATAGGTTTTTAAAAACCTCAGAGTTCAACATTCAATTTTTCCAATGATTTTTTCTACGAAAACGTTCCCTACGAAGAATCCGGGAAATGTTTTTTCACAAGCGCATAGATTTCAATGTTTTTGGGGTTTTCGGAGAGTGCATAGTTTTTTTTTGTCCGCAGTGCGGGTCAGAGAAAGACCCCGTTACAGACTATTCCATTTTTATCTTTATTTGCCCATTTATCATCAGAATAATAATTTTTCGAGTCATAGATGTACTCATGAATGTTCTTTTTTTCGTACTCAGACGATTCGCTCATTAAAAAATTCAAAATTAGATTTTTCTTCCTTTTTTTGGTAGTGTTTTTTTCTTCTTTTTTTCTCGTTTTTTTCTCTTTTTCTATTGAAGTTTTTTTTAGAAAACGACTTGTTAAAAATTTTCACTTCGTAAATCAAAATGTTATTTGGCTTATGAATAAACCACAGAACAAATAGAAACATATTCATGGGAACTTCCTTGATTTCCTCAGGTACGACAATCACGCTCAAGAAACGTTCTCGTTCGTCTCTGATAAGGTTTGCAGTGAAGTTTAAAAAAAGCATAATCCGAAAAGTTGAAGTTTTGAAGTACAAAAAATTGATGGTGATTATGACCATTCATTAACCGATCTATTCGCCTCACCCTATGCCAGCTCAGATCAGGCCACTGTCACCTTCTGATGTCTTATCGGAACCGCTTGGACCCCACTACCCAAGACATGTGCCCAGACTGCGGAACGCCAGGCCACGACACATGTCATCTGTTCCATTGTTCGGTGTCTCTAACATCCCTAGTAGATGTTACCACCCTCTGGCACAAACCCGTCGAGGCCGCGGAGTTCCTGGGTCTCACGACCCGGCCTCAACCAGAGAGCCACCGCCAACGGACGATGCATAACGTGAAAACAACAACAACAACCATTCATAAACTAAAACATTTTAATTGGAAAATTTTTTTGAAAAAGTTCTTTTAAAAAAATTTTCGTAAAAAGTTTATGAGAGAGAATGAGAAAGAGAAAGTAAAATGGGTATATAAACTGACGACAAAAGTCTAAAAGAAGTAAAACCAGGAAAAGTCTTCAGAAATAAAACAGATTTAAATAATTTGATTTTTTCACTCCAGGTTGCGATTCCCCTTCCCGCACGCCTGGTTTTCGGCATCGCACCGCTGACTTCTCACTCACACTTCGACCCCGATATACCGCGGGGTTGGTTAACATGAGTCTAAAAAGACCTGAATTCTAATACTTCAGTTTTCAAGAGAATTGGCTTGAACCCTTAACAGAAAATCTCAAACATATGAAGACTTTCCATAGTTCATAGTGAAACTCCGTCCTCTACCGCCGAACTTTACTTAGATCGATTGATTTTAAGCGGGACTCTTCTCACTTCTTTTTGAACAACTTTTCTCTCCGCTAATTCTCTCACATTGCTACTTTTCCGTTTTTTACTAGTTCAACCTTTCTTCACTTCTCTTTGTCTTTGTCTCTCTTCTTTCTCTCTCCCTCATTTCTCACGAACAAAATTCATGCCTTCTTCATCAGTTCCATCTTTTCAGGTCTCTATCCATCTCCATCCTTCTCGCTCTCATCGGTAGCTTCCGTCATTTCTCTATCCGGCTCGCTAGCACGCATTCGGAATTTGCCCTTCATCCGTCACAAGGCTCGTTTCTGGCCTGAACGGTACGATTTCAGATGTATCTTCAAACTATGACTGTGGAAAAGAGTTATCATAAAGAATAACAACATACATATACTTAATGTTTATGACAATGTACCTCTTTCATTGTCTTTCTATCCCAGATTCGTGACGTGGTCGCACTCTTGGGAATGCTTAGAGGGCTATCTCTGCTGCAACATCTCCTCACCCATATTCACCACCGAATACCTGGATTTCTGTCTGCGAAATTCTACCGTATACCTTCCGACGCACTATAACGACACGCCACTCTTTGATAACGTCACTTACGCACTGAAGGGTTACACAGCGATGATGCCGACACGTCTGAGGTAAGGAAGAAGCGCTGTACTGAGAAAGGCTGTGTGAAATAATAACAATGAAAGGTACAGTAAGGAGCAAAATTCTGTTTGAGAACCAAGAAATAGAAGGCATTAAAGTATTCAATTCAGGTCTCAAAAATTATTTTTCTAGTGTGTATAGTTATTATTCTCTCTATTTTACCAGTTTCTACTTTATAGAAATAACAAGTCTCAGTAGAAAATTATATCAATCTCATTATCACACATATAACCAATCCTCGAAGTTGTGGCTCGTAGTTTTCTGAACGGGAGCATGCACTTCCAGTCACATGAATAGAGAGATCATGCCCCGTGCACTCGCGGAGGTACCCAATGTAGAATCTTAGTTGTTCAACACGGTCTTCAAATGTCTGCACCTTGCCATATAATGGGCTCAACAATGTATGCAAATATTGAATCGATGTATTTTTAGGTATTCCCATCGGTTCTCGAACCTTTCAGCTTCTATGGAACAGTTGAACAGAGGTAATTTTTCTAAATATTCTTGTTTTACAGCCTTGAGAAGTAGAGAGAGAAGAGAGGGAAAGTATAGAGAGAAGATAGAAGAAGTAGAGAGAGAAGAGAGGGAAAGTAGAGAGAGAAGAGAGAAGAAGTAGAGAGAGAAGAGAGGGAAAGTAGAGAGAGAAGAGAGAAGAAGTAGAGAGAGAAGAGAGGGAAAGTAGAGAGAGAAGAGAGAAGTAGAGAGAGAAGAGAGGGAAAGTAGAGATAGAAGAGAGAAGAAGTTGAGAGAGAAGAGAGAAGAAGTAGAGAGAGAAGAGAGGGAAAGTAGAGAGAGAAGAGAGAAGAAGTAGAGAGAGAAGAGAGGGAAAGTAGAGAGAGAAGAGAGAAGAAGTAGAGAGAGAAGAGAGGGAAAGTAGAGAGAGAAGAGAGAAGAAGTAGAGAGAGAAGAGAGGGAAAGTAGAGAGAGAAGAGAGAAGAAGTAGAGAGAGAAGAGAGGGAAAGTAGAGAGAGAAGAGAGAAGAAGTAGAGAGAGAAGAGAGGGAAAGTAGAGAGAGAAGAGAGAAGAAGTAGAGAGAGAAGAGAGGGAAAGTAGAGAGAGAAGAGAGAAGAAGTAGAGAGAGAAGAGAGGGAAAGTAGAGAGAGAAGAGAGAAGAAGTAGAGAGAGAAGAGAGGGAAAGTAGAGAGAGAAGAGAGAAGTAGAGAGAGAAGAGAGGGAAAGTAGAGAGAGAAGAGAGAAGAAGTAGAGAGAGAAGAGAGAAGAAGTAGAGAGAGAAGAGAGGGAAAGTAGAGAGAGAGAAGAGAGAAGAAGTAGAGAGAGAAGAGAGGGAAAGTAGAGAGAGAAGAGAGAAGAAGTAGAGAGAGAAGAGAGGGAAACTTTTTAAAAAATTATGTTTTCAAATCAATGTTTAACTTTGCAAATATAAATGTATGCACGCGCTGCTTCCAGCTCGATTGTATTCATTCTTGATGTACAACTTGTTTAATTGGATGTATATTTTGAATGGAGGTCTTTTATTAAACTTTATTGACCTTATAATCTTTATTGCACTGTGAAATAGCATCAAGTACATTGCACAATTTAGCTAAGTCACAAGCATGTCACCTTTTACGGGAAAAGTGAGAAAAAAGAGCAAAAAAAAGAAGAATATTCGTTCTCAAAGACACTAATAGGCTTACAGTTCCGTTTAAAAGTATATCAACTTTTGGTTTTTTCAACACAACTTCTTCTGTGACCATGTTTTTTCTGTGACAACGTCTTTTCATAATAAAGTTCAATAATACTTTTTGTGTTATTTAGTTTGTTTTGTTTCTTCGCTCTTCTGTCATTGCTAGCGGTTAGAACTCGATCCATTCTCTAGATATTGATATTAGCCACAGCTCTCTCAAATAGTGCTCCGTACTTTTAAACTTTGAAAAAAGTGCAAATGTGTTCTCCGAAGTGCCTTGCTTGACCCAAGAACAATTGAGTAGTTTGCCACGTTTGTCGGAGGTCCCTTTATTTGACGACTTTGCGAGAAGCTGGAGTATTTCATTTTGTGTAATACGAGAGAAGAACCTTAAAAAAGACCACTCTCTACCCAGTCGATCAAAGTACAAGTATACTCTAAAATCCATATAAATGTGTTTTTAGTTCTGAAGCACCACGCTATTTCTCAAAAGTGTTAGTTTTAGAGCTTTTGGGGTTTGAACTGGTCTTAAATAGGTCTAGTTGATCTTGAATAGACCTAATCGGTCAAAATTAAGGATTCGGCCCATTGGAGGGAGGCTGGTGGACAACTGAATGGCATCTCATGTCCACTTGGTTTGATCTTCAAAGGGCGGTCGTTTCAGATTGCTTATGGTGAGTGGGAAGTTGGGAATCAAACTCGAATATAACTACTGGTTGTATGAAACTTTTTTTTGAAGAGAAAAACCTAAAATTTTACCACAATTTGTTGTAAGATCTTAAGGGTCTTAAAAACAGAAAAAAAAAGTTGTGAAAATAATCCGAGATTTGAGAAGATTTCTCTACCATCAGGAGCGGATTTCAAAATATTAACCTTTCCTAAGTACTCAAAAAAACTTCTACAGACATTCAAAAAAGACCCTCCCAAATAGGTTCTATAGCAACAGGTGAATGATGGTGGAAAAGCAGTTTCTTTACGGGTGAATAAAGAAATTAAAGAGTCTTTTCAGCAAGGAAAGAAAAAAAGTCCTCTCTCAAGGGAACGAAAAGAAAAAAAGTCGTCGCTGATCCCTTTAGATGGTTAAAAAGGTTCTTCTTACGAGAAAGAAATCGGGTACAACTCTCCCAGAAGCTTGATGGAAAAGGGTCTTTGCCTTCGCAGGTCAGTCCTGGTATCCCTGGCTGTTGTCGCAGTCTTCGCGGTTATGCAGTTGCGGCTGCATGCACTGCCAGCCATCGGCTGCATCGCATCTATCATCGTCGTCTCGGTAGGTGTGGTGACTCTGCTCGGATGGGTCCTCGGTCTGCTGGAAGCTGTCATTCTAGTCCTGGTCGTAGGTCTCTCATTCGACTACACTCTGCATTATGGAGCCGCCCTGCCTGCACAAGGTTGTGCCATGCACCGCATCGAAAAAGTCAGTTGATACACTATGTTTATCTTGATCGGTCTTGTTTCCGTCTCGCGCTCTCTTCAGACGAAAAACGGATTCATTCTGGTAGAACCAGTGGCTGATACCTGGTACACTGCTAGTGTGAATAGCAGCTGTGATGAGAGTTGAATTTTTTCAAATACCACCTGTTTTCCTTAACCACTCAATTTGAGTGGATCTGTCCGAGAATTTGTTAATGTGAGAAGGTGAGAAGGTAAAAAAAACATTCTCTGATAATATAACCAAGTGCTGAAAGTATTGTAAGGGTTTGGGCCTATATTATAAAAGTTTTAGCTGAAAGCTCTTGAAATTTTCCAACTAAAGTAAACATGTTTCTCAAATTAGGTGGACGTTTCACAAAATTAGGTAGATGTTTACATTCTCTCCGAAATAAAATTATTAATTTAACCATAGTAGTATTTTGAGAAAAATTACAAATTAAAATAACAGCAGGCGGTTCTGCGTGTTAGATGTGAATAAATAAAAGGGTTTATTCTCCAGTTTTCAGGTTAAATTTGCTCATGAACAATCCAATTCTAGATGAAATATCAAGTTAATGAGTAAGCGGATGAGTAACATTACAGGCAGTGCTGCGCGCCAGCGTGCCGGTTTCTCTCGCGGCACTCTCTTCAGGACTGGCCGGAGCTGCGATGCTTCTTTGCTCTACACACGCATTTTTCCAGGTTTTTCAGAGAAAGATTGGAAACCGTTAATACATGGACTTGTTAATACATGGCTCAGATACATGGACTTTTGGAGAACATAGGAGACATAAAGAGTGAGTGAGAGAAATAGAGTAAAAAATAAGAGAAAACAGAAAGAAAGGAAAAACAGAGAAAAAGGTCAGTGTGAAGAAATTACTTCCAAGTGCAGACTTGACATGGCCTTCTGAAATCAACATGTAATCAATCTTCTGTTCTCTTCCTTGGAAGGTCACATAGCTTCCAAGAAGTAATTATAAGTAATCGTCATATCTCTTCTTCAATAAATCTACCCTCATGTATATGTTCTCTGTTTCGCTTCAAGACCCATTCGCTCGCAGGTCGGCGTCTTTTTGGTGGTCTCGACGAGTGTGAGCTGGGTCTTCGCGACCTTCTTCTTCCTCCCGTTGCTTTCACTGACCCTGCCCGGCCCGAGCAACTCCTGTCCTTTTTGCAATGCGGACCGTTTGACAGGAACAACCGGGTCCTCAACCATACCGATCAGCCTCAACAAGCTACATAGTTGAGAGAGAGATTTTGAGGGTAAAAAAAAAAAGAGAGAGAGAGAGAAAAAGAGAGAGAGAGAGAGAGAGAGAGAGAGAGGAAAGAAAGGGTAGAGAGCAGGAAGAGAGAAAGAGAGGAAGAGAAGAGAGAGAGATGGACATAGAGAGAGACGGAGAGGTGAACAACAGATAGGAAGAAAATCGAGTAGCAGTCATTTTGTCAAGCAACTATGAGTTCTCTCGAGGCTTGACCAAACACCGATTAAGAAGCTTTCATATCATATCTCCTACCAGTCTTTCAAAAGCGGATGAGTGTTTTGGAACCATAGAAAGGGTGTTGTTTTCGACATTTGTTTATGTGGACTTGTTTAAGCCCCAGAATTTCCAAACAAAAGCCCAAGAACTTGAAAATACCGCCTTTAATGTACCCACTGAAGAGCGTTTTGAACCATGACGAATTCTCCTTCTCGATAAGACAGCAGATTCGCTTGTTTTAGTTATATATCAGTCAGGCCGTATAGTTATGTTTTTCTGTTGTTGTTTCATTTCTGTTGTTGTACACCCTTGAAGGGTTTAGTAAGCTCAAGAGTATTTTTTCATAGTTGGGGAGAAAAATATATTTAATTCACCTCCGAATTCATTCTCTTTGTTTAAAAAATTGATCTAGAAGATGTGAAGGCTTTTCACAGGTTTTGAGTATTTTGTTTAAAAAACAGTTAAAAAATTCTTTCGAAAGTTCTAGAGCTTTTCAGGGGTTCTCTGGATAAACTCAAGGTTTGCAAAACCAATCAGGGTTTTTTGATGTGTGACCCAAAGAGTTGATCGGTTTCTCTCTATTCAGTCATAGTTAAACATATCCATACTATTATTTTTGCAACTCAAGCTCCAAATCAGTCTTTCTTCAAAACTCTTGCCTCTCATCTAGCTGCGCTGGTACATCTTTCTTGAAAAATCGCCTTTCCGGTCGTGTCTTGTCTTATAAAAAAAATTTCTTTTCAAGAAGAAGGTTGTCCAAGTGTTGTGTGAATGCCAATATGTTGAAGCATTCCGATCAATTTTTTCTTATGGAGCGTTAGAATATCACTTTTCACTTTGCTAAGTGATTTTTTTCTGCTAAGTGATTTTCTGCTAAGTGATTTTTTTGAACGCTCCAATGTCTCACGACGAAAACATGGACTACGGTAAAAAGAAAGAACTCATGCATTCTAATGGAGCGTTAGAATTCGCGAAAACATAATGAACCATAACGATATCCTGTTTGAACTCTCTCGCTGCAAGAAAAAAAGACAACGCTGCTCATGTCTCGAACGTTATATTTCTCTCACTAATTGTACACATTTTAGGTTAGAACAAGACGTTCACGCAATTCGAAAAAAACGGGATGTCGTTATGTTTCATTATGTTTTCGCGAATTCTAACGCTCCATTAGAATGCATGTGTTCTTTCTTTTTACCGTAGTCCATGTTTTCGTGGTGAGACATTGGAGCGTTCAAAAAATCACTTAGCAGAAAATCACTTAGCAGAAGAAAAAAATCACTTAACAAAGTGAAAAGTGATATTCTAACCTTCGACCTCTCTAATCTTCGACCTCTCTTCTGTCTTAATTGTGAAATCTGGAGTTATGCTCTCCATTCACGACGCTTTCGCTTCATGAGCATGCGTGACTAAGAGAACGAGGCAATTGAGCCTTTAATAAGCACTATCGCACGGAATAGCAATGTGTCACCGTGGTGTAATGGTTAACACGCTCGCTCCCGGATAGAGGAGAGATGGTTGCATGGGTTCGAGTCCCCCCGGTGACTAGCTTTTTTCCGTGCGGTGGTTTGATCAATTTGTCTTCTCTACCAGGCGTCACTGCCTTAAAACTGTGTAACTGAGCATTTGAAGATTGATGATATTCTAACGCTCCATTAGTCTTTTCTCATTTATTGTACAAACTATATTCGGATAAACGGGTTTCAACTTCTTCCGGATATTCGTCACTGTAAAACAATAAAACTTTTTTGCGCTTTTTCTCGCCTCGTGGCTTAAAACATACCGCATCTCAAAATTGACAGGAGTTTCGAACTAATAATTTTTTTAGAAAATCATTTTTACATTGCACTGAAAAGTGCATCAGAGTTCCGCTTCATCAAAATTGAGAAATATGCATTTTTGAAAGAATCAGGTTAAAGATGACACATGAGGCCGTATGCATGGAAAACAGTTCATAATAATCTGGATTATTATAATCCAAGGACTACAAAATCCAAAAAAGTTGAAATTTTCTGTATTATGGAAATCGGTATGCATGGATGTCAGATTACTTAAACTTAGATTATTGTCATAAAGGACGCGGAAAGACAAGCGTATGCATCGAAATGCACACTAAAATGCATCAAAATGCACTCTAAACACTGTAATTATCTTTCGATTATCTTTTTGGATTATTCAATAAACTACCTCCGGAGTAGGGTTACTGGTTTCGTCGAATTATCAGTAATCCAAGAGTATTATAGCTTCCATGCATACCGGATTATTGAAATAAAGTTGGATAACTGATAATCCAAGCTCATAATAATTTTGGATTACTCCATGCATACGGCCTATGAGGGTTTATGCGTGTTTGTTAGTGAGATAATACAATAATGAATGGAATTAAAAAAAAATTTATCTCAAAGCATTTGAAAAGGTTTAAAAAACAGAGAACTTGATAATATATAATGCAACTAAACGGCTACTCCGCAGAAACTTTTAGATATTTTCTTATTGTATACAACATCATCAAAATAGTGGAAACATGACACTGAATAGATGACACTGAATGAAAAGAGAGGTAATAGAAAGCCAAGCTCTTGATAATACTTGTGAAATTTTACAGTAGGCCCATTTCCCTACCATCCATCTTCCCTGCCCTAAAACACGGCCTCAACTTTAAAACGGCCTGGCTCAATTAATTACGTACATGACTGCTATTTGTCTTCATCTTTCACATGTAAATTAGTGTAGGGGTTAGCGCGCTTGACTGTGAGTAGCTCGGTGAGAGTTCGGATTCGCTCTGATGAGCCCTTTATGCCAAATTTTATTTTTACATCAGAAAATTATTTCTACATTAAAAAACGCTTAGGCTTAGGAAAAAGTTGGCTCTAATCTACTTTAGCCGTCCAAAGATTTTTTTCTCAGAAAAATTTTTTATTCATGAAAACTCCCTTCCATCCTTTCTCCTTAGGGCCCCCCTTCCCGCCTTTAGGGCCCCCTCCTCCCCTAGGCCCCTACCCCCCTTTGCTTAGGTAGGGCCCTCTTCCTCCCCCCTTCCACCTTTAGGGCCCCCCTCCCTTCCCTGCTTAGGTAAACCCCCCTCCCCATTTCCTTTCCCCAAAATTTAAAAAGATAATTTAAAAGTAAAGAAAAGAAAAGAAAGAGGAAGAAAAAGAAAGAGAACAAGTAAGAAAAAAAATGAGCCAGGCCGTTTTAAAGTTGAGGCCGTGTTTTAGGGCAGGGAAATGGGCCTACTGTAAAATTTCACAAGTCTTGAAAATACAAATATAGAAAAAAACAATAAAGGTTACGATAATAAGTAGCCGCAAAGAAGGAGATTTTTCTCCATGTGTCGTATGTACTTAGTTAACGAATTTCAAGACGAAAGAACAAGCCTGTTGAAAAGCACTAACACACGGGCTTGCAATGTGTCCTATGTGGTGAAACTCATGGCGTAATCACACTTTTCAGTAAAAGATATAGAAATACCCAGGTTCGGTTCTGCCTGAAAAAAAACTAGTTTTTACCCGTTTGATAGGTCCCTTTTTTATTAGAAAATGGGGAGTTACCGTAGTTATATAGTAAAGAAAACAGGAAACTAATCATATTCTCGAGAAATGAACAGTGAGACCGACATTGAAGAATCACAGGAATGCAAATGGGAGGCTCCATTAAATACCATCATCATCTCACTCTCTCTCACTTGACGGTCTATGAGCGGTTGCCCACTTTTGCGCTTGCTTTTAATTTTTTTGTGTAAAGTCATTTTCTTCAAATTTTTCGATAAGCTAAAGTATTTCCAGTACTTCTCGACGCTAATTATTCTGTTGCTCTTCTTTATCAAGTTTTCTTCCTCTCTTTCTTCTTTCAAGTTCTTGTTAGATCAGAGAATGTCTTAATCTTTGACAAAATCCGAAAAGTCTTTACGAAATTTAGTTTTTTGTGTGTTTGTTTTCTTCTCCATTCTGGAACACAATTTTTTTCAGAGAACCTTCACCATAGAAGCTACTAGCGAATTAAAAACACCATTCTACTGAAAAGGTTTTGAACTGTTCTAAACTACCACTTCAGTAACTTTGAATCACTCCAAATCTGCTTTCATGTTTACGTTTCCCTACACATAAAGAAGTTTCTCGATATGGTTAGACTTGAAAGTTCAATTTAGGTCTCTCTCTTTCCTTTTTCTTTTACTCTCCCCAATTTTTATTTTTCTACTCTTTCTATTTCTTTTCCTTTCTCTTGCTCTTTGTCTGCAAAGCTCATTTCTTAGTTTCCTTATTTTGCGATTCTCTCAGGAAAAAATTTCCAGATGAGTCCCTCTAAGAAGTCAAAGAACAAGAAGACAAAAAAGGTATTGAGAGGAGAAGAGACCGAAGTTGTCAGTTGTCTTTTTGAATTTTCGATCAGAGTCGAAAAAAGTTTATATCTCTCTCTCTCATATGAACCTTTCATGTAACACTATCGCGCGGAATAGGAATGTGTCCCCGTGGTGTAATGGAACGTGATCAGAATTCAACAATGGTGGATGCTCTGATACATCAGTGATGGAAGAGGTTCTGTCAGTCAGTATTACATCGAGAAGAGAAGCATCGTGATAACCGTCATGTCTTGTAGGAAAAAAAGACCATCTGGTTGAGTAGATACGTTGAAACAAAATTAGACAGCAGTTTTCCGAGTGGGGCCCAAGACAAATAAATATGATCCCAGTCAATGTCGGGTGCATTTAAGTCACCAAGAACAATATTGTGACTGGGCAGTAAATGACAACTGATGATCGAGATCAGCGACTCGAAAGTGGAAAGAGATAGAGAAGGAGGCCGATACACAAGAAAGCATCTAACCATTCTAGACTTCCCATTACATATATCAAGAGCTAATAGTTCGATGCCGTCATCTATAGAAATATCGAGTTCTACACGGGAGATTCTCAATGAGTTTCGATAGATGACTAATAACCCGCCACCACGCTGATTACTTCTTCTGTCGAGACGAATAATCGAATACTTGGAGTTTTGAAAAAAAGAATCAGGCGTGTTGTCATTTAGCCAGCTTTCTGTTAAAAAGCAAACATCTACATTTTCCAGTTCAATCAAATCAAAAACTTCCGCGATTTTCGCTAAGCTGTTAATGCTTCGAAAATTACTTAAGAAGCATTTCAAAGATCGTTGAGGTATTGAATCAGAAGAATATTTTGTTTCACGAAACGGAACTACCTATGGAGAAGTCTGAGATAAAACTCGCTGTCCTCCCGTCAAGAGAGGAAATTCTTCGATACCTCTGTCGACTCGTGCTACGTCTCCTACGCTCACGATCGAGTCCTGAGTGCTTGTTTGATTGCGATTTTTTCTCGTAGAGGCTCTGCCGACTCCGCGAGCTCTGCCAACTGCAACGCTCCTTCCACGACCACGCTTCGGAATGGGAAGAGGAGAGGGTAATGGGATCTGAGCATTTGTTTCAGGAAGAGATTCATAATTAGAGCTAGTAGGAGCAGTCTCAGCCATCGTAACTTGCGCGTTACTGAGTCTCATATTTAGCTCACGAGGGTTACGAAGTTGAAACACTTCCGGCCCGTTTCCGATATCTCTCACGATGTGTAATAGCTTACCTTCTAATTCATTACTCCGTCCGCATTCTCTGCGAAGTTCAGCGTCGAACCGAAGCTGATGCTTCATGTAATCTGGACGCGCGTATGCGTGAACGTTATTGCTACACCTAGGAACGCATCTAGAGCTACGCGTATGAAGTAAAAACGAGTCACGGGTCTTTTTGTCTACAAACTGAACTTTAGCCGGTCTAGGTCGAGAGTTCACTCTATCGGCAACGTAGCTACGATCCGAATGTCTATGTAGAGTGACTAGATTCTTGTTGAGTTTCCCATCGGAATTCACAAGAAGCCGAAGGTGAGGATCAGTAGCTAACTTGATTATGGATGCGAGAAGAGTGTCGTCTTCGGCTGCGGTTATCTGTTCGGAGTCACCTTCGCTGATGTTGATGAGAACTGCTCGAGTAGCTTTCTCTTGTGCTTCGCTGTCACTCGCAAGAGAACGAGTGACTGCGGAAGCGACTGCAGCGTATGACATAGGGCCTAAGGACGAACTGGAACTGGAGACAGGAATGGGATGGTTTGAGTGAGCAGACATCAGTTTGTTCACCGAAGAAACAAGACTCGAGACTGTAGCGATCAGATTGTTCGAGATCGTTGCTTGCTGATTGACAACTTCTCTTAATTAACTGATAGCATTGAGATTTGCCTCCTGCATCTTTTCAATCATAGAAGTAAGTCTATTCATAATGATGAGACTTTCTCCGGAAAGATCTACAGAGGTAGACATGCTACGAAGAATAGACAGTGCGTATTGAAGAGAGAGTAGTTGATAGAATGTTGTAAATCGAGCAAGCGAGCGAGAGCTTGCGTAGAGCGCAGCAAAAGGCCTCGCGCGAGAGTTGAGTTTCTGATCAAACTCGATGTATTAGAATGAGACGCAGAGTATGAATTAGAGAGTGTCTCGGAATGAGAGACAGAAAGGATAAAAGAGACAGAAAAGATAAAACACTGACTCTGCTTTGATTGTACAATACTCTCCTTACCGCAAATTTAGTTGTTCAAAGCGTTCGTTTCAATAGTTGCTATTGTCACTCCCGTCCTTTAGTAAACGACAGAAGCCTCACACTGGACAAGGATCGTCCTCTGAAGTGAGGCAAGAATCCCCCTTATCCAAAATGAGAGTATTAAGACAGCAACCAAAAAAGAAAACACGAAATGAGTAAATTGCAAGAGAGACAGAGTACCGAGTCACCGCACTCTGGCAAGTAAGGGAGAGCAATGAGTAAGGGAGAGCAATGTAAGGGAGAGCGAAAGCAATGTAAGGGAGAGCGAGCAATTTAAGGGAGAGCGAAATTTTGGTTGTGGATTCGGATCTATTCGGTTTTTTAATCATTCAGAAAATTACACTAACCCGAATGAAGTTGGCTGAGTCTTGTGCGTGTTGCCCTTGGTAGTTGTCTTTCATCGGCTGCTATCGGAGGGGGTCATGTTCCTAGTATTGGATTAGGCTTGTATGACTTCAAGGCTTCGTTGACCGCCGTAGTGTGGATTTTTTTCTTTTTGTAGTTCTTTCGTAGAGATTCCACTTTGTGAGATGTGGTTGGAAAGATCTTGAAGTGTAGGTTTCATCGCCCTGGGTGGTGGTGGTTGTTGAGTTAGCCAATGAGTAGGGTGTGCTGTGTCCAGACACGCAGCATAGAATTGGTTTGACAGCATGTTGCAGTGATCTCTGATGGGTAGCATGCGAGTTTCTTGAAGTATATGATCAGAGGAAGACATTAGGTGGCATCCAGTTGCTATGCGCATAGCAGCGTTTTGAGTACGCTGTAGTCTTTCGAAGCCAGTGCTAGAGAGAGTAGGGGTCCAGATTGAGGCAGCGTAGTTTAGGACAGAGCGGCCGATTGCTTTGAAGGTGTTGATCACGGTTTCTTTTTGTTGACCCTAAGTGGTGCCCGTGAGTGCACGGAGTAGATTGTTTCTTCTGGATACTTTTCCTTGTTGTTTCTTGGCGTGTTCGGCGAAGGTTAGCATTGAGTCGAAGGTTACTCCGAGGATTTTGGGCTCATTTTCGAGCGGAAGGGGCGTGTTGTTTATTTTAATGATTGGGTGATCGTTTGCCTGCTTCGTTCATGGGGTAAACAGTGTGACTGTTGATTTTGCTGCTCATATAGTTAATTTTCTTTTCTTGAAGTTTTTCTTCGTAGTTACCCCCGGGGCACGGGCCACTAGCGTAGACAGTTATATCGTCCGCATATGTGACTACTTGAATGTCTTCCGGGGGCTTTGGAAGATCTCTCATGTATAGGTTGAAGAGAGTCGGCGATATCACGCTTCCTTGGGGCACTCCGGTACGTATGATTCGGCTTCTCGACAGCTTATCTCTGAATAGGGTGTGAGATTGTCTGCCTCGGAGGTAGGATGCGAGCCATCTGGTGGTGCCGGATGGTAGGGTTGACTCGTATATAGATTCAAGTAGTATATTTATGTCGACCGCGTCAAAAGCTTTGGATAGATCGAGTGCAACGAGTACTGTTCTGTGCGAGGGCTTCTTTTGATTGAAGCCGTTTGTGATGTGTGTCGATAGTTGGAGGAGGGCTGTCGTCGTGGAGAGCTTTGCTCTAAAGCCGTGCTGATGGGTGGCGGGCTCCAAATGTTCTTGTAGAGACGGTAGTAAGAGGCGTTCGAGTAGTTTGGTTGTGGGACAGAGAAGAGAGGTGGCGCGGTATATATTATATTTTTTATCTGCATCCGAGAATGCGCATTGGTAATCAAACATCGAAGACAATAAATTCATTTAAAGAAAAAAACAATTGAGAGCTATGGCATATGAAGGCTAGATACTTCATTAAATTCGAAACACTATTCTATTTACAGACAATTTTTTTACGGAAAGCTTTGAGAGATTTTCCCCGAAGAAGATCAATAAGTAACTTGCTAAATATTCGAGAGACTCGCAAAGAGAAGCTGTAGTACCTAGCAGTGTTACGAGTTTTTTCAACTTGAATACCACTAGGATTAGTTATTGTACAACGTTCTTCTTAAAATATGCGGTTTCTACCAATTATGGACTGGTTCTGCATAATCTTCCAACCCATGACAATGTCGTTTTGATATCTCCTATCGGCCAAGTTTGTTAGGCCTAGACATCTTAGCCTAGTTTCATAAGATGGAAGAGCCTGAGGGTATATTTTGTTCGGAAAACAACGATAATATACAATGCGTGTAAAAATTCTCTGAACATTTTCTACCGTTATCGAATCTTTCGAGTAGTGAGGATTCCAAAGCGTCGAAGCAAAGTCTAGGTGAGGCATTACATAAATTTTTAAAAATTTGACCAATATTGATGAATCGTGGACAGAGACGGCTCTAAGAAATGAGAACATAGCCTTTCGAGCTTTGGCCACCCTATCAAGTACAGTGTCGTTACGACGTAGTGATGCGGCCAATTGGATGCCCAAATCACGCACTTGTGGTACTCTGTCGATCGATATCTGATTGATGACATATGTAGTAGACGGATTACTGGAACCAATATGTAAATGGAAGGACTTAGACGGTGAAAGAGTCAACTGATTGGAAAGGCACCAGTTATGAACACAGTCAAGAGCTTCTTGTAGTTCTACCTTTCTCTCGTTCATATCTCGCTTGCTATAAGAGACATATAATTTAATATCATCGGCATAAGCCTGGTACTTCACATTCGGAAAACAATCGAGAACATCATTAATGTCGGCGATATATAAAGTAAACAGAAAAGGACCTAGTACAGAGCCTTGAGGAACTCCGGAGGTCACTGGCAGTGATTTCGAAAACGATTTACCTATTCGAACTGAAAAACTACGCTCCGTCAGAAATGATTGTAACCAGGAAAGCAATGGTATGAGCTGCTGAGCTTTGGGTCCTTTCCTGGTTTGAGGAGTGGGATGATGATTGACTTTTTCCAAATGGCGGGTATGTAGCACTGTTCAAGGGAGGTGTTGAGAAGATTGGTGAGGAACCTGAGTCCCACTGGTCCCAAATGCTGTAGGTGTTTGATGGAAATAGAGTCGGGTCCCAAGGCTTTGGACTTTCTGGACTTGTGTAGTGCGATGCGAACTTCTTCTTGAGATAATGAGGGAATATCTTCTTTGGAACGTTTCTGGATGTTTCTTCTGATTTTCCTCGCTCGTTTGTCGCTGGCATGTGTGCGAATTGTGGTAAATTGTCTGTTGAGCTGATTGCTAATGTCTATGTTGTTGGAGAAAGTGCCACGGTTGTCAAAGGATATGGCCATGTTTGGGATTGGCCTGGGTTTGTCTTCTAGTGTACGGATGAGGGACCAGAGTTCTTGCACGCCTTTGGTTCTTCTCGGATCGATTGCCTCGATTTTGTCTCGCCATATGTCTTGCTTGTTTTGTGCTATGATTTTGTTTATTTCGTAGCAGATCGGGGCTAGCTCTGGAGATTGAGGGTCTTGTATTCTTAGATCATCTCTTTTTGCAATAAGAGTCCTGGCTTCTTGAAAAGAGACCGGATATTGGTTGTTTCCGTCTGCCTGAAGGGATGAAATGTTTGGAGGCGTTGTTTATTGCATGTCTGAAGAATTTTTCGAGTAGAGTGACCTTGAGATGAGGGCGCATGGAAAGATCCATTTCAACGAGTATGGATTCTGTTTCGTCTTCAAACTTCTTCCAGTTGGTCTTCGCTAGGTTGGTGAAAGTTCCGCGGTTGGTCGAGAGAGCAAGATTGGCGGTGGTGACGAGGTTGATGAGAATGGGTAGGTGATCAGAGGGCAAGGCTGTCTCAACGGACCATTCTGCCGATAAGATTAGTGATGGGGAGCAGATGGATATGTCTGGGGAGGAGGGAGAGCCAGACGATGGGAGATGGGTGGGAGAATTCTCGTTGAGATTGCCGAAGTCTGAGTTAGTGATTTCTGCAGCGAGATGTTCTCCTCGGCCATGAGTGTCTTCGATGTTTGAGAACCACATATCGTGGTGGGCGTTAAAATCTCCTAGTATTAGGGCGTCGTCGATCTAGTTCCTGAGCCTTGTTAGCGTAAACTTGCTTAAGCTGAGTTGTAGAGAAAACTTAAAAAGCACAGTTGTCATAGTGCATACAGTCGGAGTGCATGTGGTCAGGCTGGAGGTATAGTATAGATACTAACAAAGTTACTTAAGCCAGTATTTTTGATAGCTTTTTTTCTCTTAATCGTCTCGCCCTGTTCTCGAATTAGCCATTTCATTCATCTCCATTCTCACTGAAAGTCGTGTTGACCTCAAGTCGTACTGGCTGTAGACGTTCAAGCGTTGGAGGAGTGTAGGATAATATGAGATAGCTGAAGTCATATAATCACCAAAAATTCTAATTCTAATAAACAAGACGTCATCACATAGGGATCCTATATTGTTTCGGCCAGACCGGTAAACAATGAATATACATAGTGAGCTGTGGTTAGTTCATAGTTAAAATCGGTCTCGATTCTTCAATAGGTCGATCGAACTTGTTATTTATGTAATGAATAAAGTGTTATTTATGTAATGACAACAAAAAAAGAACACTGAAAACGTCATTTAAAAAAGGCGGGTAAACGCAGCATCGCCTTAACCCTCTTATGCATCAATATGTACCTTGTATAGAAACTTCAAATCTTTTAAACTTTAGCAATTTAGCAGAACAATAAGTCAAGTT
This sequence comes from Allodiplogaster pararmata, assembly GCA_964056735.1. Classification (NCBI taxonomy): domain Eukaryota; kingdom Metazoa; phylum Nematoda; class Chromadorea; order Rhabditida; family Diplogasteridae; genus Allodiplogaster; species Allodiplogaster pararmata. The sequence goes on along the minus strand of OZ057407.1, from coordinate 43,569,237 downwards.
GAGCTGACGAGTAATGTATTGGATCTAAAACGGATAGAGTGAAAAAAAGGAGAGGGAGAGTGTTGATAACTGTTTCCGTTCCAGCCATTTCGGACAAGTAGATAGGTTCGGAAATGATGAAAACCAGTATAACATTTCAGTTTAAGCATTTCAAAGTATATAATGAGATTTGATGACGAATAGATTGTTGATATAATGAAAACGAGAAGGGAAAATATAGCATAAAACGAGGAAATTGTGAGAGTTAAAATATTGTAGGTGGAGATAGTGAGAGACAACAGAGGAGATGGGCCGGAGACAGAAGATAAACCATTCAAATATTGTAGGTGGAGATAGTGAGAGACAACAGAGGAGATGGGCCGGAGACAGAAGATAAACCATTCAAATATTGTAGGTGGAGATAGTGAGAGACAACAGAGGAGATGGGCCGGAGACAGAAGATAAACCATTCAACGACGTCCCATTACTCAAGGATTCTGCAAATACTGTTTCAGAGAGGTCGAAGGAGGCTGCAAATAGCGTTGAGGTTCGGTATTAGCTTGAAACCAAATTTTCTGGGTCACAAAACGTTTTGATAACGCATCATAGTTAAACTTCAAAAAAAACAAACAAAATTTTTTTTACTACTGTTCATTCGAGCGATTAGCCCTTTCGCCTTCGTGCTGCTACAGCCCACGACGTCACACGATCACAAGGGACCGGTTTACTTTATCTGGTATCAAGCGCGTCCTCAGATGGATAAAAAAAGTTGGATGTCTTCCTGCACCTATGCATTGGAGATAGCGGGCTTGACCGTCGCGGATCAAAACAGTTCGTAGTATAGTTCGTTAAAGAAGGGCGGTGCCGGACCGGCTTAGGCATGTCACTCGATGAAACATCAGCTTTAACTGCCCTTTTTTTGTAATTACGAGTCGAGGTGCCAGTAAAATAGCTTCTCACCCTTCTCCGGTCTAGGAATGGGACTCGCGAAAAGGATCGCCTACTGCAGTGCGAGTGCAGACGGATGAAAGCTCAGAAGGGTCCTCACCAAACTTGCCCAAAATATTGCTCTCGACAGGACCTATTTGTAAACAACAAAATTTTAGTCTAGAATAATAAGAAGTGAGCAGTCGAATGAAGACAGAGTAGGGAGAGGTTTTCAGCTAAAATGTCAACACTCGCCTCTTACGCCTGTCACTCGAATGAGTGGTCGTTTTTAAATTTGTAAAAAAAAGAATGTGACCTATGTGCACTGCTGCAATCGAAAAGGGCAGAAACCAATGTTTTGCCGTTCTTTTTCATATATTGATTTGTTTGAATATTTTCAACTTGGAAGATTCGGATGAGATCTCCGCAATCATGGTCTTTTCAACATCGGCGTTTTCTTGATAAAAACATTAAAAACCAGATTAGGTTCTCAAATGAAAAAAATTATCAAAATTGAAGGTAATATTTGGTTACAGGTAAGCTTGAGTATTCCCTCACTTGATTCCACTCAAGGATCAGATGAAGAGAAAAATAAGGAAAGGAAGCAGACAGGTGAATCTTTTCATCAAAGACACAGTTCGATCCTTTGAAAGGAAACTGTGCCTTATTTGCCAAAGATTTATTAAATAATTATTCTACTCGATTGCTGATTCCGAACAAATTGTAACACGTAGTCAAGCGAAGAGCCGTGAACGTATGAGAAGCCAAATGAAAAATAAATAAAAAAAATTATTTATTATAAAATTTCATTATAAAAATTCATGTATAATCAAAGAAGATGCTATCGAGCTTGTCGCTCTGGAAGATTGCCGCAATGCCTATTTTTAAAGTTTTTGATGAAACTTTCTGAAATTCATTATTTATTTAACCCGAGTGCCATAGCTAAGGAAAATTTCTGTGGCTAAAACTGGTTTTTTCTATGCTCTTACGATGGTCGTATTAAGATTTAAGTACTCGTATTGATTGCAACCTTGTCACCCACCCTATTCTGGAATTTTGGTTAGTTTTATAACGAAACAATTCGAAAAGGCTATAAAAGTGCACATTGTTATACCGTGTTTACCGTATCTCGGTCAAGGTGAGAAGCGTCGCATTCATCGTACGGCGCCCGCACCCATTCATCGTACCGTGCCCGCTCCCATTCATCGTACGGTGCCCGCACCCGTTCATCGTACAGCGCCCGCTCCCATTCATCGTACGGCGGCTGCACCCAAGACACCTCCCAACTCTGTTGGAGCATCGCACCGTTTTCCGTATCCGGAAGGAGTATTTTGGCCGAGGAGCCCTTTTCCTCAGTCTATGCCAGTAAGGCGTTTTCTTTTGTGATGTAGGCTGACTTTAGTAGGCACTCTGTTAAAATTTTTACTCAGTTTACCCTTAAGACACACGTAGACTAGGTTCAAATTTCTTCAAATCTCTTTTTTTAAATAACTTTTTTTCCAAGTCACTGGTTGTGAAAGGACAGAACTACACTCACTAAAACATCTTCAAAGATTGATTCAGTAGAAAAAATTCAACAAAATTAGTTCTGAAATAGAGAAAGACTAAATTTAAATGTTTTAATCCTAAGTTACGAAACGAACTCATAAGTTTCAAGATGTTCAGTCATACGGCACCAGCACTGTTTAGAATTTCTAAAAACGACCTTCGAGCGGAATAGTCTAGAATACTGAGAAGCTCTGCTTTTTAAGCTCTCTGTTGTAGTTCGCTTCTCATTACAGACTCCAGCTCGAAAATTGGCCTTTAAAATTTTTTTCAAAAAGTGCGGTTAACTTAATTGAACTATGGATTCAGTTCGTCCAGGTTCACCCGGATTTCGGCCCAGTTGGGTATCCGAGAAGCTTATTTCCTCTCTTCCCACCTGCCGCACCCTTTCCCTACTTACCAAACCATCATCATCATCTTCGACCAGTCGCCACCCACCGGCATTCAACACCATCCCGAGGTTATCAGCCTTTTCACGATGCATCACTATAACCATAGGTTACAACATCCACTGTTAAGAACATTTGAGCAAGGGAGTATAGAATAATCTCTATTCTTTCTTCTTCACCTCTGTTTCGCCTCATGGTACTGAAGACTCGCTAAGTCCAAAAGCTGTTGATTTTGCTCATCTTGTATTTCTTGCAAGCTATCTTTCTTGAGATATGACAACAGCTCTGCTGAGGCTCGAAACCTTAGGCCACCCGCTGTGTTACAGACCAGAGAGAGACTTAATGGCTAAACCAACCGGAAGTTTTCAGAGATGTACAGCTACTCACGGCCACCACCACATAATCAGATGTACCAATCTCAACGAGGAGTGCGTCCTCAGCTCGTGGACAGAACTCCTTGTCCAAAACACATCCCAACTGCACCGAGGTTAAAAACTTCTATTGGCTGAGGCCTTAAGGTTGCTACGTCCAAATAAAGAGTCACCTGCCTGACAAGGGATCAAACATAAGTTATGGTGTACGACGAAGGAGAGAAACGACGTAACCATAACTTCTACCTAATTTTTCTTGCATTAGAGAGACTCAATATTGGTTAAAGATTGCACAGACAAAAGTTGAACGAAGGGGCGTTATCAAATATAGGCATTTTTCTTAAAATTGGATCGTTAGTGTAATGTGCACCACCAGCCAATGAGAACGCATTTCTCTCTCATCCAGTGCTGTATGAAAGGATCAAAATTAAATAAGCATTTTCTTCTCATTCGTTTTCCTTTCTCAATTACGTCATTGAATTTGCGCTGACCGTGCTTAGATTTTCATTAAAGTTTTCTTATCCTAGAAGCGTTTTTTTATATACTTACATATAATATGTTGGATTTCAGAATAATAATTCAACATACTACATAGTGCATTCATACACAGTCTTTGAAAATGTGAAAAAAAAGACCGCTCGTAGAGCGAAGAAGTCTGGAATGAAGAGGAGTGAGCCATAGATAAGGGTATAAGAAGAGAGACCTTTTAATTATTTTAGAAGCCTTCGCTCAAAAAAGGTCTTAAAAAGGCTTTCACCGTTCAGGAGACCTATCGTAAGAGAACATAATGACACAAAAAGAATCTGCTGTTTACGTTTTCTTGCTCTCTCTCTCCTTTCCTTCCATTCTTTTTAGTCTCATTACTCTCTCTCTCTCTCCTTCTCTCTCCCACTTTCTCTCTCTTTCTCTTTCTTTCTCTCTCTATATCTCGTCTCATTTTGTGCTCAGATCAACGTTTCGCGATTCGCCACCACGAACACTACGCCTGCAAAAGGAACCAACGAGCATTGGTTTGCAGTTTTGTCTCCTACCTATAAACTTGAAACATAAATGCTAATTGCGTCCTTTGGTAACGAGAAAAAAAGCTCCCGGAGCTTTTCGGTGTAGAAAAAAAACGGAATTGAAAAAAAAACGGAGCTTTTCGATGTAGAAAAAAAACGGAATTACAGGGGAAATCAATCACACTGATATTCGTCCGTCTTCGACTCGAAGAACGCCGAACAAAGATATCGCTACTTGCAAAGTAACGTCCTCACCGGCAAAACGTGTACAGGTACGCTAAAAGCAGTGTGTCTGTTTCCTTTTCGAGTGAGTTTAAGAACAACAAAGAGTAAGAAAAAGTGTTTGAGAACGAATAAGAATTTACGATGACACTCTCACGACAATACCATAGTCACTTATACGAATATTTACTTTCATTTTCTCAGTTTTCTTGAAACCTTCAACTATGATTTTTTTCTCTCAAATTTTCCATGAAAAATTGAAATGCCTATTGAATGTCTTGATTGTGACCTCATCGTTTCTGTTTTGATTCTACTACTTGCACTATGTAATAAAAAATTATTAAACTTGAACTATGCAATATGCAACGTGCACTATGCAATAAAAAATTATTACAAAACAACCATATCTACCGTTTCAGACCGTTTGCTCTAACGTAGTCATCGAAGCGAGCTAATAGAAATTGCTTCATTCCTATTAGCTCGCAATTTTTAACTCATACGTTTTGTGCACTTTCCAAAAGATGCTTTTCTGCAGTGCCTTTACGAGCGTTAGGCTCTTTGTCAGAATAACGATTAGCAAAGGAGTCTTCACAGTCATGGTGAACCGTGTTCCCAGAAAAAAGTAAACTGTTAGAAGACACTGCCACAGGTTAGAAGACATTTCGCACCACGACATTCTACACTAAAAGCTCAATATTTCACAATCGGCGAATTTTCATGCTCCCTTTCACTGCAAATTCTGTTAAGACTAGTTAACGCTAACGAAGCCGCACGGTTTAGTACTAGAAAGTTTTAAACAACCATCGACATTATTACAGCTTTGGAGAGAAAAAAACCAAAACGTGGGTGCGAAATGCCGTGGTGCAAAATGTCGGGCTGCGAAAATTCACGGAACCTTCTGTCTTAATCTGAAAATTCATAGTGTGTATTTTTCAGCATCTCGAACGTGAGTCAGAAAAGGTCAATAGAAACGATGAAAAGGAAGTCCGGAATAGGAAGGAGCCTGAGTTATCCGAGGCTCTTGTTTCGATTGAACGTGTAAAGGTTGGGTTGGTTTTACGAGAATTTTCCAGTTAAGCGAAAGGTAGGGAATTCATCCAGCAACGCCCACGTAACTAGTTATGTGCGCGGCTTACTGGTAACCCTAAGCTTTTTTCGAAAACTTGAAATTAACCGCCTATTCTGCTTAAAATGGTGATAAGGCCAATCAAAAATTCAATAAATCGTAACATATACCTTTCGCAAAGTGTTATAGGATTACTCTAAATAACAAAATACATAATGAGTTGTCAGAAATAAGAGAGTTAGCGAACAATGGTAAACTTGAGAGGGGCCGGAGAAAATATGTTGCCTCAAGTTAACGCAGGCTCATCATTTGCTGGTCACTGCTAGAAATTTAAACAGTTCCATTTACTTCGAGACGAGTAAATGGGATGGCTGGGTTCGTTCCCGCTCTGTGGGCTAGCTTTTTTCTGTTCGATACGTAAATAATCACTGGTCATCTTAACCAGGCGTCACTGCCCTGAAACTGTATAACTTATAATTTGAAGATAGTTCCATTTACTAGTTCAGCCGTCGAAGATACACTCCAAGCCTCGGGTGCCTCTCCCTCTTTTGTATGTTTCACCTGCGGGAGTCATTTCAATTATTCTGCGCAAGGACATCGTCGTGGAAATGGCGGTCGATCGCAGTTTCCGTGTAGTCCTCCATGACAGTTTTGCAGTCCGTTTATTGAACATCTTTAGTTTAATCATAGGTCTAAAACTCGCAAGTTTGAATGTTTGGAAAGGATTTTAAGACAATTCATCCTGATGGTGGTACATGAAAGAGACAATTCATCCTGATGGTGGTACATGAAAGAGACAATTCATCCTTATGGTGGTACATGAAAGAGACAATTCATCCTGATGGTGGTACATGAAAGAGACAATTCATCCTGATGGTGGTACATGAAAGAGACAATTCATCCTGATGGTGGTACATGAAAGAGACAATTCATCCTGATGGTGGTACATGAAAGAGACAATTCATCCTGATGGTGGTACATGAAAGAGACAATTCATCCTGATGGTGGTACATGAAAGAGACAATTCATCATGATGGTGGTACATGAAAGAGACAATTCATCCTGATGGTGGTACATGAAAGAGACAATTCATCCTGATGGTGGTATGTACATGAAAGAGACAATTCATCCTGATGGTGGTACATGAAAGAGACAATTCATCCTGATGGTGGTACATGAAAGAGACAATTCATTCTGATGGTGTTACATGAAAGAGACAATTCATCCTGATGGTGGTACATGAAAGATACAATTCATCCTGATGGTGGTACATGAAAGAGACAATTCATCCTGATGGTGGTACATGAAAGAGACAATTCATCCTGATGGTGGTACATGAAAGAGACAATTCATCCTGATGGTGGTACATGAAAGAGACAATTCATCCTGATGGTGGTACATGAAAGAGACAATTCATCCTGATGGTGTTACATGAAAGAGACAATTCATTCTGATGGTGGTACAAGAAAGAGACAATTCATCCTGATGGTGGTACATGAAAGAGACAATTCATCCTGATGGTGGTACATGAAAGAGACAATTCATCCTGATGGTGGTACATGAAAGAGACAATTCATCATGATGGTGGTACATGAAAGAGACAATTCATCCTGATGGTGGTACATGAAAGAGACAATTCATCCTGATGGTGGTACATGAAAGAGACAATTCATCCTGATGGTGGTACATGAAAGAGACAATTCATCCTGATGGTGGTACATGAAAGAGACAATTCATCCTGATGGTGGTACATGAAAGAGACAATTCATCCTGATGGTGGTACATGAAAGAGACAATTCATCCTGATGGTGGTACATGAAAGAGACAATTCATCCTGATGGTGGTACATGAAAGAGACAATTCATCCTGATGGTGGTACATGAAAGAGACAATTCATCCTGATGGTGGTACATGAAAGAGACAATTCATCCTGATGGTGTTACATGAAAGAGACAATTCATCCTGATGGTGGTACATGAAAGAGACAATTCATCCTGATGGTGGTACATGAAAGAGACAATTCATCCTTATGGTGGTACATGAAAGAGACAATTCATCCTGATGGTGGTACATGAAAGAGACAATTCATCCTGATGGTGGTACATGAAAGAGACAATTCATCCTGATGGTGTTACATGAAAGAGACAATTCATTCTGATGGTGGTACATGAAAGAGACAATTCATCCTGATGGTGGTACATGAAAGAGACAATTCATCCTGATGGTGGTACATGAAAGAGACAATTCATCCTTATGGTGGTACATGAAAGAGACAATTCATCCTGATGGTGGTACATGAAAGAGACAATTCATCCTGATGGTGGTACATGAAAGAGACAATTCATCCTGATGGTGGTACATGAAAGAGACAATTCATCCTGATGGTGGTACATGAAAGAGACAATTCATCCTGATGGTGGTACATGAAAGAGACAATTCATCCTGATGGTGGTACATGAAAGAGACAATTCATCCTGATGGTGGTACATGAAAGAGACAATTCATCCTGATGGTGGTACATGAAAGAGACAATTCATCCTGATGGTGGTACATGAAAGAGACAATTCATCTGATGGTGTTACATGAAAGAGACAATTCATTCTGATGGTGGTACATGAAAGAGACAATTCATCCTGATGGTGGTACATGAAAGAGACAATTCATCCTGATGGTGGTACATGAAAGAGACAATTCATCCTGATGGTGGTACATGAAAGAGACAATTCATCCTGATGGTGGTACATGAAAGAGACAATTCATCCTGATGGTGGTACATGAAAGAGACAATTCATCCTGATGGTGGTACATGAAAGAGACAATTCATCCTGATGGTGGTACATGAAAGAGACAATTCATCCTGATGGTGGTACATGAAAGAGACAATTCATCCTGATGGTGGTACATGAAAGAGACAATTCATCCTGATGGTGGTACATGAAAGAGACAATTCATCCTGATGGTGGTACATGAAAGAGACAATTCATCCTGATGGTGGTACATGAAAGAGACAATTCATCCTGATGGTGGTACATGAAAGAGACAATTCATCCTGATGGTGGTACATGAAAGAGACAATTCATCCTGATGGTGGTACATGAAAGAGACAATTCATCCTGATGGTGGTACATGAAAGAGACAATTCATCCTGATGGTGGTACATAAAATAATAAAAAGGTGGTACATGAAAGAGACAATTCATCCTGATGGTGGTACATGAAAGAGACAATTCATCCTGATGGTGGTATATGAAAGAGACAATTCATCCTGATGGTGGTACATGAAAGAGACAATTCATCCTGATGGTGGTACATGAAAGAGACAATTCATCCTGATGGTGGTACATGAAAGAGACAATTCATCCTGATGGTGGTACATGAAAGAGACAATTCATCCTGATGGTGGTACATGAAAGAGACAATTCATCCTGATGGTGGTACATGAAAGAGACAATTCATCCTGATGGTGGTACATGAAAGAGACAATTCATCCTGATGGTGTTACATGAAAGAGACAATTCATCCTGATGGTGGTACATAAAAGAGACAATTCATCCTGATGGTGGTACATGAAAGAGACAATTCATCCTTATGGTGGTACATGAAAGAGACAATTCATCCTGATGGTGGTACATGAAAGAGACAATTCATCCTGATGGTGGTACATGAAAGAGACAATTCATCCTGATGGTGTTACATGAAAGAGACAATTCATTCTGATGGTGGTACATGAAAGAGACAATTCATCCTGATGGTGGTACATGAAAGAGACAATTCATCCTGATGGTGGTACATGAAAGAGACAATTCATCCTTATGGTGGTACATGAAAGAGACAATTCATCCTGATGGTGGTACATGAAAGAGACAATTCATCCTGATGGTGGTACATGAAAGAGACAATTCATCCTGATGGTGGTACATGAAAGAGACAATTCATCCTTATGGTGGTACATGAAAGAGACAATTCATCCTGATGGTGGTACATGAAAGAGACAATTCATCCTGATGGTGGTACATGAAAGAGACAATTCATCCTGATGGTGGTACATGAAAGAGACAATTCATCCTGATGGTGGTACATGAAAGAGACAATTCATCCTGATGGTGTTACATGAAAGAGACAATTCATTCTGATGGTGGTACATGAAAGAGACAATTCATCCTGATGGTGGTACATGAAAGAGACAATTCATCCTGATGGTGGTACATGAAAGAGACAATTCATCCTGATGGTGGTACATGAAAGAGACAATTCATCCTGATGGTGGTACATGAAAGAGACAATTCATCCTGATGGTGGTACATGAAAGAGACAATTCATCCTGATGGTGGTACATGAAAGAGACAATTCATCCTGATGGTGGTACATGAAAGAGACAATTCATCCTGATGGTGGTACATGAAAGAGACAATTCATCCTGATGGTGGTACATGAAAGAGACAATTCATCCTGATGGTGGTACATGAAAGAGACAATTCATCCTGATGGTGGTACATGAAAGAGACAATTCATCCTGATGGTGGTACATGAAAGAGACAATTCATCCTGATGGTGGTACATGAAAGAGACAATTCATCCTGATGGTGGTACATGAAAGAGACAATTCATCCTGATGGTGGTACATAAAATAATAAAAAGGTGGTACATGAAAGAGACAATTCATCCTGATGGTGGTACATGAAAGAGACAATTCATCCTGATGGTGGTACATGAAAGAGACAATTCATCCTGATGGTGGTACATGAAAGAGACAATTCATCCTGATGGTGGTCCATGAAAGATACAATTCATCCTGATGGTGGTACATGAAAGAGACAATTCATCCTGATGGTGGTACATGAAAGAGACAATTCATCCTGATGGTGGTATATGAAAGAGACAATTCATCCTGATGGTGGTACATGAAAGAGACAATTCATCCTGATGGTGGTACATGAAAGAGACGATTCATCCTGATGGTGGTACATGAAAGAGACAATTCATCCTGATGGTGGTACATGAAAGAGACAATTCATCCTGATGGTGGTACATGAAAGAGACAATTCATCCTGATGGTGGTACATGAAAGAGACAATTCATCCTGATGGTGGTACATGAAAGATACAATTCATCCTGATGGTGGTACATGAAAGAGACAATTCATCCTGATGGTGGTACATGAAAGAGACAATTCATCCTGATGGTGGTACATGAAAGAGACAATTCATCCTGATGGTGGTACATGAAAGATACAATTCATCCTGATGGTGGTACATGAAAGAGACAATTCATCCTGATGGTGGTACATGAAAGAGACAATTCATCCTGATGGTGGTACATGAAAGAGACAATTCATCCTGATGGTGGTACATGAAAGAGACAATTCATCCTGATGGTGGTACATGAAAGAGACAATTTTTTCCATCTCTCATATAACGCGTTACCATTTACAATACATTCAACCTTGTCAGATGATGTGCAATGCCCGAGGCAGTTCTTCTGCTATTCTACATCCCTCCGGGCGCATCTTGCACAGCGAAGCGAATGTCTACTGCCGCTTCAAAGCAACCAATGAGAAGTTGGCCGTGTTCGGGGAGGAGGGCTTGCTCTTTGGTATGAGCCATCTCTCCGAAGCCTATCTCGTCAACTCCAGCGCCTTTAGTGGTCAGTAATTGCCAGATCACTGATCATACCAGTGGTAAGTGATAACAAAGTTTCCGGTACCATCAACTATTAGTAAGTAGCAGATTACCAGTGCTGTTGCTGTTGTTGTTTGTTTTTGTTATCTCACCGACAGGAAAAACCTATTTAGTAGACTTTTGGTAGATATTCAAATGAATTGTTTTCAACTTAAGTAATTTTCACATTTTTTCAAGGACAATCTCCTAATGGATAACAATCAGGTTCTTGTATGAAAAATGGTTATAACATCTATATTTTGAACACTCTGATCAAAAACTATATATATATATATATATATATATATATATATATATATATATATATATATATATATATATATATATATATATATATATATATATATATATATATATATATATATATATATATATATATATATATATATATATATAGACAGGGTGGGCCATAAATAGTGTTACAAATTGGAATTGTTATACATTTTTTTCAAAAGAGAGAAAATGATCTCAAATTAACATATTTTATCAACAACATAAATTACAACATTCACGCAAAGGTTCAGCTCAAATGATCCCCTTTCTCCCGAACTTCATCTCGAAGTCTCTTTGGGAACGCCTCCACCACTGTACGGAGGTATTCGACTCCGATGTTGTCCCATTCTGCCTGAAGGGCATTCTCCAGGGAATCAATATTTGGGTGGGAGCGAGAGTTGACCTTGGACTCCAAGTAGGCCCAAACGGAATAATCGAGCGGTTCCAGGTCGGGTGGTGAGGCCGGCCATTTTGATGTTGTGATGAAGCCGGGAAAATTTTCCTTGCACCACGTTTGGACCTTTTTAGCTTTGTGGGCTGGTGCTGAGTCTTGTTGAAAGGTCCATGTCCTCTGATTGAAATGCGATTGAGACCATGGATGGAGAACGTCTTGCAGAACATGTTTCAGGTAGTATTCCGTGTCGGTCTTGACGCCTTTCTCGACGAAAACAAGCGGTGCTTTTCCTGTCGCGCAGATCCCCGCCCAGACAATGACTTGAGTTGGATGTGCACTGCGTTGGACCGTTCTTTTCTTGCTATCGGCTTGCTCTGCGTCCTTCGCAGGCACTCTGACGTTTTGGGAGTTGTGGACTTCTTCCACGGTGAACAGCTTTTGTCAGA
>OZ057407.1:43469042-43556747 GCA_964056735.1 Allodiplogaster pararmata | reverse complement strand
ATCCTAAGCACACGGCTTCGTCAATTCACTACAGTATTACCTAAGCCACACTTAACACATTGTGGTCTCGATCCTAAGCCAAACTGCTACGTCACCACCTACAGATCTAACACCCTAATCCCCACTTAACACATTACACGACGCTCTCCGAATCCTAAGCCACACGGCTTCGTCCAATTCACTACAGTATTACCTAAGCCACACTAACACTTGTGGTCTCGATCCATAGGCCCATCACGGCTTCCGTCAATTCGCTACCACCGTATTACCCCTAAGCCACACCTTCAACACACCTTCGTGGTCTCGATCCTAAGCCCCCACACGGCTTCGTCAATTCACTACAGTATTACCTAAGCCACACTTAACACATTGTGGTCTCGATCCTAAGCCACGACGGCTTCGTCAATTCACTACAGTAATTACCTAAGCCACACTTAACACATTGTGGTCTCGATCCTAAGCCACACGGCTTCAGTCAATTCACTACAGTATTACCTAAGCCACACTTAAACACATTTGTGTCTCGATCCTAAGCAACACGGCTTCGTCAATTCACTACAGTATTACCTAAGCCACACTTAACACATTGTGGTCTCGATCCTAAGCCACACGGCTTCGTCAATTCACTACAGTATTACCTAAGCCACACTTAACACATTGTGGTCTCGATCCTAAGCCACACGCTTCGTCAATTCACTACAGTATTACCTAAGCCACACTTAACACATTGTGGTCTCGATCCTAAGCCACACGGCTTCGTCAATTCACTACAGTATTACCTAAGCCACACTTAACACATTGTGGTCTCGATCCTGAAGCCACACGGCTTCGTCAATTCACTACAGTATTACCTAAGCCACACTTAACACATTGTGGTCTCGATCCTAAGCCACACGGCTTCGTCAATTCACTACAGTATTACCTAAGCCACACTTAACACATTGTGGTCTCGATCCTAAGCCACACGGCTTCGTCAATTCACTACAGTATTACCTAAGCCACACTTAACACATTGTGGTCTCGATCCTAAGCCACACGGCTTCGTCAATTCACTACAGTATTACCTAAGCCACACTTAACACATTGTGGTCTCGATCCTAAGCCACACGGCTTCGTCAATTCACTACAGTATTACCTAAGCCACACTTAACACATTGTGGTCTCGATCCTAAGCCACACGGCTTCGTCAATTCACTACAGTATTACCTAAGCCACACTTAACACATTGTGGTCTCGATCCTAAGCCACACGGCTTCGTCAATTCACTACAGTATTACCTAAGCCACACTTAACACATTGTGGTCTCGATCCTAAGCCACACGGCTTCGTCAATTCACTACAGTATTACCTAAGCCACACTTAACACATTGTGGTCTCGATCCTAAGCCACACGGCTTCGTCAATTCACTACAGTATTACCTAAGCCACACTTAACACATTGTGGTCTCGATCCTAAGCCACACGGCTTCGTCAATTCACTACAGTATTACCTAAGCCACACTTAACACATTGTGGTCTCGATCCTGAAGCCACACGGCTTCGTCAATTCACTACAGTATTACCTAAGCCACACTTAACACATTGTGGTCTCGATCCTAAGCCACACGGCTTCTGTCAATTCACTACAGTATTACCTAAGCCACACTTAACACATTGTGGTCTCGATCCTAAGCCACACGGCTTCGTCAATTCACTACAGTATTACCTAAGCCACACTTAACACATTGTGGTCTCGATCCTAAGCCACACGGCTTCGTCAATTCACTACAGTATTACCTAAGCCACACTTAACACATTGTGGTCTCGATCCTAAGCCACACGGCTTCGTCAATTCACTACAGTATTACCTAAGCCACACTTAACACATTGTGGTCTCGATCCTAAGCCACACGGCTTCGTCAATTCACTACAGTATTACCTAAGCCACACTTAACACATTGTGGTCTCGATCCTAAGCCACACGGCTTCGTCAATTCACTACAGTATTACCTAAGCCACACTTAACACATTGTGGTCTCGATCCTAAGCCACACGGCTTCTTCAATTCACTACAGTATTACCTAAGCCACACTTAACACATTGTGGTCTCGATCCTAAGCCACACGGCTTCGTCAATTCACTACAGTATTACCTAAGCCACACTTAACACATTGTGGTCTCGATCCTAAGCCACACGGCTTCGTCAATTCACTACAGTATTACCTAAGCCACACTTAACACATTGTGGTCTCGATCCTAAGCCACACGGCTTCGTCAATTCACTACAGTATTACCTAAGCCACACTTAACACATTGTGGTCTCGATCCTAAGCCACACGGCTTCGTCAATTCACTACAGTATTACCTAAGCCACACTTAACACATTGTGGTCTCGATCCTAAGCCACACGGCTTCGTCAATTCACTACAGTATTACCTAAGCCACACTTAACACATTGTGGTCTCGATCCTAAGCCACACGGCTTCGTCAATTCACTACAGTATTACCTAAGCCACACTTAACACATTGTGGTCTCGATCCTAAGCCACACGGCTTCGTCAATTCACTACAGTATTACCTAAGCCACACTTAACACATTGTGGTCTCGATCCTAAGCCACACGGCTTCGTCAATTCACTACAGTATTACCTAAGCCACACTTAACACATTGTGGTCTCGATCCTAAGCCACACGGCTTCGTCAATTCACTACAGTATTACCTAAGCCACACTTAACACATTGTGGTCTCGATCCTAAGCCACACGGCTTCGTCAATTCACTACAGTATTACCTAAGCCACACTTAACACATTGTGGTCTCGATCCTAAGCCACACGGCTTCGTCAATTCACTACAGTATTACCTAAGCCACACTTAACACATTGTGGTCTCGATCCTAAGCCACACGGCTTCGTCAATTCACTACAGTATTACCTAAGCCACACTTAACACATTGTGGTCTCGATCCTAAGCCACACGGCTTCGTCAATTCACTACAGTATTACCTAAGCCACACTTAACACATTGTGGTCTCGATCCTAAGCCACACGGCTTCGTCAATTCACTACAGTATTACCTAAGCCACACTTAAAACATTGTGGTCTCGATCCTAAGCCACACGGCTTCGTCAATTCACTACAGTATTACCTAAGCCACACTTAACACATTGTGGTCTCGATCCTAAGCCACACGGCTTCGTCAATTCACTACAGTATTACCTAAGCCACACTTAACACATTGTGGTCTCGATCCTAAGCCACACGGCTTCGTCAATTCACTACAGTATTACCTAAGCCACACTTAACACATTGTGGTCTCGATCCTAAGCCACACGGCTTCGTCAATTCACTACAGTATTACCTAAGCCACACTTAACACATTGTGGTCTCGATCCTAAGCCACACGGCTTCGTCAATTCACTACAGTATTACCTAAGCCACACTTAACACATTGTGGTCTCGATCCTAAGCCACACGGCTTCGTCAATTCACTACAGTATTACCTAAGCCACACTTAACACATTGTGGTCTCGATCCTAAGCCACACGGCTTCGTCAATTCACTACAGTATTACCTAAGCCACACTTAACACATTGTGGTCTCGATCCTAAGCCACACGGCTTCGTCAATTCACTACAGTATTACCTAAGCCACACTTAACACATTGTGGTCTCGATCCTAAGCCACACGGCTTCGTCAATTCACTACAGTATTACCTAAGCCACACTTAACACATTGTGGTCTCGATCCTAAGCCACACGACTTCGTCAATTCACTACAGTATTACCTAAGTCACACTTAACACATTGTGGTCTCGATCCTAAGCCACACGGCTTCGTCAATTCACTACAGTATTACCTAAGCCACACTTAACACATTGTGGTCTCGATCCTAAGCCACACGGCTTCGTCAATTCACTACAGTATTACCTAAGCCACACTTAACACATTGTGGTCTCGATCCTAAGCCACACGGCTTCGTCAATTCACTACAGTATTACCTAAGCCACACTTAACACATTGTGGTCTCGATCCTAAGCCACACGGCTTCGTCAATTCACTACAGTATTACCTAAGCCACACTTAACACATTGTGGTCTCGATCCTAAGCCACACGGCTTCGTCAATTCACTACAGTATTACCTAAGCCACACTTAACACATTGTGGTCTCGATCCTAAGCCACACGGCTTCGTCAATTCACTACAGTATTACCTAAGCCACACTTAACACATTGTGGTCTCGATCCTAAGCCACACGGCTTCGTCAATTCACTACAGTATTACCTAAGCCACACTTAACACATTGTGGTCTCGATCCTAAGCCACACGGCTTCGTCAATTCACTACAGTATTACCTAAGCCACACTTAACACATTGTGGTCTCGATCCTAAGCCACACGGCTTCGTCAATTCACTACAGTATTACCTAAGCCACACTTAACACATTGTGGTCTCGATCCTAAGCCACACGGCTTCGTCAATTCACTACAGTATTACCTAAGCCACACTTAACACATTGTGGTCTCGATCCTAAGCCACACGGCTTCGTCAATTCACTACAGTATTACCTAAGCCACACTTAACACATTGTGGTCTCGATCCTAAGCCACACGGCTTCGTCAATTCACTACAGTATTACCTAAGCCACACTTAACACATTGTGGTCTCGATCCTAAGCCACACGGCTTCGTCAATTCACTACAGTATTACCTAAGCCACACTTAACACATTGTGGTCTCGATCCTAAGCCACACGGCTTCGTCAATTCACTACAGTATTACCTAAGCCACACTTAACACATTGTGGTCTCGATCCTAAGCCACACGGCTTCGTCAATTCACTACAGTATTACCTAAGCCACACTTAACACATTGTGGTCTCGATCCTAAGCCACACGGCTTCGTCAATTCACTACAGTATTACCTAAGCCACACTTAACACATTGTGGTCTCGATCCTAAGCCACACGGCTTCGTCAATTCACTACAGTATTACCTAAGCCACACTTAAAACATTGTGGTCTCGATCCTAAGCCACACGGCTTCGTCAATTCACTACAGTATTACCTAAGCCACACTTAACACATTGTGGTCTCGATCCTAAGCCACACGGCTTCGTCAATTCACTACAGTATTACCTAAGCCACACTTAACACATTGTGGTCTCGATCCTAAGCCACACGGCTTCGTCAATTCACTACAGTATTACCTAAGCCACACTTAACACATTGTGGTCTCGATCCTAAGCCACACGGCTTCGTCAATTCACTACAGTATTACCTAAGCCACACTTAACACATTGTGGTCTCGATCCTAAGCCACACGGCTTCGTCAATTCACTACAGTATTACCTAAGCCACACTTAACACATTGTGGTCTCGATCCTAAGCCACACGGCTTCGTCAATTCACTACAGTATTACCTAAGCCACACTTAACACATTGTGGTCTCGATCCTAAGCCACACGGCTTCGTCAATTCACTACAGTATTACCTAAGCCACAATTAACACATTGTGGTCTCGATCCTAAGCCACACGGCTTCGTCAATTCACTACAGTATTACCTAAGCCACACTTAACACATTGTGGTCTCGATCCTAAGCCACACGGCTTCGTCAATTCACTACAGTATTACCTAAGCCACACTAAACACATTGTGGTCTCGATCCTAAGCCACACGGCTTCGTCAATTCACTACAGTATTACCTAAGCCACACTTAACACATTGTGGTCTCGATCCTGAGCCACACGGCTTCGTCAATTCACTACAGTATTACCTAAGCCACACTTAACACATTGTGGTCTCGATCCTAAGCCACACGGCTTCGTCAATTCACTACAGTATTACCTAAGCCACACTTAACACATTGTGGTCTCGATCCTAAGCCATACGGCTTCGTCAATTCACTACAGTATTACCTAAGCCACACTTAACACATTGTGGTCTCGATCCTAAGCCACACGGCTTCGTCAATTCACTACAGTATTACCTAAGCCACACTTAACACATTGTGGTCTCGATCCTAAGCCACACGGCTTCGTCAATTCACTACAGTATTACCTAAGCCACACTTAACACATTGTGGTCTCGATCCTAAGCCACACGGCTTCGTCAATTCACTACAGTATTACCTAAGCCACACTTAACACATTGTGGTCTCGATCCTAAGCCACACGGCTTCGTCAATTCACTACAGTATTACCTAAGCCACACTTAACACATTGTGGTCTCGATCCTAAGCCACACGGCTTCGTCAATTCACTACAGTATTACCTAAGCCACACTTAACACATTGTGGTCTCGATCCTAAGCACACGGCTTCGTCAATTCACTACAGTATTACCTAAGCCACACTTAACACATTGTGGTCTCGATCCTAAGCCACACGGCTTCGTCAATTCACTACAGTATTACCTAAGCCACACTTAACACATTGTGGTCTCGATCCTAAGCCACACGGCTTCGTCAATTCACTACAGTATTACCTAAGCCACACTTAACACATTGTGGTCTCGATCCTAAGCCACACGGCTTCGTCAATTCACTACAGTATTACCTAAGCCACACTTAACACATTGTGGTCTCGATCCTAAGCCACACGGCTTCGTCAATTCACTACAGTATTACCTAAGCCACACTTAACACATTGTGGTCTCGATCCTAAGCCACACGGCTTCGTCAATTCACTACAGTATTACCTAAGCCACACTTAACACATTGTGGTCTCGATCCTAAGCCACACGGCTTCGTCAATTCACTACAGTATTACCTAAGCCACACTTAACACATTGTGGTCTCGATCCTAAGCCACACGGCTTCGTCAATTCACTACAGTATTACCTAAGCCACACTTAACACATTGTGGTCTCGATCCTAAGCCACACGGCTTCGTCAATTCACTACAGTATTACCTAAGCCACACTTAACACATTGTGGTCTCGATCCTAAGCCACACGGCTTCGTCAATTCACTACAGTATTACCTAAGCCACAATTAACACATTGTGGTCTCGATCCTAAGCCACACGGCTTCGTCAATTCACTACAGTATTACCTAAGCCACACTTAACACATTGTGGTCTCGATCCTAAGCCACACGGCTTCGTCAATTCACTACAGTATTACCTAAGCCACACTTAACACATTGTGGTCTCGATCCTAAGCCACACGGCTTCGTCAATTCACTACAGTATTACCTAAGCCACACTTAACACATTGTGGTCTCGATCCTAAGCCACACGGCTTCGTCAATTCACTACAGTATTACCTAAGCCACACTTAACACATTGTGGTCTCGATCCTAAGCCACACGGCTTCGTCAATTCACTACAGTATTACCTAAGCCACACTTAACACATTGTGGTCTCGATCCTAAGCCACACGGCTTCGTCAATTCACTACAGTATTACCTAAGCCACACTTAACACATTGTGGTCTCGATCCTAAGCCACACGGCTTCGTCAATTCACTACAGTATTACCTAAGCCACACTTAACACATTGTGGTCTCGATCCTAAGCCATACGGCTTCGTCAATTCACTACAGTATTACCTAAACCACACTTAACACATTGTGGTCTCGATCCTAAGCCACACGGCTTCGTCAATTCACTACAGTATTACCTAAGCCACACTTAACACATTGTGGTCTCGATCCTAAGCCACACGGCTTCGTCAATTCACTACAGTATTACCTAAGCCACACTTAACACATTGTGGTCTCGATCCTAAGCCATACGGCTTCGTCAATTCACTACAGTATTACCTAAACCACAC
The DNA here is from genome assembly GCA_964056735.1 of Allodiplogaster pararmata. Lineage (NCBI taxonomy): Eukaryota > Metazoa > Nematoda > Chromadorea > Rhabditida > Diplogasteridae > Allodiplogaster > Allodiplogaster pararmata. The sequence goes on along the minus strand of OZ057407.1, from coordinate 43,548,997 downwards.
TTAACACATTGTGGTCTCGATCCTAAGCCACACGGCTTCGTCAATTCACTACAGTATTACCTAAGCCACACTTAACACATTGTGGTCTCGATCCTAAGCCACACGGCTTCGTCAATTCACTACAGTATTACCTAAGCCACACTTAACACATTGTGGTCTCGATCCTAAGCCACACGGCTTCGTCAATTCACTACAGTATTACCTAAGCCACACTTAACACATTGTGGTCTCGATCCTAAGCCACACGACTTCGTCAATTCACTACAGTATTACCTAAGCCACACTTAACACATTGTGGTCTCGATCCTAAGCCACACGGCTTCGTCAATTCACTACAGTATTACCTAAGCCAAACTTAACACATTGTGGTCTCGATCCTAAGCCACACGGCTTCGTCAATTCACTACAGTATTACCTAAGCCACACTTAACACATTGTGGTCTCGATCCTAAGCCACACGGCTTCGTCAATTCACTACAGTATTACCTAAGCCACACTTAACACATTGTGGTCTCGATCCTAAGCCACACGGCTTCGTCAATTCACTACAGTATTACCTAAGCCACACTTAACACATTGTGGTCTCGATCCTAAGCCACACGGCTTCGTCAATTCACTACAGTATTACCTAAGCCACACTTAACACATTGTGGTCTCGATCCTAAGCCACACGGCTTCGTCAATTCACTACAGTATTACCTAAGCCACACTTAACACATTGTGGTCTCGATCCTAAGCCACACGGCTTCGTCAATTCACTACAGTATTACCTAAGCCACACTTAACACATTGTGGTCTCGATCCTAAGCCACACGGCTTCGTCAATTCACTACAGTATTACCTAAGCCACACTTAACACATTGTGGTCTCGATCCTAAGCCACACGGCTTCGTCAATTCACTACAGTATTACCTAAGCCACACTTAACACATTGTGGTCTCGATCCTAAGCCACACGGCTTCGTCAATTCACTACAGTATTACCTAAGCCACACTTAACACATTGTGGTCTCGATCCTAAGCCACACGGCTTCGTCAATTCACTACAGTATTACCTAAGCCACACTTAACACATTGTGGTCTCGATCCTAAGCCACACGGCTCCGTCAATTCACTACAGTATTACCTAAGCCACACTTAACACATTGTGGTCTCGATCCTAAGCCACACGGCTTCGTAAATTCACTACAGTATTACCTAAGCCACACTTAACACATTGTGGTCTCGATCCTAAGCCACACGGCTTCGTCAATTCACTACAGTATTACCTAAGCCACACTTAACACATTGTGGTCTCGATCCTAAGCCACACGGCTTCGTCAATTCACTACAGTATTACCTAAGCCACACTTAACACATTGTGGTCTCGATCCTAAGCCACACGGCTTCGTCAATTCACTACAGTATTACCTAAGCCACACTTAACACATTGTGGTCTCGATCCTAAGCCACACGGCTTCGTCAATTCACTACAGTATTACCTAAGCCACACTTAACACATTGTGGTCTCGATCCTAAGCCACACGGCTTCGTCAATTCACTACAGTATTACCTAAGCCACACTTAACACATTGTGGTCTCGATCCTAAGCCACACGGCTTCGTCAATTCACTACAGTATTACCTAAACCACACTTAACACATTGTGGTCTCGATCCTAAGCCACACGGCTTCGTCAATTCACTACAGTATTACCTAAGCCACACTTAACACATTGTGGTCTCGATCCTAAGCCACACGGCTTCGTCAATTCACTACAGTATTACCTAAGCCACACTTAACACATTGTGGTCTCGATCCTAAGCCACACGGCTTCGTCAATTCACTACAGTATTACCTAAGCCACACTTAACACATTGTGGTCTCGATCCTAAGCCACACGACTTCGTCAATTCACTACAGTATTACCTAAGCCACACTTAACACATTGTGGTCTCGATCCTAAGCCACACGGCTTCGTCAATTCACTACAGTATTACCTAAGCCAAACTTAACACATTGTGGTCTCGATCCTAAGCCACACGGCTTCGTCAATTCACTACAGTATTACCTAAGCCACACTTAACACATTGTGGTCTCGATCCTAAGCCACACGGCTTCGTCAATTCACTACAGTATTACCTAAGCCACACTTAACACATTGTGGTCTCGATCCTAAGCCACACGGCTTCGTCAATTCACTACAGTATTACCTAAGCCACACTTAACACATTGTGGTCTCGATCCTAAGCCACACGGCTTCGTCAATTCACTACAGTATTACCTAAGCCACACTTAACACATTGTGGTCTCGATCCTAAGCCACACGGCTTCGTCAATTCACTACAGTATTACCTAAGCCACACTTAACACATTGTGGTCTCGATCCTAAGCCACACGGCTTCGTCAATTCACTACAGTATTACCTAAGCCACACTTAACACATTGTGGTCTCGATCCTAAGCCACACGGCTTCGTCAATTCACTACAGTATTACCTAAGCCACACTTGACACATTGTGTTCTCGATCCTAAGCCACACGGCTTCGTCAATTCACTACAGTATTACCTAAGCCACACTTAACACATTGTGGTCTCGATCCTAAGCCACACGGCTTCGTCAATTCACTACAGTATTACCTAAGCCACACTTAACACATTGTGGTCTCGATCCTAAGCCACACGGCTTCGTCAATTCACTACAGTATTACCTAAGCCAGAGCGAAAAAAAAGTTTTGAAAAAATCTAAATTTGCATAAAAAATTTAAGTTTAAAAAAGTTACCTGAATACTTTAGTCACTGTAGGCACTCACTGTAGTCACTTCATTTGTCAATTGCCGTGCAATTGAATAAAAGAATTATAAGTAAAAGGTTCCTATCTCACAGAATTATAATGGTAGCTGTTTTTCATTTTAATGCATTCTCGAGTAAAAGTTAGAAATTTTTAGGTCTGTTTTTGGTTTTCTTTTGTCTTATTCCTTAGCGTTGTCCCACTCAGTTCATTTCTTTTCTCTTTCCCTTGCTTAATACTCATTATTTGTTTTTCATGTGAAGATATAAAACCTTTGAGAAAAAATATTTTACATGAAGTTTAAGTTAATTCGAATAATTTGAAAGTTTTGTTTTTAAAAAAAACTTTTTAAAACAGTTTGGAGTGCCCTCCAAATGCTCAAAGCCCCCGGTTAACCAATTACTAATTTTTTTCGATTCCTGCGATTCCAGAATTTTTTGCTCGTCTCGAAACGTTCCAGTATGGGACTGAAAGCTCCTAGTGATAGCTCCTTTCAATATCTCCTAGAGAGGAATTACAAAAAGTTCTATCCTGTTTTTGAAAGTCTTTAGTTTTAACAAGAAAAAACCCACACAACCCTTTTAAGAATTATTCAGCCAAGTTTTCATTCAACACACAGAGAAAAATTGATCACTTTTGATACATTTTGTGAACAATATAAAGGGGACGATGTGGTTAATGCCCTTTATATTGTTCAGTCCGTAGTAAAACTCTCCCCAACTCGCCCTAATTCGCGAACTGCGAAACTGCTCACTTGTGGTCAATAATATTGTTCACTCGCAAAAAAGTGTGCAGTATTAAACCTCGCCCATAACTTGCAAGCTATTTCTTTCTTGATTTTCTATTTCGTCCTTTCTTGGCTTTTTTCTTCCAAATTAAAACAAAAATTGCGTTTTTATTTGGAATTTAATGAACACTTCGAATCAACAAACTTTTTTTTTCCAACAAGCATGATAAAATCGTTTTTTAAGAAGCATTAACGGAATATTCTATCAAATTATTCCATCACAATATCGATGAAACAGAAGAGTCAAAGCAGAATTCCAAAAAAATTCAAGGTTCTCTGTAATGGGTTACTGGTTTTTTCACACAAAAAATCAACAAGTATGCTCGTATTTGGTTCCAAGATAATCTTGCGGCTGCCACGCGGGACTTGATTTCAACCACTTGCTTCAGATAACTGATTTACTGCCAAAATAACACAAGTCAAACAATTCGAGAGAGAAATAATGCACGGCTAATAACAACACAATTGCACCTGTATAGTCTGCTCCTTGCTATGAGCGAACGAGCTGAATGCAGAGCTGGGGACTGAGGCAACACAGAGGCAACAAGACAGCACCTCAAACTTGGGTAATTATACCCTTTATTTTAAGATTATAAGCAACAATACACGCACAAGGAATGAGAAAGAGAGAGAAGAAAATGGAGAAGGAAGAAGAAATTTGAGAAGCGATAAAAGACTAACACGGAACAAAACTCAAGTGAAAAGCCAAGACGTGGCCTAAAAAGAATAATAAACAATTCCAGTGTACTAATTACGACTGCTACTAAGTACTGGAAATTTGAAATGATGAATTATGGAATATTCTTAGTGGCGAGTAGCCACACTGGGCCCCGCCGAAAAGAAAATAGAACGAAGATGAAAACTAACAGAAACATAGGATTATAAAGAGGGGATAATTGAGTACAGTCTACCTAACAAGTGCAATCTAGAAGAGTAAATAAAGTACATTTCTAGATACGAGAACTTTGCATCACTCCTGTTGGTCGAGCTTGATTGCTGGGTTGAGGTCACAGAGCGCCGCGTGATGAGTCCTCTCCGTACAAAAACGGCACGGGTAAATGTGGCACGGGCGGTTTCCATGAGACAGGCAGAGACGGAAGGTGCAACGACCTTTGGTACGAAGCGCTGCCAGACGATGAGTTTTTGAAGAGACCTTGGGGCAAGCGACTGCCTTGTGAACTTCGCTGTCGCAGAAGATGCATGGTTGAGTACTCGACTTCATAATTTTAGCTGACGGGGCCTTGGTGGGTTTCGGAAGATGTCTTTTGCGGTCTGTTGGGACTGGCGGTAGTTTCACTGGCTTGGCATTGGCCTTCACAGGTATTGGAACAGGTGCAGGATCCGGGCGTTCATGGGACTCTATAGCTTCCTTCACCTTCGCATCGATTGTCGCAGCATGATGAATTCCAATTATTGTTTTCTCCATCCCTTCGGAGACGCTCCTGATAGCCAGTAGCAGGTTTTCTTCCATTGTCTCAATCCTTCTCACGAGTGCGCTGTAGTTCACCTTCGCATCTATAGTTACGCTGTCCATGTTTTCTTCTGGATCACCGGCGATGAACGTCTGGTTTATCCATAACTGCAATTAAAAAGATTGTGGGGGCTAGAGGTTATATGTGTGGTGATTACTTTGCCCCTATGCAATTGGTCACCATTCATGGTGAGGCTGGGGCGGGCAGACAACAGTATTAATCGAGCATGGCGCGCCAGAACTCTGGATCTCTAGCTGCTGACTTGCACGATCGGCTAGGGCGAGCTACAGAATCAATCCTTTGTGGCTTAGCTTTTTCTATGGCTAGGCTTTCGATATTGTCTTCACCATAAACCTCTATAGGGACAATCATTGACAAGGGGCGGACTAGTTTCTTCTTGCTCCCCTTTGCTCGAAAAATTTGTCTAGGGATGCTGTGCTGAAACGCCTTCATTTGTTTCTCGATCTCTGCCCAGCTCACTTTGTCATCCGAGCTGAGCGGTGTGTCCCATCCACACTCCTTACGCCACAATTCCTGTATGTAAATCTTGGCCGGAAGCAGTAAGGGGGCTACCAGACCAAGAGGGTCAAAGGTAGAGGCAAGCTTCTGTAAGACTGTCCGCTTAGACAGCTTGTCTGTGTCTGGTATTTTGGCTGACAACAAGAATTTGTCTTCTTCAGAAGACCAGTGAACTCCTAGCATTTTCTGGACTCCGATTATCCCTCTGTCCTGCATAGGCAACGATTCGACAAATGCTGTGTCATTAGAGGTAAACTCTCTTAGGTTCATGTGAATACCGGCGAAGAAACTCTTGGCTTCCTTATAGACTAACTGCTTCTTCACGGTTTCATCACATGAGAACAACAAATTGTCTACGTATATGTTATCTCTGAGCTGCGAGATGACTGTCTTCTTTTCCGGACTGGGACTACCGGACATGGCCTTATTGACTTGCTCAAGGTGGAATCTTATTGAAGACTCCAGAATGAATGGACTTTGTGCTACGCCAAACGGCGTAACTGTGAATCTGAAGCATTCTAGATTGTCATCACATATTGGTTTTTCTGGGTCCTTGACCCACACCAAGCGCATGAGATCTCTTTGATCTTCATGTATGCCAATCTGGAGAAATGCGGATTCGACATCGGCTAGTATGATCATTGCATGTGTTCGAGCTCTTGTTAATAAGGCTGGGATTCTCTCTAGGTGACTTTCTCCAGCGTAAAGACAGTCATTAAGAGATAGTTTCCCTCTTTCTCTGGCTGATGCGTCGAACACCACTCTGATCGGCTTGTTTGGCTTATCCGGTCGGAAAACCGGATGATGCGGTAGGTATGACACTCTCGACGGCCAGTGATGATGATCCACTCTCTCTATGTGTCCCTCGGCTAAGTGATTCTTGATCACTTTGTCATAAGAAATTAGCATGTTCCTACGACGGAGACTGTTGACCACGTTTCGGAGTCTGGCAACACAACTAGTCTGGTTGACTGACAACCTTGACAGTTTTTCTGTGTTGAAGCAGTATCTGGCTTGAATGCGGCCTTTCTGGTACTGAACATTTTGGCGAAAGTACGTGTCTACCATTTTTTGCATGTCCTGCGACTGACCAGTCATCGGCTCGTCTCTATTGCCGACTTCCTCGACCGCTAGAAAACGATGAAGGGTTTCGTTCAAGACTTTTTTGTCAGTCACATGTGACACGATATGCGAGGAACCGTTCGTTCCTCCGATATCACCTGTGGCTATCCAACCGAAGACTGATGGAAGTAGTGTGTAGCCACTGGGCAAGGTCATCGACCGTTTCTTCCATTTTATAGCATTCAGGTAATCCTTATTACCGAGAAGAACGCTCGGTTGGACTTTGGATTCACGCCTGCTGTCATCGGACAGCTTGAGGCGATGTGACTTGATGTATTCAGAATCCTCTGGTGGTAATGGACATGGCTCGATTCTCTCAATTATAGGGTCTGGATATCCCATGGCTTGGATCGTGAGCGAGTTGCCGTAAGCTCCCTTTAGAGATACTTCGTAGATGTATCTTTGTGTTCCCCTTGTATGACCTCCGAGTCCCGTTAGGGTACTTTCGGCTTGGTCTATTCTTGGGAGTCCCATCTCCTCTGCCAGTGTCTCTGATATTAGGCTCACCGAAGCTCCGGTGTCTAACAGAAAGTCGACGGTTCGTTTTTTACGACCGTTGGCGATAGCCGCACGACCTATTTGTAGGCGTGGGCGGCTTCGGCTGGACATGGCATGAGGTATTGTATGATGAGATGGCTGGAGGGGTGCTTGTCTATTTACGTTGGTCGTGAAACGTGTCTGTCCACCATGGTTGAGGATTCTATTATCTTGGTTTGGCTGTCTTCCCTGAGGGTATGAGTACCCTTGTATCTCGGTGTGTTTTCTAGAGGCTTGTCGCTTGTTCTGTTGCGTTTTGACTTGGTTTGACTGGTACATTGTCACGAATTCATAGCACAGTGCCATATCGTGAGGACCTTGGCAATAGTGGCATTTATTGGAGCACGTATGCATCGATCCGTTTGGCTTAAAACAGGCTACACAAAGCCCAAGCTGCTTTATGTGAGCTATCCTGTCTTTTACCATTTTCATGGTACGGCAACGGAACGACTCCTTGTGCTTATTGCAAAACAAGCAGAGATCCGTACCCTCTTCTTTAGGTGACGAGCGACTTTTTTGTGTTTGACTGGGTGGGGAAACTAATTTAGAGTCTTCTTTGGCAATACTGACTGCATGTCTTGACTGGCTATTACCCTTTTCTTTGACACTTTCGGCTTTATCTAGCACTGCACGGAGGGTGACATTCGCATTACCGTACAAGTATCTGCACAATAAATTGCGCATTTGGCCTGAGAATTTTTGAAGCACCATGTTTTGCAGTATCAGATCTTGTGACTGTGTATTGAGTTTTCCTAGAGTTGTCAGTGCGACTTTTAGGGCTAGAGTCAGATTCATTTGTTCTGGCCATGATTATAGATGAATTATGGAATATTCTTAGTGGCGAGTAGCCACACTGGGCCCCGCCGAAAAGAAAATAGAACGAAGATGAAAACTAACAGAAACATAGGAATATAAAGAGGGGATAATTGAGTACAGTCTACCTAACAAGTGCAATCTAGAAGAGTAAATAAAGTACATTTCTAGATACGAGAACTTTGCATCACTCCTGTTGGTCGAGCTTGATTGCTGGGTTGAGGTCACAGAGCGCCGCGTGATGAGTCCTCTCCGTACAAAAACGGCACGGGTAAATGTGGCACGGGCGGTTTCCATGAGACAGGCAGAGACGGAAGGTGCAACGACCTTTGGTACGAAGCGCTGCCAGACGATGAGATTTTGAAGAGACCTTGGGGCAAGCGACTGCCTTGTGAACTTCGCTGTCGCAGAAGATGCATGGTTGAGTACTCGACTTCATAATTTTAGCTGACGGGGCCTTGGTGGGTTTCGGAAGATGTCTTTTGCGGTCTGTTGGAACTGGCGGTGGTTTCACTGGCTTGGCATTGGCCTTCACAGGTATTGGAACAGGTGCAGGATCCGGGCGTTGATGGGACTCTATAGCTTCCTTGACCTTCGCATCGATTGTCGCAGCATAATGAATTCCAATTATTGTTTTCTCCATCCCTTCGGAGACGCTCCTGATAGCCAGTAGCAGGTTTTCTTCCATTGTCTCAATCCTTCTCACGAGTGCGCTGTAGTTCACCTTCGCATCGATAGTTACGCTGTCCATGTTTTCTTCTGGATCACCGGCGATGAACGTCTGGTTTATCCATAACTGCAATTAAAAAGATTGTAGGGGCTAGAGGTTATATGTGTGGTGATTACTTTGCCCCTATGCAATTGGTCACCATTCAGAGAGATGATTATAGATGAATTCTTCTAAATCTTTCCCACCAAGCCGAAAATTCAGTTCTTTCCCCGTAGAAAATAGGCAGACTCGGTGTAGGCAAGGGGGGTAGTCTTGGCCGCATTTCAAGTCTTTCCATCTCTATTTGCAACGGCAAAACTGACTCGCCATTGTTAGTGATGACTGGCTGTGCGGGAACGCCCCTATCTGCTATTTGCTTACTATCTGTTCTATTTTCTGGCTCAGAAGATTTCTCTAATGCTCGACATTTTTCGATGAGCTTGTCTAGACTGTGGCATGTGATTTCGATAGTTTTCTCGACTATTGATAGGCTACGTCTATTGAAATCTTCTTTTACAAACTGTCGCATGTGTTTTTCGTGTGCGTCTTTCTCTGAGTCTGGCTTGACCTTATTAACTACCTTTGTCCAATCAGTAATCGCTTGCTTAAAGTACTTGAGGTCAAGCTCCAGACCCTTTTTCAGATCCACCGCTTGATTGCAAGACTCTACACTAGGCTATGTTTTTGCAAGCGATTCGGCTAAGGCTACGTTTTTGCAAAGGTCTTCTGAAAAAATGGCAAAATTGTTAAACTCGGTCAATGGCTCAAAGTCAGTCATTTTTCCGACACAAGTGGTGGCTTTTTGCTACGTCTGGGGCCGATGCACCATATGCTCGTATTTGGTTCCAAGATAATCTTGCGGCTGCCACGCGGGACTTGATTTCAACCACTTGCTTCAGATAACTGATTTACTGCCAAAATAACACAAGTCAAACAATTCGAGAGAGAAATAATGCACGGCTAATAACAACACAATTGCACCTGTATAGTCTGCTCCTTGCTATGAGCGAACGAGCTGAATGCAGAGCTGGGGACTGAGGCAACACAGAGGCAACAAGACAGCACCTCAAACTTGGGTAATTAAACCCTTTATTTTAAGATTATAAGCAACAATACACGCACAAGGAATGAGAAAGAGAGAGAAGAAAATGGAGAAGGAAGAAGAAATTTGAGAAGCGATAAAAGACTAACACGGAACAAAACTCAAGTGAAAAGCCAAGACGTGGCCTAAAAAGAATAACAAACAATTCCAGTGTACTAATTACGACTGCTACTAAGTACTGGAAATTTGAAATGATGAATTATGGAATATTCTTAGTGGCGAGTAGCCACAACAAGCATGATTCGATCATTGTCGAAATAACGAGATGAAAAGAGTTCAATAATCTCAACCATTAAAAAACAGAGGAGTCGAAGCACAATTAAAATAGTACACTGTTATTTCCATTACACTGGTTTCAAAAAAATTTATTAGGCATGATGCGATGAAAGGAAAACCATCTCAAGCTTTTGTTGTTCAGATCACTCCGTGGCACTTGTGTAGTTAGACTTAGGCTCCTCCCACATGCACTTTGATGTACGATGTTGCTCCTGTTCTCTCTCATTTTTCTCCTCATCCCTCTCGCTGTTATTTTTATTTTAGATGTTGTCCATTTATTTTAGATGTTTTTAGTTTTGTCTCCATAATTTGTCTCTATAAGTTCTTTTTCTACTATAATTCGTTTTGAAATGTTTTTCGAATATAGCTGAACTCACATCCGTGACAGCAATCCAAGTTCACCAATGCATGTACGTATGTGCTATTCTATCATGTGAATTGGAATAAATGATTGATTGATTGATTTTACATTAAAATAAGGGTACTTGTCCAGATCTACGTAGGCTCCGCTCCTCCCCCTCGGGGGGCGGAGTAACGGATTTATGACTAATCTTAAGCTTAGTAATAGTTTACGCTAACGAGGCTGTAATCATATTATGATTACCCCTTTTTGGTGTAGGTAGTTTTAGTGTAAGGGCGACGTTTCTCGAACTTTCTATAATTGAAATTTAGTTTTCACCTAAATATTGCAGGCCACAATTCGACACGTTCGCTGCGTATTTTTGTGTTGTTTTTTGTTGTTTTTGTTGTGTTAAGTCACCTTATAAGTTATTTTTAAACGTTAATAACTTATTATTTTAAGTTCTATTCTCTTTCTTTTTACCTCATCGTTCTTACTCGGTCTTTCTTCCGGTAGAAATTATATCATTTCTTCTTTTCTTTAGCCTTATCACTCAATATAGTTTCAGAAGTCTGTCTTCTTCGTCTTCTTCCGCGCGCGCGTTATTGTCACCTATGTTTCAAGAACATAGGTTTAATTACCCAAGTTTGAGACAGGTACGTCCCTGTTGCACGCAGCAGATCTCAATCGCTCGTCAATCTCACTCGCTCGTCTCAAGTCCGGAAGAAGGCAGTCAAGCCGTCGGAAGAGCGAAGTTAGCTTATTAGGACTAGTTAGATAGTGATCCGGGTAACATAACGTAAGCTACTCTTCGCTTCATTTTCACTTCTAGTTTCGGGTTTTCTTAACTTCGTTCTCATCTCCTCTTTCTCTCTCCATAATTTTCATTCTCTCTTAATTAGTTCTTTCTCTCGTCTCTCTCTCTTCATAATTCTCTCTCTCTTTTATTCAGTCCTCATTCTCTATAATTTATTCTGGTTTGTTGGTTCGTTAGTTCGTTAATTATTCGTTCGTTGGTTCTGTTAATAAACCTGTAAAGGCTATCTTTGGAAGTCCCGCGTGGCAGGCAAGACAAGAAAAGGCTTTTAAGCCCGAATTGTATCTTTAAGAAATCTGGTGTCCTTGAGGGAGTATCCCTTGACATCCAGATCTACCAATCAACCGAAAAGACTTTATAGAGGCCGTACGGCTTAGGCTGAAGAGACCGTATAAAAAATTAGTCATAAATCCACGACTCCGCCCGTCGAGGGGGAAGAGGGGCGGATCCTACGTCGATCTGGACAAGTACCTTTTCTTGTTCTTATCTTGAGTAGAAAATATATAAAAACGCATTTCGAAAACACGAGGAAAAAATAAATACCAATTTTTCGTTTTAAGTGAACTTTTCTCTCATTCTAACCCTGCGCTGATCTTCTCATGAGTTCTTTTCTGATTTGCAAGCATTCGGAGTCATCAGAAAAGATATGAACACCTTTTTTGGCATTCTCGAAAGATCAAATCTAAACTTTGAAGAATGCAACAAAAAAAAATTCAACAGAAACAACACGAAATCTTCTTTGTTGAAATTAAAATATAAGTGAAGTAACATACTCAAGCCCAACCATAGCAGTTAAACTGAGAAAATAAAATACGGCTTAGGTAAAACATACTGATAAATATATAATGTAATGTTCCTGCGCTCTCAGCGCAACCAAAAATGTTCAAAATGTGATCAATATGCGTGGAACCTTTTTATTGGTGATCAAATTTTTTCGGTGTGAAGAAACAATTAGCTTGAAAAATACTTAGAAACGACTTAACCATACAGTTACGCCAAGTTATTACGATGTGAAGTTTATTTTAATTACAATCATGATATATATGTGGTTTTTTTTTTTTCATTCCCTTTTCTTTGCTCACACTGAGCAGTCGGTGATCTACCTCGTCTCATATTGACTAGTTTATCGAACAACTCGCATATTTGACCAAAGATGTCTCTCTCTCCCAACAATGTGGATATTCCATCTCTTCTCGAAACTATTCGGCTACAAGCGGATACAATCGCAACTCAGGCTAGAACTATCGAGTCTCAAAATCAACAGATCATTTCACTCACCAAGGAACAAAGTACGACAGTTTCTTCTAACCTAACATCCCTCTCACCCGATGCCGTTGCCTACGAAGCGGTCAGACGGTGTCTGTTGGAAGACAAGGACATCATAGAAGAAAAATCGAAAAACATCGTTATCGTTGGATTGGAGGAAAAGGACTCGGACTCGAATACTGCCGCTGAAGATGAAGCCCTTATTGCCAAGCTTGTCGATGAGCTTGACATCAAAGAACTCTGTGATGCTTTCAGAAAGGGAGATGTCAGGCACAAAAGACATGGAAGAGCCGAAAACAAAAGAAGGATTCTGAAAGTTTACCTCCCATCTCCAGCTCTACGTTCTGTCACTCTTCAAAAGATCAGAAGTTCCAGACCCCAAGTTATCCAGTCCCACCCCCGCGTCTTCGTCAGAGAAGATCTCACTCGAACTGGATTGGAATTGGAGAAGCAATGCAGGCAGGTTCCGAGGGAACGGAATCTCCAGGCAGGGCAGATAGAGTGGACAGTCAGAGGGACGCAGCTCTTCCGGCTACCGAAGGCAAGGCCATTCAGAGAAGAGCAGCCAAAAACGTACGCATACGTGACTCAAAGAAAGTCTCACTAGGTCAGTGGCAGTGTTAGTTCTTCTGATAGTCCTGTTGTCAAAGCATGCTTATTCAATGCAAGATCCATACGTAATAAAATGACTGATCTCGATTTCTTGTTGAGTAGCAAATCATTTGAGTTGATTTTTATTACGGAAACATGGCTAACTTCTTCTGAGTCAGATCGTGAATTTTTAAGAAATCATAAATATGCTTTGTATCGTTGTGATCGCTCGTTAGATGACCCCAACAAGGGCGGCGGAACCGCTGTTTTTGTCTCCTCTAGTATTTCATCTTTCTTTGTAACTTCCTTCCGTGATGAAGGCGTAGAAGTGATTGTTATCGATCTAATTAACCCCAACGCTTTCCCACGTCATATACGTTGTGTGTGCATATACCGCTCACCTTCTTGCTCTCATTCGATAATGATCTCATTACCGTCATTTATCAAGTCTATCTCTCTAACCAATACACCAATAGTCATAGTAGGAGACCTCAACTTACCAGACATCGATTGGGAAAATCTGACCACTTCCAATAATGAAAGCCATTCTTTCTTTTTAAACTTTGCTTGCGATGAACACTTTTTCCTATATGTCTCACACCCTACGCGTGGCCCTAATGTTCTAGATATCGTACTCTGTAATAATCAAATTATAAGCGATTGTATTGTCACTGCTCCTTTCTCAAACAGTGATCATGCCACCGTTGATTTTCGAATAACTTTTGCAACTATGTCAAAGACTCCTGAGTCTCTCATTAGAAATTTTTCGCGTGCGAATTGGGGGATGATGGAAATTCTGATTTCTTCTCATGATTGGACACTTGCTCTTTCTTCCCTCGACCCGGATACCGCAAATAATTATATCGTTGATTTTATAATTTCTCTGATAGATCGTTTTGTGCCTTGTTCTACCGAACAAGGTGAATTAGATAAGTATCCTTTGAAGCTGCGAAGGATGTATGACAAACTTCAACGCGCATCGCTTCGTTCCCCTAATTCCGTTTATAGCAATACTCTATCTGTCAAATTTTCTGAAGAACTATATGCATTTCAAATGGAGAGAGAAGCCAAACTTGTGGCAAAAGGAAACCTAAGACGTTTTTATTCTGAATGTCAAAGTCGTACAAAAGGCCGTAACATTGTGATTCCCTCCTTAGTAGACCCAGTAGACCCTTCTGGTTTGCCAGTCCATACTTCGTTGTCTAAAGCAAACGCCTTCTCACAATATTTCTCTTCTGTTTATTCCACACCTCGCAGTATTATACCTAATACCGATGTATCAACTTCCACACATATGCAATTCGATGTCATAGATGTAGATATGATACTTAAAGCTTTGAATCAATTGAAATATAAATGCAACACATCTCCGGATAATATACCTAATATAGTAAATAAAAAACTTCGATTTGTTCTTCTCAAGCCCCTCTCTATTCTATTTAACAACTCTTTACTAGTCGGTAAAGTTCCCTCTCTTTGGAAAACTTCTATTATTAAACCAATCTTAAAGTCTAAATCTAGAGCGGATCAATTGTCTAGCTATCGCCCCATTTCCCTAACTTGTTCAATGTCCAAAGTGATGGAAAATGTTATAATAAGTCAATTAGATGCCTACTTGAAGCAAAATGATCTACTGTCTCCCCATCAATTTGGTTTTAGAAACAAAAGGTCAACTGTGACTTCATTGGTGCAATCTCATTCTTATTTCGCTGATATACTCTCCCATGGTAAAGCCGTCGATGTTATTTTTCTTGACATATCAAAGGCATTCGATACAGTAGATACTATATTATTACTTCTTGAACTAAAAAAGTTAGGAATCTGCGGTAACCTCATTCAATGGATTGCGGACTACCTGACTGGTAGAATTCAGACTGTATGTGTTGACAACGAATTCTCTAGCTCATCTTCTGTTACCAGCGGTGTACCACAAGGTTCAGCTATTGGACCGAAACTGTTCTTACTGTTTATTGATGACATAAAACATGTAATTCCTCCCAATGTAAATTATACTATCTACGCCGATGACATTAAATTATTTAGTGAAGTACCAACTTTTTCGTCTGACCTCCAAACTGCCATAGACAATGTATTCAACTGGTGTCAACAGTCCAATCTCAAACTATCAGCTCAAAAATGTATAGTTACGCATCTTGGTATTAACCCCATGCAAAATTATCAGCTAGATCGTCATACAATGGCCAACTCTTCCGAAATAATAGATCTAGGAGTTGTCTTTTCGAGTAATCTTTCTTGCAATAATCAAGTCGAGCATGTCTGTAAGAAATCTACAAACCTCGCCAATCTCTTTTTGCGCGCGTTCAAAACCAATTCTCTGGTTGTATTAACCCGTGCTTTCGTTACTTATATTCGTCCGATCCTCGAATACAGCTCGGTTGTATGGTCACCTACCGCGATTGGCTTAGTTAAGGACCTCGAAAGAGTACAGAGAAATTTCACTAAAAGAATCTTGGCTAGGAAAGGACTTACCCGTCTAGTTTACTCTGAACGTTTAAAAATGTTAAATTTAGAATCTCTTGAATATCGTAGGGTTGTTTCTGATTTAGTTTTTATACATAAGAGAGTACACGACTACTCAGAGTTCGACTTCTCTCGTTTGTTTACTTTAGCTCCTCTTTCTAGAGCTATTAGAAATACCCATCCATTAAGAATCGCCTTACCATATGCTCTAAACTCCTTTAGGTTTTCTACGTGTGCTTCTAGGTCGATCACTATTTGGAATTCCTTACCTAGCGAAGTAGTATGTAATCATTCCAGCGAAGTATTTATGAATAAACTCAGAAAACTACCGATAAATTGTATTTTACCCGAGCCAATTGTCTGCGACTAAGTTAAACTAGGAAGAACACTTTTTGTAGACACACTGCCACTGTAATACAATTCTTTTCTAGTAGAATCATAATCCATGTTTAATTTGTGATCATTAAATGTTAAAGTGAAACTGTTTTTGTGTACATGGAAATAAAGAATTGAATTGAATTGAATGATAACAATTGCAATTAGTCAAGATGACCATCATTGCGACCCCGTAGAGCAACCTTCTCACGAAAGTACAGCGGATATTCTCGAAACTTCGTACCTGCGACATTTCGTATCGCGACACTTCGTACCCACGACACTTCGTATAAGCGAAACTTTGTACCCCAAGACTTCTGACCGCGACACTTTGTACGACACTTTTTACCCGATACTTTTTCTTCTAGTTTTTTTAGAGTTGAATGAATATGCTGTTTTTTTTAAAAATTTATTAATTGTGACCAAACTTTAGGTGACCAAACTGAAGGTTTTTTAAATGTTAATGTAGAGCTGAATGATTTTCACGTTCTAGAAGACCAATTTCGAATCAACTTGTTATTTGTTTTCTCAAAAAAAAGTATCGACGGTTTTGTAAATTTGATGAAATGATTTAAAATGCGAAAACAGTGAACACCTACCTATTTCGAGAAACATGCCTACCTAATTCGACAAAAAATTGTACCTAATTTCGTGAAACTTGCATCTAATTAATAGAAGCATCTACTTAAATTAAAGAGACGTTCATCAAATTCGGAAAACACAAGCACCTGAAAAAAGTTTGCGAGAAGGGGGCACAATGTTCATTGGTCTCCACCAATTTTACTCGGAGGGTTTGCGTTTTTCGCTTTACTCGGAGGGTTTGCGTTTTTTGCGTCCTGTCTGGGTAGACGTGAATTTTTGGGTGATGGTGGGGATGGGATTTCCTGGATAAAAACGGGGGAACTAACTGAGCGAGGGGCCTAAGAAAAAAGAGGAGGTTGACATTGCAAATAGA
This sequence comes from Allodiplogaster pararmata, assembly GCA_964056735.1. Taxonomy (NCBI): domain Eukaryota; kingdom Metazoa; phylum Nematoda; class Chromadorea; order Rhabditida; family Diplogasteridae; genus Allodiplogaster; species Allodiplogaster pararmata. The sequence goes on along the minus strand of OZ057407.1, from coordinate 43,532,068 downwards.
AAGTCGAGGTTTGGCACTAATTGACTCAAGAAAGGACGAAAAACCCTATCACCACTGTGCATTTTACCCCGTTGAACACTGCCTGTGCTTTCCAGAGTGTCCCGAAGTAGGGCACTGAATCTATTCTTTCTTCCCGGGTCTTTGTCTCTATCTTTCTCGTGCCCAAATTCCTCTCAGGTTCTGAGTTTTTCGGGCAGGCGTAACTGTAGTCGCCCTCCTCTTGACACTTGTAGCATATGTTTGCTCGATCTACTCTCACCTGGTTTCCCACACTCTCTGTTTCTCTCGGAAGTTTTTGATTCGGGATGGATGCTCGCGCATTAGTATTGAGTGTGTTATTCACTGTATGCGCCACATTCCTTTGTTCCCCTGATCTCATGTTCTGAGACCCACTTCCGTATCTGTTCTCGGCTTCCCCCTTTGCCACCCGTTGTTTGTTGACCTAGTGGGGAATTGTGTTCTTCTTTCTTCTCTCATAACCGCTCTTCTTCTCTCCAACAACTCTAACTTTTGGTCCTCTTTTCGCAACCTCTCATACTTTTCATAGCCATCCATGTCATCCAGGGCTTTGAACATCTGTATTTGGTGTTAGAAATTCGGGAGTGCGTTAACTAGCTTACCCGCTCTTATTTCGGAGAGCATTTCAGGGGGAGCATCGGGGTACGCCTCCATTGTTAGTGATTCTGAGGAACAGCAGAACAGTACTATGTTCTCACTCTCTCTTTTCTGTAACCTATCGAGCTTCCTTTGAGCATCGTACTTCCTTAGGGTTTGGTCACCCCTGAACCTTTCGGCCATTTTAAACACTATACCTCTGAAAGGCCCATTCTTAATATCTCGTAGGAGCGTCTCAAATATTCTCAGCGCGTCTCCAACTAAATGCTGTTGGAATATTTTGACCAGTTGGTCTTCATTGAACATTTGCGCGTATTTAAGGTCCACTCTTCCGACCAACGCCTCAAATGCTCTCAACCCCCTTCAGAAAAGTTTTGGATACTTGGCATCGCCATAGAGGTTATGACTGTGCCTAATTGTTCTACCGTACCGTTGCGCTCTCTCTCTCCGTCAATCTTTCTCGCCCTTTCATTTCATATTCCCAAATATCTCTATGCTGTCTGCTCTTAACGAACGAATACATAACTGGTCGTTCTGCTCTTGTCCCTCTCTCCATCTCGGGTTCCTCGAGCGTTCCTTTCCGCGAGGAGCTTTGTAGAAAAATCCTTTCATCAATCAGCTTAAAAATCTGATTTTCGCTGTTTCTCTTTTCCTTTCTTTCTTCTTGCTCACCATTTCCGTCAAGATTAAACTTCACTTCTGGGTGATGTTTACCCATTCGCATAACAGTTGTCTTTGAAGTAAAAGTTGTTAATCCCCATCTCGTTGTTCAAACAGCTGGAAATTGTTCATCCCCGTTGCCCAATCAGACAAGTCCATAGTTTTGTATTTGGTCATTGAGACCATAAATTAAAGCTGTCCTGAGTAATCTAATGCAGTAAAGTTCCTTATTTCTTAATTCAGCTTACAGTGAGTGGCATGGTCAAGGATGTCTATTTCGGTGTCATTTGGAGAATGGTTTGATTCTTTGTAATGTTTACAGAGGAATGTATTCAAGATGTTTTTCCCAAGATGGTAACGATGTTGAGATACACGTTTTTTGATTGTTTGAGTAGTTTCTCCTACATATTGAAGTTTACATTATTTTTATGTAATAAGATAAATGATGTTTTTAGTATTGCATGGTAGGTGAGGTGGTTTATTTGTAAAGAAACTTTTTGATTGTTGAGCTGGAAACATACTTTTTGTAGTTTGTAGTTTCGCATATAGTGCATCGGTTATTATTGCGCATAACACCTTTATATTCTGTATAGTTGGGTGGCTTGAAGAATTGATTTTCATCAACCTTATTTGAAATACTTTGGATTTTCATAACTAATTTTGTAGATAGTTTAGTTATGGGTTTTGTTAGACAATTAGGTACACTGAAGCTGGCTGCCTGACCAAGTGTTCACTGAGCGCATCTTGGACTCTTTCATTCAGCATGATCCAATTCGACCCAAGTGTTAAGTGCTAGATTCCCATGTGTGTGGTAAATCGAACCAGAATTTTTTTTAATCAAGTTTTTTTTCAATTGCACGAATTCATGCGATTGAATTCTTCTTCTTCTTCTTTCTTCTTCTTCCTAGCGTTGTCCCGCGATGGCAGGGTCCGCTTTGTGGATCTTCTTTCTCCACTTGTCCCGATCGAGGGCATCTTTCGGGCTTAGATGACTGGCTTTCAAGTTAGCATTGATGGTGTCTTGCCATCGCTGCTTCGGTCGCCCTCTCGGTCGCCGGCCGTCCACTGCGATATTGTAGGATGTGCTGGCTACAGTTTCCGGTGATGCTCTGGTGACATGGCCGAACCATCTCAGCCGATTTTCGCGCATATTCTCGTCGATGGGGGTGACGCCAAATCTTCTCCTTATGGTCTCATTTGGTAGGTGCTCGCGGAGAGAGATTCCCATGATCCAACGGATCATGCGCATTTCCATAGTTTGTAGACGTCGCTCAACGCATTTTATTCACGTTGGTGGGGCATGGCCAACATGCGTCGCTTCCGGGGGACGCCATGTAGCATGGAGATGTTTGATCCATGTAGTTGCGACAAAAATTTGCCGACCGGCCTGTCGCTCGGGCCTGGCGTCGGTGTCCGCGTTCAGCTTAGCTCACGCTTACGAGTTAGCAGTTTCCGATGGCACAACGTGGAGGAACGGACTCGCCATCAATTCATGCGATTGAATGGATTTTATTAAAATAAAATGGTATGAATTAGAAATAGTTGAGCATTTTAGTGGAGCTGACTTAAAGAAGCTAACGGAAGGAAAACCTGGTAAACAGCAGTTAATACTTCATTTTTCCCCTATACTCATTCTTCTGAGCGGCTGCCATGTGAAAACGCTTCCAAATCCTTATCATCCTACGCTATTTCCGTCCTCCAGAGCGGCTATTTCATTCATTCATTCTTTATTTCGGTAGTGGGCATTCACAGTTGTAATGCACAGAACGGATAACTGCCACGGGTGTGAATTCAGTTAAGTTAAAAGCAAAAAGCACGGCTTGGAGGCAAGAAAAAAAACGAGAAATAATTTTCATCGAAAGTTTATAATAGTCTAATTCTAGTTTGAAGGACAATGCAATCCACAGGAAGTAAGAGAAGAGAATTTTTGAAAGTAGTTGGTGTGAAGATTGTTACCAAATCGTTAGGCAGATTATTCCATATATTGATCATGCGAGAAGCACATGTATTGTGAGAATCAGAAAATTTCAAGGAAAGAGTTATTCTTAAGGAGTTAGAACTTCTTTGAGTGAAGGGTGAAGGTCGTACTTTGAAAAGACATGAATAGTATAGATCGACATGTCCGTAGATGCATTTGTGGATAAAACAGAGATCGGCAACGGCTCTTCTATATTCGAGCGTTGGAAGGGATAGCATTGCTAAACGGGAGAAGTAATCGCACTGTTAGTGATCAGCTCTGTGAGTTATGCGACGAGTAAAACATCTTTGTACATACACGTTCAAGCTTGTTAATAAGGCCAATAGAGTAAGGAGACCATAATTCGGATCCGTATTCTAGTAGAGGCACTATGTAAGACTTATAGGCACGAAGTAGCACAGTAAGAGATGAGGTTTTGAAAGCACGTAAAATCAAGTTGGAAAGTCTGATACATTTAATAACGGTAGTGTTAATGTGCTTGGAAAACGATAATGAGCTGTCAATTACTATACCTAAGTCTTTAACTGTTTCTTGCGGAGGAAGTGCAGTTCAATCAATGTCATAGCGAACTCGGAGATTAGAAGGGCCGCAGTGTACAACGAAACATTTAGAAACGGCTATTTTTAATGGCCAAGTATGAGCATAATGACCTATAGCATCGAGAGCAACTTGCATTAGAACAGAATTCTCCGAGAAGATTTTTATATCTTCCGCATAGAGGAAACAATGCACTCCAGTTGGGATAATATCAATAATATCATTGATGAATATATCGAAAAACAGCGGACCGAGGCAGCTTCCCTGCGGAACACCAACGGGATAAAATTTACTATCGGATAATGTGTTTTCTACTAACACTTTGGATGTGCGGTCACTGAGAAAAGATTTCAGCAACGCGAGAAAAGCTGAGTTGATACCGTACCGCTCGAGCTTATGGATAAGAAATCTGTGATCCAAAGAATCGAAGGCCTTTGTCAATTCTATGAGACGGACATCAAAGTTAATTCGCTTGGTTGAATATGACATGTAGAGGGAATGAGAGTGCACTAGTGAAGTTACAGTAGATTTCTTCTTCCTAAATCCTGATTGACAAGATCGCAAAAGATTCTCTCAGTCAAGTTGATTGTAAATGACAGTATGAATAAATTTCTCAAAAAGTTTCGTAATAGAACAAACAAGAGTGATGGGCCGGAAGTTGTTAACCTCGGAAGCGTTACCTTTCTTATGGACAGGCAGGATAACTCCTTGTTTCCAAATGGTAGGGAAATAACTAGAAGTCATACAATTCGAAAAACATAGTCGAGAGAGGAATAGATAGAGATAGGTTGCAATTTTTGAGAAAATTTTTAGGAATGTTATCGGGAGATGAGTTGACCTTCGGTTTTATTCGTTCGATGAGTTTGCTAATATCATGAGGGGAAATAAAAAAACGAAGTAGCAATGAAGAAGTGGGTGCAATAGATGGTAGAGGACCATAATTAGTATAGGTTGAATTGAAGAAACTAGAGAATGCATTGGCGTTATCAATAGGGAGATTCAAAGTTTTTCCGTCTGTAACAAGTGCCGTAGGTGAGATTTTCTTCTTGATGCGGTTAGACAAATTACGGAAGAAGACCTTATAATTCTTCGGCATTGCGAGAGTTTCTCAAACTTCAGAAGCTCTCTATGCAATCGTTTACACACTCTAGAGGTAGACGTGCAAGTAGGTAAACATTTGTTTCTTATTTTATGTGATCAATATTTCCACTCTCCATTTTCATCCTCGAATCTCACCAGAAAATTCTCATTGAATTGCGCTTCTAAACCCCTACATTTTTTTCTAACCCCCTAATCCTTTTCCCTTGAACCCTAGAGTGAAGGATGCGTGCTTGCCCCTGTCTTGCGACCCCAAACACAAACATGAAGGTTGACAAGTTTATTGGGTTAAGACATTATACATGGACACCAAGTACGATATACGGGGAGGGAGTGAGAGACCGGGCCCAGAGATTCACACCCCCAACCTTCGAAACAACGTCCTGAAGGCCCTCGCCGGTAGCACCTGGGGCCACCAGAAGGAATCCTTATCATAGAGAATCCTTATTACTTGTCATAGAGAGAAGAGAGGAGAGACCGGGCTCAGATATTCACACCTCCAACCTTCGAAACAACGTCCTGAAGGCCCTCGCCGGTAGCACCTGGGACAACCAGAAGGAATCTTTACGGACAACCTTCAAAGCTATCTCGCAAGCAATCTCCAGTTACGCCGCCCCCGCATGGTCCACTTTCTTATCCGCTTCGGCCCTCGAAAGGATCCAACGCGCCCAGAATGCCGATCTCCGCGTAGTCACGGGCAATCATCAGATGGCAGACACCGATCACTCACACAGAGACTCCAAGGTCATGCGCACTAAGTCACACCTTCACATGCTCTCCGCTCAATACCTCGCCAGAACAATCGATCCAGCTCACAACCATCACAGCCTCTTGGAAAGTCATGCTCCACCACGCACCATGAAAAACGACCTCATCATGAGTTGCAAGCACACGGTCGAGTCCGCAGCCTCCATAGCAACAGACCCTCTCAACGGGAAACTCGTCGCAAACGCCATACACACTATGATGGTCTCTAGCGAACTTCAATCAATGAAAGGCGCCGTCATTCTCGGAGGTAGACCCCCGCCCGACATCAACGTGGAAGAATATGACCTTCCCCGCAGCACAAGATGTACACTCTCCCAGCTTCGATCCGGATTCAGCAGATACACCGTATCGATGAGTCCATCCCAGACGTCTGCCCAACATGCTCATCCACACCTCATGACGTCGCACACCTGTTCGATTGCATTGGCGACCCCACGACACTCTCACTCACCGACTTATGGGAGAAACCACGAGAAGTGGCAAACTTCTTGAAGATACTACTCATTGAATGATCTCCGTTCTCTATGAGTGGTGACCCTTCCCGAGCTCTGCCAATTGATGGCAAATCTCATCCTAATCTTTGCAACCTCCCCATTCCCACAGTCTCTCTTCCGTTCATCGATAGTCTTGTCCGAGAAACGCTGACAAAAGTTATGCAGCCGCTTCAACAGATGATACTTGCTCAGTCCCAACAGATTTCCTACATGAACAAAGTAATTCTGGACCAGTCACAGCAACTTCTACGGATTAGTGAAGAAATGCAATCCATAAAGTCATCTGTCTCTCCGGCCACACTTAGACCCCACTTGTATTCAGCTATCGTCGAATCCACTTATCGAGACAAGGATATGCTCATAGGAAAAGGTAAACAAGCTGTTATTATCGGACTTCCAGAAGGCAAGTCAGAGGATGATACGTGTTGCAAAGACAAAGATCTTATCTCACGTCTTATCATCAGACTCAATTCAGCGGACCTTATTGACGACCTAGAGAAGGGTAATATCAATCATCATCGTCACCCAATTGATCGCCCACGTCTCTCTGCTCCTCATGGCCGTCCCATGAAAATTGAGTTTTCTTCGCTTGGAAAGCGTAACCTTTTCCTGGAACTTTGCAGAAAGGCGAAACACCCTTTTCCTAAAGGATGTTACTCCCGAGCTGACCTCTCGCCGGCAGAGCTTCAAGCCGAGAGAGACTGCATCCGAATATCCACTAACCCATCTTTTCCCCCTGCCAAAGTGGTCGACGCTCACCTAATCCCTGCCTTTCCTCGTTTTGCCCAGTCTTACAAACGAGTACCCTATCGACCAATTTCCCCTCCTCCCGCCTCTTCGTCACTATCCCCCTTAGCCAGTTCAACTCAACACTCCCAATTGCCATCGTCTTCGCTGGTGAACTCTGGGGCCTGGTCGACATCTACATTCGAGGCTTCTTCAACTGACTTTCCTTCTCTGGCGGAAAGCTCCGTGAAGCCGCAACAAGTCAGAAGCAGACGCAATACCAGGAACGCCGAAGAATCTACCTCATGCCCCAGAAAGTCAGACGAATTTGTTTCCAGAAGAAGAAATGTTAGGAAAACCTCTCGTTATTCACCATAGGATAAGTCGGATAAAAAAGCTAGAAAAGAAGTAATCAAATGCTTGTATTTCAACTGTAGATCAGTGATGAATAAGCTATATGATCTTTATTTTCTTCTTCGTTGCTGTAAATATCACATTCTCTTACTATCTGAGACATGGATGCACAGTGAGCTTCCCGACTCCATTCTAACCGATAGTTTACCCTTCACAGTATTCAGAGGTGACAGATTGGCACAAAGAGGAGGAGGCGTAGCCATTCTAGTAGATAATGCCATCTCCTCATCTTTAGTTGTTCAATATAGCAAGGCTCAGTGCGAGGGGTTAGTAATAGACATTTATCCTAACACATCTTTCTCGTTTGCTTTCTCGGCCATTAGACTGATTAATATATATCGATCTCCTAGCTGTGGAGTAGAAAATACAAAGGATCTCTGCTCGTTTATCACCTCTCATGTTACTGAAGTATTTCCCACCATTCTGTGCGGAGACATGAACCTCCCCAAGATAGACTGGGCAAATCTCACCGCTCCCAATACATGTAGTATGTCTCTTGCATTCTTAAACATGACATGCGACAACAATCTTAAACAACTCGTACTTTCTCCCACTAGACTTCAAAATACACTCGATTGCCTGCTCTGTAATTCAAATATCATAAAAGAATGTATTGTCAGGCCTCCCTTCTCCACCAGCGATCATGCCTCAATATACTTTGAAATCAGAGATAGAGCCAAGCGTATTATCACAAGCACCAGCTCATCGTTAGACTGGAAAAAGGCAGATTGGGAAATAATCAACTCAGACCTCTTTAGCATCGACTGGACTTACATGCTCTCAAACCTAACTATTGACGAAAGTGTCGATAAATTAACCAACATCATCCAATTCATAATGGATAATAGGATCCCAAAAAATAAGAATGTCAAAACACATTTGAAATATCCCCCCAAGATAAGAAGATTATACAGCTTCCTACAGAGAAGTAACAAACGAAACCCTCTCTCCATTACATCATTACGCACATCCAAGAAACTTCACAAAGAACTAGTCAAATTCGAGGTTCTTAGGGAAGACAAGCTTAAGTTCCCGAGAAACTATAAGGTATTCTTCAAAACTATATCCAACCGCATTAAAAGCAACACATCTATTCCTGCTCTCATAGTAAACAATAAACCAACTACTATCCCCTTCGAACAAGCAACTCACTTCGCCGAGTATTTTGATAAGTTACAACCCTTACCAATCAGTGGACCCCTTCAGATCTCTCGCCCGAATTTTCACCTCGACCACATTAATGACATCTCCCCTTTTGAGGTGAACTCCATTCTGAAACGAATAGCTCCGAAACTGAACTCTTCCCCTGACTTTATTCCAAGTAGACTACTCAAAAACTGTCTGGACTCACTGGCCATACCTCTCTCCATCATTTTCACCAACTCACTAACCTTAGGGCACTACCCTCTGGCCTGGAAAAAAGGAATAATCAAACCAGTTCATAAAAAAGGGCCCTGCTCTCAGATCGAAAATTATCGTCCTATCACTATGGTGTGCTCTATGTCAAAGGTATTCGAGAAACTGATCTTCAATATAACTTATCAATATCTGGAAACCAATGGCATACTACATCCCAAACAACATGGTTTCCGTCGGAGACGGTCCACGGTAACATCCCTGGTAGAGGCTCATTCCATTTACCTCACGCTTCAGAATAAAAAAAATAGACTTTGACATCTGTCTAGTCGACTTTTCACGCGCTTTCGACTCTGTAAACATAAAATTTCTTGTTCACAAACTTGAAAAAGTGGGAATAACGGGCAACCTCCTCTATCTTATCCGTTCTTTTCTCACGAGCAGGTCCTCGAAAGTCTCAATCGGAGATACATTATCAGGCCCTAAAGTATACAACAGTGGTGTTCCCCAGGGGAGTTGCCTTGGACCCCTCCTCTTTTCAATATTTATAAATGATATCATGGAGCACATAGAGCCAGATGTCCATGGTTTTCTATATGCCGATGACCTCAAAATTTTTTCCAAAAACAGAGACTCTCTTCAGAAAAGTCTGGATTCCATTTCCGATTACTCACTGACCTGGGGACTTGTGATATCAACTCAAAAATGCTTTATCATGCACTGTGGTCCTAGGAATCCAAAAGTAACATATAACCTAGAAGACAATATCATACGAACTACTTCATTAGTGAAAGATCTTGGCATTACATTTCAGGAAGATATCACATTCTCTAAACATATTGAACTAACCTCCCTAAAGTCCCAAAAATGTATAAACATGATCTTCAGAGCCTTTAAAACCAAATCAATTGAAGTTCTGCTCAGAATATACACCACATACATAAGACCCCTTATTGAATATGGGAGTGAGGTATGGTCCCCAGTAACTATCGGTCTCGTTAACTGCATAGAAAAAGTGCAAAGATCATTTACACGAAGGTTACTACAAAGGGCCGGATTACCCAAAATGAGTTATGTTGCTAGACTGAATTTTCTTTCCATCTCCTCGCTTGAATATAGAAGAAATGTGGCCGATCTTGTGTTCATCCATAAATGTCTGCACGGAAATATTCAAGTAGATTACTCAAATATGTTTAAACTTTGCCCATCGCCTTATTCGCTGAGAGAATCGAATAACTACAGAATATGCTTGCCGTGTAAATATAAAAGCAGAACAAGCACTTGTGCCTCAAGAATGATTAATGTCTGGAATAAGTTACCTTGTTCTTTGGTTTCTACAAGCTCTTCTAGCATTTTTAGAAATGAACTTATCAAGCTTGATTGTGAGACCATTGTCACCAACTCTAGAATACATTTTTAATTCAAGTGCTTTGTTTCTTCAAATGTTTTGTTTCTGTTTCTCCTCTTTTTTTCAATTTTATTTGTGTTCTCGGTTAGCTCTCGAATGATAAAGGGTGAGTTGAATTTTTGGAATTTAAAGTTATTATTGCGGATGAATAGTTCTTAATTGCTGATGAATAGTTCATAACTGAAGATACAAGCTTTGCTTTCTTTGCTTTTTTTGTGTGCTTTCCTCTTTTCCTAAAATGAAATGTTCCTGATTGTTCTTGTCATATTTAGATCTCACTTTTCATAACCTTCACTGAATTCACTTTTCTTGTGACAGTGTCATCTGTTTCGTCACTTAACATTATGTTTTGTTTCAAGCGGAATAAAAAAGAATTGAAAAAGATGTCTATTTAAAAAATTGACGATTTATACACAACGAAAGACGAAGCGAAAAGAAACATATCACGTGGGCCTCGCTCTTCGATGACGGCTACAACCGGCAACAACAACAACAACCTCCAACCTTCACCCCAGGTCCGTCCTCGGAACGAAAAATTTAAGAATAGTCATCTTCCTGCCCTTTTCAGATTATTCTCACGTGATGTTTCAAATCACTTCGCGTAATAAAAGCTTCAAACTTCAATTTGATAGTGAACCGTAATGATATATGGCTAGATTTGAACGTTTCTAATAAAGTTTGTTGATGCTGTATTGCATCTGGAGGTTGTGGTGGGTTTGGAACTTCAATTGTAAATCAACATGTTCAGAGTTATTGAGAAATGAAAAGGTGGTGAAAATCGCGGAAGGTATGATTACGGAAAGGTGATGTATTTTATCAAAAGTTTTTTCTAGTGTCGTGAAGAATGTTATTTGAGATGGTGGAAACTACAAACATGAAATTGAATTTAAGTTTCAAATTGGAAAAATGATGTGCATGTATGGCAATGGATATTTTGAACTGCGTTTTCTAATTCAATTTCAGTTGAAAAGTTGTGAAATTTATTCTTTTTTTGAAGTGATTAGTGTTTCTATGGACGGTTACTAGAAAGAAGAGAGCTTTGTATTACTAGAAAGAAGAGAGCTTTTTTTGTCTATAATTATGTTTGACAATTAAGTGTAGTTTTTGTTGTTAATAAAAAAAGTGTTTATTCAAAATGCTTCGAGTTCAATCTCCCTCAATGAATGCAAGTTTAATATAGCTGTGGAATGAATTTTTGAAGGTACTGATTTAAGTATTCATAATATTTATTTTGGTAGAATGTATTGAATCATTAGTTCATTAGGGGCGTTTTTCACTTTTTTGTGTTCGAAGAAAGCGAGCGATTAGATCTTCTGAAGTTTGTAGTCTGATTCACGCGTGCGTTCGTGCGCATCTTATGCAAAATATTGCGGGCTGGCCTTGTCTATCGCCAATGGTCGTCTGCCGACAGTACAGCTAACTCAGAGCGCACCAGGGGTTAAATAGTGACCGGATCGGTCCCGCCGGCGGATACATGTACACACACTATTGAGAAAAACTCCCTCTCTTTTCTTACCCTTTTCCTTCTTCCTCTTTTTTTCTTCCTTCAAACTTTGAGCGGTGGATACATGTAAACGCAAATTGGGCGGCTTCATTTAACATCTGGACCGCATGCTTTTGGTGCTTTTTCTGACCGATTTTTTTTCTTCAAACGCTCAAAAGTACGAAAGAAACCTAAAGTTATACACATGTCGTTCACAGACTAATTTTTAATGAAATGTTTCCTGTCCTTTCTTAGCTCGTGTTCGCGTTGTATATAAACATATTAAAGTAAAAGATGGTGTTATGCAGTTTCGTGAGCCCTTATATGGCTAGTCAGAATTATGCGAGCAAGTAAAAACTGCAAGACGAGAATACGGTGCTTGCAGACGTCGCAGTAGTCAGGTTATCATTTTTATGTTTATGTTACGAAGTTTAATTGTTCATTGCCCGCAAGCACTTTCCAAAAAAAATTGAAAATCACTTCTAATTAATTTAAAATCTGGTCCAGTTCAAGTGTTTAAATTACTGTAGGATCCGAGAAAGCTGTCAGTTTCGATAGTTGTCTTCAATTATTCATCATCTTATTAGTCATAGCACGTGTCTCTAACAACAAAAAAAGATAAGTTCAACAAATTCCCTCATTTTTATAGCTACTCTTCGACGGAACAGTCTTATCTAATCAAATCATTTGTAGATTTGTAGACGAGAATGGCCTCCAATACCTGACATCGGAAAACAGTTGGCCTGTCTTATGCGCCAATTGTTGAACGAATGGTCACTCCTTTAAGTTTGCTGTTAAACTGGAATTTTTTATAAATCGTAGTTCGAAACTGCCAAAATAGCGCAAGGATGTGCGAGCATCTGTCAGTGCCAAATATTTTTTTTGTAGATTTGTATACATTAAGATTCACTTTTTTGAATACCTTAAGATTCACACCTAGTTGCAGAAATAGTGAAATGCAAAGAGATATAGATGAAGATTGAAGGAGAGAGAAAGATACTTATGGGGATTTGAATAATCAGACTAGTTACAGCATGTCCGTTCTCTTTGTTCGACAGGAAGAGAGGAAGAAGCATAAATAATATATGCTCAATCTAAGCAAGGCAGATTTTCTGAGATCCCAAAAGCGGCTTGGAGATGGGCAGAAAGGAGATATCTCCAGATGGGGCTCACAAAGAACTAGAATAAATCATTCTCGAGTTCCTCTTGTGTGCGTAGAAAATGATTAGATATTTTGATTTCAATTGGAGATTTATAAGAACTGTTTTTGATTGTAAAACATCAGTTTTTCTGATAAAATGTATGTATCCTGACATGCTAAAATAGATCATATATGTATGTTTGAAGTTTGTTAATCTTTTTTTTTCGTTTCTCAAACAGTTGTTACCTTTCGTATGAGGTCGCGAAAAGTTTGTTTTCTGTTAATAAATGAACACGGGTAGGTTTTCATAGTTTTTGAAGGAACACGGGCATATTCGCGTAAAATTTGTTTATTAACTCAAACATAAATTTATAGTATTTTTCATACACGGGTATGTTTGTTGTTGCTTGTTGTTTCTCAACGATCGGTCTTCTTTTGTGAGAGGCCGCGAAATGTTTGTCTCAAGTTTGTTAGTAAACACGGGCGTATTTGCATAAAGTTCATGATTGAACAATTTTATTCCCATAAAGTTTCTTTAATGAACACTTGACTAAAGTTCGTTCAACCTGCTCAAAACTTCCGAACAAACATACAATCTTCCAATAGTCTGCACTGCAGGCGAGCGGGTCAGTCAGTAATTGGTAACGGGAAAGATTTTAAATAAACTTTTATTACAGAACTGTTCAAAATGGTAATTTTTTTTCGTTCAAAATGCTTCCACTTCTAGCCGTCTACTGAGTCACTTTTCGTCCAACTTTGACGACACGGCACAGACTTGGCACTTATTTAGATAAGCGGAACAGCGGGCAAATTCTCTTCGAGTTTCGGAGTGGAATTTTCTTTGCCTGCAAATTCAAACTATGACCGAAATTATTACGGGCTAAAACCTAATTATTACAGAGATTTCATTCATTCTTTATTTCCATGTACATGTGTATGTTTAACGTGGAATCGAAATATAAAAACAATATAACATGGACTTTTATATATGATAAAATTAAGAAATGAAAAAGAAGAAGGTGAGGTAATACAGTGGCAGTGTATTAAAGCGATTAGTCAGAAACAATAGGGCTAGGTAAAATAGTATGTTTAGGAAGTTCTTTCAGTTGCAATTACATCGCATGGAAAAAACCCAGCGGTCTCCATTTTCCTCTCTCTATCCCTCTTTTATCGTGAGAAATCGCGTCACCACCAGGGTGTTTCTTTCACCCACACTGCGGGTGAAAAAATCTATGCGCTTTTCAAAAAATCTGAAAAACATTTGAATTTATGCACTCGAAAGAAGAAAGTTTCGATTTTTACCTAGGAAGATTTCAAATCTTTGATGGAAAAATTACAAACTCTATTGTATTTTGGAAATATATGCGCTCGAGAAAAAATATGCACTCTGGTTACCATTATTACTATACATTTAGATGATGCTATATTTTAATGATACATTGTTTCTGAAGTAGGAGTACTATAATTAACGGTTAAAAAAACCTACGGTGGTTACTAAAATAAGTGGAAAGTAAGTGGAAAAATTCAACTCGAGTTCTGCTATAGGCGAATTCAGAAATCCTTTTGGGCTTTCTAACTTAGTTTTGGCTCACTTCCAATTGTTAAGGGTACGGACACTGAAAAAGAAATTTAAAAAACTTGAATTATTTGTTGTTGGTGATCAAATTAAACAAAGCAAACCGTTAAAAAAATTTTTTAACGTTTTTTTTTTCGCACTTGTTGTTCCTACTTCCAATTCAACTATCTAAATGTTGTATGGAATCGAATACTCGAATCGAAAATTTTATCAGTGTTATTGAACAAAAACTTTTTTTTTTGCACTCATTACTGCGGTACAATTTTACTTGGGGGGCACTTTACTTGGGGGGGGCTGTTTTGCAAATTTAAACATTGAATTGACAAAAAATTAATGACATGAGAAATTTTCTTATGCGGTCTCGTTAGCCTAAGCCGTACGGCCTCGTTAGCGTAACCCTTGACTAAGCCTGAGCGGGGAAAAACATTGAATAAGAGCTGGAAACAGCTAAGCCAATTTACCCAATCAGACTGAATAAAACTAAAATTAGCCTATACGGCGTCGTTCCTAAGCCGTACGGCCTCGTTAGCATACATTTTACCTAATCCCAAGCGAAAAAAATCAGTGAAAAGTGACCTGCCCCCCCCCCCCCGAAAGTAACAAAAGTTACTACTCCTGTTAGAGACCCTGATGATGATAAACTAACAAGATGATAAAGATGATAATGATGATAAACTAACAAGATGATGATAGACTAACAAGATGATAAAAGACTGAATAAAAATTTTAAAACTGACACTTGACGTTGGTCGCCAGCCTCTTCCCAAAAAAATCTCAATTTACTAAATTGTTGTATGATATCAAAGAATCAAATCGAAAACTTGTCAGAACCAGATCGAACCGGGCGGATCAGAGAGTCCTAAGCGATCATGAATACAAATTGAGTTTTTGTTATACCCTTCGTTTATAGTGCTTAGATTTTTTTGAAAATGCTCAAACAATAAGACGACTAACCAACTGCATCTTTTCAACGACTTAACACAGAACACTCATTATTCAAGTGCTTAGATTATTTGCATAGCGGAAACGGAACTGCTGCTGTTTTGAGTCTTTCTACGACAAAAATAAACATATATGTATTCGAAAAAAATTTCCTTATGCGTCTTCTTCTTCTTAGCGTTGTCCCGCGCCGGCCGAGGTCGGAGTAGGGTCCGAGTAGGTCTGGATTCAGAAAAAACAACATCGCGTTGATACATTCTGAATTGAATTATAGCTATATTGAATCACATTAGAACGAGATCAAATCGGGCGGATCAGAGAATCCTGGCGATTATATGTACAACTTTGGCTTTCTCTTATACTCTAATGTCAGCGCTCTTAGATTATTTGCATAGCAAGAAAAAATTCTAATGTGACTCTCAACGGCAGAAATGGAACATATATTCGGACCAAATTTTTAATGCGTCTAAAATCGTTCTTAATTGAATTGAAGCGGATAATTCGAAAGCTGTTTGAAAGAATCTTGACATGAAAAAAATGAACATGAAACTTAGTCTAGTAGTTGTAAGCAGAAAGTGTAGTCATGAACACTTTTAGATTGTGTTTGGTGCTAGTAGTGCATTCTTCAAACACGCTCACACGCCTTTCGGTAATTGCCTTCAAGAATTGGTGTTTGAATACGCGCCTAGGGAGTGTACTGTAGGTGCGCTGCGTATGCGTAGCATACGAGGAGACGAGAGAGGGAAGTAACTCAGTCTAAGTTTATCGTGCGTTAAAGCAATGCTTTAAGTGGTAGTATGAGTCCCGCCCACCCACCCAAATCAAGATGAAGGAGGAGAACGCTAGAGTATTGAGAGATGGCTGACACTGAGGTTGAATGAAGTACCTTAGGAAGGCGCGCCAGGAGCAATCGTGGAGAGCAGCAGACTCCGATGTCTTAGGTAGTTTATGGCTTACAGAAAATGTACGAAGAAGCGTTGGAATGTGGGATCGGAGTTACAATGGCTGCATGATATGAGTTACAATGGTATCCATTCGCGGCTGGAGTTAAGCAAGAATACAAGGCTTATAGTCGTATCTTAGGGACGGTCAAAACGCCTACGTCGCGAATTTCAAGAGTGAAAGTAAAGTACAATTCCAAGAGTGAAAGTAAGTAATTTCAAGAGTGAAAGTGAATGAAGTTCGGTAAACAAAAAAAAATCAACTAAAAAAATCATGGAGAAAAACTGAAAAATGGAAGATATACCAATTTCGGTGTATTTCCTGGAGATGAATAATAAATCACTCAAAACGACGTCCGGTACGGTACAGACACACAAAAAAACTTCTGTGAAAATTTGAGCTTTGAATTTTATCTTTGAAAAAAGTTATTTTCAATAACCCTATATATTATAACATTTTGGGCGGTACTGTACATCAGAAACAAAAGAAGCGTTACCTTGACTGACCTCAAAGGAATAGGCTGAATGAGACGATTAAAGGACCGAAATGTGGGCGCGTGGCATTTCGAGTAATATGCCGAGGTAGTAGCGTTACTAAGAGGAGGTGTCATCAAAGGGAGGCTCCATTAGAATTGGATTTAGACAAGCAAGAAATGAATAAAGTGGAAAAGGTAGTGCTAAAGTTATTGGACGAGTTATATGTCTGAAGAAGAGCAGTTGGAGAATAAATATGTATGTATAACACATCTCATTTATCGATCACCAGATGTCATAGCGTCTACCATTTTTCGGTTCCAATGACTGCTTTTCGTGATGAATTCAACGTTCGGACTGAACTAATCACTGAAATAGAAAGTTGAGATACCAATCGATGAACTAGGACTGTTCGCAATGACGAGACTCAGTTGCACATTCCAGTCCTATATCCAAGTGTTTTCCCATTTAATAATCTGTCGGTCAGCCATGGGAGCAATAACTCTGAACCAGGTTTCCTATGGCATGTTCATTTCCTTAATATTTACTATATCTTACTTATCTTTACATTCGAATAAGCACTATTTCCTCTTCATTTCTCTCTCTCTCTCTCTTCATTTCTTACACTTGTCATTTGGTGACAATACCGACGAAGGAAGACGACGTGAACTTTCGGAAGAAGAGCACCAAATAGAAGAATGGAAAATGAAAATTGGTTTTTATTATTTTTTTATTTTCTAGGTTATTTTTAAAATCTTTACTTTATTTAGTTTCTCCTTTCACATTTTAGGTTGGTTTTTTTACTTTTTACTTTTTTCCGTTTCTTTTGCTTCTTTCTTTTCTATTTTTCGTTTCTTTTACCGTTTGCATTAACTTTATTATCATACTCTTTTAATTAATTCCATTTAGTTAAATTTTTTAAATTTTACTCTTATTTCTTTACAATTGTACTCTCTGGGCACTCACTGATGAGATCCCACCCAGAGAGTGCAGAGGTCTGTCTGAGCGGGGGCGAAACAGACTTCTACAATGTCTACTTTGCAGTAACATTTCACTTTTCTGTGTGCTTAAAATTATTTTTCACACGTTTATTCAACTTTCTCTTATATTAACTATAACTCATTTTTCTTTTTATCACCTTTCCTATAATACATGTGTTCATAGAGCTAATCCCAGTTAGAAATACTCGCCCTCGTTTCCATTGTGTAAGCATTTATAGGCAACCCGATATCGACGGATCATTTACGAAAAGAGTGCTAGCAAGCTTGTGAAGGAGCTGGCTGGAAGAGCTCACCATACTTCAGCTCAGAAGAAGGCGTCTAGAGCATTTGAAGGAGCATCATTGGAGTAAGCAAAACGTAGGTAAAGGAGGATTTCTCAACAAGGAATCGCGCCGTATGTCAATAATGTATTAAAGACACCATAAGGTGTAATTTCAATATGTATAGATGTAATGTTTCTTTTAACAACTTTCTTAGATATGTAGCAATAAGACTACATGAATGAAGCAGGCTGTTGAACTATCAGATTATAATGCGGAAAAGGGAACAATAAATGTGCCCTGTATGCTATGTGTGTTTCAATTATTAAATGTCACCAAGGAGAGAATGTTATTGTGTTCCAACTGTACAGTACGAGTGGTTTTTAACCTCATGGTTTATTCACTGCGACATAATATGCACGAATAAAACGTTACAACACGCTCATGGTTTATTCACTGCGGTCAAGTGTTGTACATCCCGAAGGCGGGTGTATTCAAACAAAGGTTATATGAGACGACGGATGGAGTTTACGACAGTAGGAGTCGATATAACATCTTTTGTACGTAAAAAGTGTTTTTTTGTCCGTAAAAACGAACGTTTTCAGTACAAAAGATTGTTTTTGGAACCGGAAAAACACTTTTGTACGTAAAACCAGTTTTATCGTAAAACGTTTTATGCTCAAACCAATTGCGAAAAATAAACGTATTGAAACCGGCCTCAGGATTAACTTTGGGTCAGATTAAAAAAGCGACAATTCGTTTCCATCCCACATCGTTGAACATTTTTTTCTTAGGGTATTCAGAGTATTCTCTCTTTAAATCAACTAGCAATTTCTCGAGGAGAAGAAGGCGTGTGATGAATTGAACTGCAGGCAGACATGTTCTCGGAGTGGCTGGCGGAATTGGAGGCAGCCGGAGGAGAAGCGCCCGCAGACGAGGAGGAACAGCATGACTACAACAACGCCTCTGCCTTCTTGTAGACACACTCGCGTTTGCTTTAGTCATGAAGTCATCGCTTACATGACTTTCAATGGATTACTTCAGTCACTAAATTGTTGCTGACATGCCTATTGATTGTTTAGTTCATTTAATCCAAGTCTTTATTCCTTGAAGACATATAAACATATGCATACAATGGAGATCTGTCGCAGTTGCGATTTCAGGCATTTAATTTTGTTGATGTTATCAATATCGATCGAATTCCAGTTTATCGGTCAGTTTTTGCAAGAATAGCTAAATACAATTTGAGTTTTCACATCATGTTTGAAATGACTATGTATGTATATAATTGAGTTTTTTTGGTTCTTTTTACCAGAGACTTCTCCTGGAAGATCGTTAATTGTTGGTTTCGCTCAAAAGCGATGATTTCGCTCACAAGCGATGAATAAAAAGAATTGTTTCGAGTATTTCTGTTCAACGAGCGCAAAAAAAGATCGCTGAGAAACCGGGAAAGAGAAAAAGTGGAGAAACTGGGAATGGGAACAGGGGAGAAAACAGGATTGGGAAAGGGGGAGAAACCGGGAATGGGAACAGGGGAGAAAACAGGAATGGGAAAGAAAGAGAAACCGGTAATGGGAAAAGGGGAGAAAACGGGAATGGGAAAAGGGAAGAAAATGGAAATGAGAAAAGAGAACAAACCAGGGGCCGTATTCAGAGACAAAAATTTATACTAAAATTCATGGTAAACTTTATACTAATTTGTAGTTTCGCCAAAATGGAATTCACAGAGTATACTTTAGAGTAAACGTTATACTAAAGTTTAGTAGGAATGTTGAGACGCTCTCACCCGTCTTGTCTCTGAATACAGAACTGAGTTGAACTTAGGTCTACAATATACTAGGGTGAAATTTACTCCTGAGTTCATCTTGGATCTCTGATTACGGCTCTCGGAATAAAAAAAGGGAGAGAAACGGGCAATGAAGAAACCAAGATTACCGGTTTCTTCATTGCCCGTTTCTTAAGCTTGTGCGTCCTTTTCTTCCTCTAAGGTAGGAGGCAAGCCATTTTTAATGTAGTTCGGTGCGTTTGTTGTCTCAAGGAGGTCGATTAGCTTGACGATTTCGATACTTTCGAATGCCTTGGACATATCGATTGCCATGAGAACCGTTCGACTTGCGGGACGTTTCTGGTTAAAACCGTCTGCGATGCTCTTCGAGAGAGTTACGAGGGCCGAGGTTGTAGAGCGTCTTGCCGTGAAGCCATGTTGGTGGTCTGCCAGGGGAATGTGCCTCTGTAGGGAGCCGAGTATTAGCCGTTCAATCACTTTGGCGACGGGCGAGAGTAGAGATATCGGACGGTAGCTGGAGCCTTCGGATGCTGGTTTGCCTGCTTTCAGGAGGGGTAGTATGATCGAAGATTTCCATATCATGGGGATCCTGCCTGTACGTAGAGAGCTGTTGATCAGGGAAGTCAGGGCGCTGATTCCTTTCGAACCTAAATGGTGGAGAATTATAGGAGCGATGCCATCTGGACCAAGCGCGGTGGACTTCTTCGTGGATCTGGTGGCGGCTGCTACGTCTGTGGTAGTGAAGTCCTCGAAGTCATCTGCGGACAGGCGGTGTATTTTTCTCATAGTCTTACTGTTTTCCTTTGAGGTTGTATACTGGACTTTGTTGAAGCGGTTCGCGATATCGGAGGCGGTCGTGATCGTCTCATTTCTGAAAGTTATGGCGCAGTTCGGCGGTGGTCTCCCTTTGTTAATGAGGATCTTGATGGTCTTCCAGAGCTTGTTGACATCTTTCTTTGGATCGAAGGACTCCATCAGTGCGCGCCAGATGTCCCGTTTGTTTTTGTCGGTAGCTCTCCTTATGTTCGTGTTGAGATCGTTCAGAAGGTCGCTTGTCGGATTCGATTCTCTGAGTGTGTCGTGTTGATGCATCCATTCTCGTATCTCTGTCGTTAGGGCGACTTCGCCGCGTGGGATTGTTTTTGCTGCAGCTGATACAAGGATTCTTCGGAAGAGAGGTTCTGCTTGAACGGCTGGTAGATTGGGAAGAGGAGTTTTGGACAGGCTTTCTTCGACGTTTTGCTGGAACGCTTCCCAATCCGCTTTCCGGTAATTTGTGAAGGTTGCGTCTCCGTGAGTATGGTTGAAATTGCTGCCTCAATCCTAGTTCAATGATTATCGGAAGATGATCGGAGCTGCCTTCAGTGATGGTTTTCCACGACGCTTTTTGGAGGAGATCCTGAGAGCAGATGGAAATGTCTGGAGAGGAAGGGCGACCGTTTGAGGGAACTCGTGTGGGCATGTCGCGGTTGAGAGTGGCGTGTTCCGAGTCGTCAATAGCACTGGAGATGACGTTTCCTCTGTTGTCTGTGGAGTGAGAGTACCAGCTGGAGTCGTGGGCGTTAAGGTTGCCTAGTATGATGGAATTCTCGCGGTTGCGTAGAAGGGGGGATAGAACGGGTTGGTAGCCTGTGTTGCAGGAGCTCATCGGAGGAATGTAGACATTAGTGATGTCCAGAGAGAGACCGTTGTTGCCCGAGATGCGAACAGTCAGTGATTCCAGGTGAGGATCTGTGGGAGAGGGGACGACGAAGTAGTTCGAAGAATGGGTGATGCCTGTGAGTAGGCCGCAACCTCTGTCGGTTCCGCGGTCTTTTCTAGCATTGGAGTATCCGTCAGCTTCGTTTCTTGTTTCAGGAATATGTCAATCTTCAGGCGGGTTAGGAGGTCGATAATTTCTGTTGTCTTGCCATTTATCCCGTTACAATTGTATTGTAGCAGTCTCAGGTTCTTGTTGTCTTTGCGTCTGTGTCGAGTGATTGGAGCGAGAGCTGCGTCTGCAGACGGCGAGGGTGTGTCTTGGCGGGTCTGACATGGAGGGCATCGGTAGGTTGCAGGGACGTAGTCCTTGAGCGATGGGATACCGCTGCACTTCGCTTTGATGTGTGTCCACTCAGAGCAGAGAGAGCACTGGATGCAGTTCTTGTTCGCTGTCTTTCGGCAAGTAGAGCAGAGCCAGGTGGTGGGAGGTCCTGGGTTGCGTTCGATGTCTCCGGCTTGTAGAAGTAGATATCGAGACAGACCGGCCGGGTCAGTCTGCCTCACATCACAAAAAACGGAGGAAGAATTGTGTGCTCCGGAGGAAGCGTGTCTTCGTGTCTTCGGAACTGGTCTGCTTCCGGAGAAGATAGGTGATGTTCTTTGCAGTCCTGAGACTGACGTGCTGCACCGCGAGTAGGCGAACATCGTTGTAGCACTCGGATTATTGTACTTTACCGATGGTATATTCCCAGACACCGGATATTCGCTGGCCCAGACTGTCACACTCGAAATAAGTGGTACGACTCAGCTCAAGCCTACTTAAGTCACGCACGCCGCATTTGCGTAACTACTTCTCAACGCCGGCATCACCGTCCTTGACGCTGACACCACCCCTTTCCAAGACTATCTTGGTGAAAAATACAAAGAGTACTCGAAGTATTTTTCCAAGCTTGACTCCCATTCCATTCAAGACTACAGGCGGTGGGCGCATGTCCATTGAGCTGATCGCCCCTCGTGGCACGCACCGCGACACTGCCAATATGTACGAAAAAATATCGGAGTTTTTCAATCGGGATGCCAGTGTAATGATCAGAAATGCCCTCTTACTCTGTTACGGAGGGATTCGCAACTTGGACCGAAGGTCAACTAAAAAAAAACATCTCTTTTACACAGTGTTCAAACCTGTATAATTTCTCACACATTCCAGACCAAACATACATGGATCGCTTGAATGATGAAGCCTCGGATCTGTGTCCATCCGTCGCTGTCCTGGCAGCCTGTACTGAGTCGGCTCTCGTGAAGGCTGGAACATTCTCAAAATTCGGGACGGAGATTGGTGGTCATCTCGTTCGGTTGGCGTGGGCAAAAATGAGTGCTGTCTCCAACGCGATCAAAGTTTCAAAGTCACAAAAGATCAATATCAAAAACTTGGCTGACAAAACGATGATAAATACAATAAGCGCCTCATGGGTTAGAGTACTAAAGGTAATATCTACCTGGTGCAACCCACGATCGGACGTAGATGAGATTATCTCGAAGCTGGTGCCATTTGCAAGAATTGTATCCGATCGATTCTTCGGGTCGACATCTCTCAGAGATAATACGTTCTTTTGCACAGTCATGACTTTCATACATACCGTCGACGAGGATCAGAGGAAAGGGTTCTTGTCTCGGCCCGGATGCGAGCTTGCTCAACGCGTTGTGCTCCAGAATCAGTTTCCGAAAAGTTTCAAGATGAGCACTTGGATCTCGCAAAGAAAACCGGAGTGCCCCAGACAAAATATGACGCCAGGAACATGGAGATGAACGACAGGGCCGACGCAATAGAGCAAAGGAAGTCGTCTCTTTCCAGCGTCCCCAGACATATCCCGGCGTATATCGGGAATCCGACTTCTTTCCCAGCAAGAACCGCCGCAGACATGCCTCCCGCACCATACTTGAAGAGAGCAAGCAGCAGCTGAGGAGGCCGACTCTCGCCGAGCAAAGCAGGCGTCGCTTGAAGTAGCCGCCGAGATTGACGATGACACAATGGAGGAGGAGTATCGCAGAACATGCTAAACCGCGATAGATTTGAGACTCGACATATTATACAACGATGTCACGGTGCAAGAAAGCAAGAGAACATGCCCATATCAAGTGTAATCCCCCACGATACAACGTTTATTCAAGTATGATTGAACTATCGCACAGAAAAGCTAGTCAACCGGGCGGGATCGAACTCAAACCATCTCGACTCAAACCGGGAGCGCGTGTTACCATTACACCACGGGGACACAATGCTATTCCACACGATAGGGCTATATGAAAGGCTCATATGCCTTGTTCTCTTAGTCACGCATGCTCATCAAGCGATTTCGTCATGAATAACACTATCGTGCGGAACAGCAATGTGACCTTGTGGTGTAAACACGTGCTCCCGGTTTGAGTCGAGATGGTTTGGGTTCGATCCCCCCCAGTGGACTAGCTTTTTTCTGTGCGTAGTTCAATCATATGTTATCTTAACCAGGCGTCACTGCCTTTAAACTGTGTAAATTAGCATTTGAAGAGTTTATTTGATTAATGATTTTAAATCAAGAATAGATCAGTCATTATGCAACAATAAAGTTAATAACTCAAGACATTTACCCGCAATACTATTCTCCTTGATTTTTCTTTCTTTTTTTCTTTTTTCCTTTCTGGTGATCAGATAGAATTTCCAAAAAGGCAAGGCCAGAACTAATTTAGTCACTTATCTAGGTAATATTCTCAATGAAGGTTTTTTCATTATTTTCGGTAATTATATGATATCAAGAGACAACAATCTGTTGCTTATGAAGTACTAAGAAAAAGCCGTTTAGCGTTAATTTTTTTCATTATAATTGTTCTGGGATCCTCTATCCTACAAGCTCAATTACAAACCAACAAATGAAGCCCTTAGGTTTTCGTTTATTCATTCATTCATTCTTTATTCCGTGCACACATGATATCAAAACAATGATGATTGCGGATATGCATGGACTATCTGTCTAGTGGCGGTGTGTTTATGAGCGAAAGGTCGCTTAAGTATGAGGGGAAGGGAAAGGGAGGGGGGGAGGAATGATTGATAAATATGAATTAGTTATTCAACTATCAAAAACATGAGAAAGAGGCACAATAACATGGATAGGCAAATTCAGTACATTCTTTTTGAATATCTTGCTATTAGGTTCTTTTACCATTTCGTAATCCAAAGAATTCCATACTGATAATTGACGAGAAACACATGTAGATAAGAAAGACTGGTTGATATTATTAGGCATAACAAGACGCAGAGGATGAGAATGTCGGGAAAAGCGATCAACGGCAGATATCTGATATAAATTTTTAGTATCTATTTCACACTTCTGATGTATACATTTATGAATGAAAGTGAGGTCAGCAAGAGCTCGGCGACGTTCGAGGGTTTGAAGGTTCAGAAGGGATAATCTCTCCGAATACGGAAGGGCGGGATAAAAGAACGTTGGACTTTCTCGAGCTGTTTTACTAGACCTGCAGATGACGGGTTCCAGAGCTCGCTAGCGTATTCCAAAAGAGGCAATACATAAATTTTGAAAGCAGATGTCAGAAGAGAGAGAGAGATGGTGACTTGAAAGCTTTCAAAATCATATTAACAATAGACGACGCTTTACGGCACTTTTCACTTATGTGGTCCCGATATGAAAATCCATCTGAAACTATTATTCCGAGGTCTTTGGCCGAGTTTCCTGATACAATGAGTTGATTATTGATATAGTAAGCATTCCGAGAATTAGAAGAGCCAAGGTACAGAACAGTACATTTAGAAGTGGACAAACTCAAGTTCCACTCTGCGCACCAATCAGCAACACAGTTCAATGCAAACTGTACGTCATTTCTAGAACAGGGAACACGACATACAATTTTAATGTCATCAGCATATATTGAAAAGAGAAGATTAGGAGGAAAAACTTTTTTAACAGAATCAATGTACATAAAAAAACAACAAAGGGCCTAATGAAGAGCCTTGGGGTACTCCAGATGTAACTAAAACGGGGTCAGAGAGAACGTCATTAATACATACTGACTGAGTACGTTGACTTAAGTAACTAATCAACCATTTGACAATATGAGACGGAAAACCATAACAATAAACTCTATGGAGAAGGAGCCAGTGATCAACTGAATCAAAGGCTTTGCTTATATCAAGCAGGACAACATCAACTGGAATTCCTTGCGCTAAGGAATCAACGATATAAGCATGAGATTCAACAAGAGATGTAACTGTGGATCTCTTTGATCTAAAGCCTGCTTGAGAAGGAGACAACAACCTTTCTCTCTCAAGATACGAATAGATTTCAGTGAAAATGATTTTTTCCATAACTTTGGACAATGAGCAGCATAGAGATATCGGCCTATAATTACTAACGGAGTTCCGTGAACCAGACTTATGCACTGGTTTAACAATAGATTTTCTCCAGAAAGTTGGCACGTTGCCCGAGAGAAGACTGTTATTAAAGATAATGCATAAAGGCTTGACTAGTGCAAAACGACATTTTTTCAAGAAAATGTTAGGAATACCATCAGGTGAGGTGTTACATTTGCCTTTGAGAGACGAAAGAGCACGTAGAACCATATCTTCTGTGATACAATCGACATCGAATGGTTCATTAACTTCAGGAGAAAAAGGATGCAGTAGTGGACTATGCAAGGGCTTCGAGAAAACCGATGAAAAATAACAAGAAAAGGTTTTAGCTTTTTCGGATTGCAAAGTTATTTCTCGTTTTAGATCATCTATCAACGTGGGCATGCCCTGATTGATGTTATTAACTAAGCGATTTCTGCAAGCAGTGAAGAAAGAATTCTGGTTCCTTCATGATATCAACTTCGCTTCCTGACGAAGTTCGAATTCATGTAACATCCTATCAAATTCAGCCGTTTTTCTAATACAGTAATCGGAATATGGAGAGGTTTCAGAGATACGTTTTAACTTGCGATACATTCTACGGAGAAGATAGGGATAACGAAACGTTTCATCTCTAGGATGGGCGACTGGTACATACTTCTCAATCAGAGAATGAATGAAGGAAACAAGATAATTATTAGCTGATTCAACGTCCATCATAGCAAAAGCCTGGGTCCAGTCGTGAAAAGCAAGTTGACATTCAATAGCCTTCCAATTCGCCTTATTGAAGCATTTGAAGGAAGGGGAAGATGATAATGAAAGAGTATTGAGTGATAATTTGAATGAGACCATAATAATTTGAAATATATATCTCATTTTCTTTAAATGTAGCTTAATTTGTTGCTAATATGAAGTTTGATTGATCTCGAAATGTCATTGTGTTATGGTTTGTTGCATTGAAAGACTTTATTAGAACATACAAAATGTTCGAAAAAAGAAAAAAAGGCAAATATTGATCGATTACATATCTTTGTTTGTAAATATTGACGATTTAAATGAGACTGGATGGATCCGTTCAAAATAATAAAGCTAAAAACTCAAAAAAAATTAAATTTTAGCGTCATTTAAAATGGAGAATTAGAAGATTTTGTAATTGAAGACATTCAGAGAGTTAAAAAATTGAAAAATTAAAAAGTGAAAACGTATATGGAATGGGAAATCAAGATAGAAGAGCAATGCCTAGTAGAGCGAAATATGACAAAAAAATAATGGAAGAAATATAGAAAGAGACTAGATATACATATGAAATGAAAAAGGATACTTAATTTTCTAATAAAAACTAAGCATTCTTTCGAAGTATTTGTTCATCCATAACAATTAAAGTTATTCATCTTTTTGAACAACATTGTACAGTACACTATAGTCACAAACAATGATTTTTAAATAATGTAATAAGAACACAAACAAAGCTTTTTTAACTGCTTTGGAAGTGCATGCAAAAGCAGAGTAGTTACTCTATTGACGAGTCTCGCTTAACTGAGAGCTTCCGATAGCTTTTTGTGGTATGACTATTTAAGTAACCGCTTGCACTCGCTTTCTCTCTCTCGTTTCTTTTTTCTCTTTTTCCTCCCACTCTTTCTCATTTTCTGTCTCTCCCTCTTCTCTCTCTCTCTCTCTCTCTCTCTCTCTCTCTCTCTCTCTCTCTCTCTCTCTCTCTCTCTTTCATCCGCTTTTAAGGTTTTTTCAAAGAATCTTCTGAAACCTAGTATAAAAGCTGTTTTCATGAATTACAATCACACTGAGTTCTCGCTCCCTGTCTTCCTGCCACTAATGGTTAGTTGGATTCAGAATAAACCTTCTGTGTCAGCGAAGGTTCTTGTGTCAGCTTGCTAACAAGCCTAAAGTGTGAACTCAGTTTGAGTAGGAATTATCTGATCTCAAAGTAAAACGATGATTTGCACACATAGTTGAGCTGAAGTTGAATCTTGTGTTCCAAGTCTTGATCTAAACTTATAAAACAGTATCGGTTCATTCCAACGTATTAGCCTTTTTTAAGATTATGAAATTTTAGACCTCTAACCGGTCTTCTTTGAAAACCTCGACATTGGTGTTTCAACGATTAGTTTGGTTCCCAGTCGAGCTTTGTCATGAGCTTATATTGGATGCGCAAGAAAATTGTCTCGGTTTTATATTAAAAAAGTCAATTATTTCTTCCGGAGTTTTCTAGAACTTTCTTCAGTGAAGGTATATCAAGTTCTCACTTTAGAGTTTTTTTCTAACTCATCTCATTCTATTAGCTTTTCAAAGGGCTGAACTGAGCGAGCTCGACAAACTGATACTACGGGCGTCTCTTCTCTTTTGCTTCAAGCTGAGCGAGAGCGCTGTCGCAGCACATCGAAAATTATGTGAGGCATACGGGCAAGGATGTATCAGTGAAAATCAGTGCCAGGCTTGGTTCAGTCGATTCAAGCTGGAAATCACACGCTGGAAAACAGGAACCGTCCAGGATGGCCTCGCCAACTTGGTCTTGAGGATCTTCGATCCTTTGTCGAAGCCGATCCCAAATGAACTTGCTACGAGATTGCAGAGAACTTTGAGGTCTCTAACACCACCATCGAGAACGGGCTTCACGAGCTCGGTAAAGTACACAAGCTCGGGCAATGGGTGCACTACAAAAGGAAAGACGAGTGGATGGAAACATTATGCACTGGAGACGAGAAGTGGGTGACCTACTTCAATGTTACACGCAAGCGCCAGTGGCCCAGCAAGGGCGAGCAGTCAGAAGCGATTCTGAAACCCGGACTGCAGCCGATGAAGGTGATTCTGTGTGTTTGGTGGAACTCACACGGTGTCGTAAATTGAAGCTGCTACCTAACGGCATGACTGCTACAGGAGAAGTCTACTGATCACAAATCGACAGGTTGCAGCAAGCTATGGTGGCTCAAGGTGAAGAAAGCGCCAAGATTCAATTCCTACATGACAACGCGAGACCACACATTGCGAAAAAAACCGGTTCAGAAGCTGTTGAAGCTGGGATGGGAGTCGATGCTTCACCCACCGTACTCGCCCCACATGGCACCTTATTATTACACTCTATTCCGTTCCATGCAGAACCTTTCGCAGAGAAAAATTTGAGAACGAAGGTGAGGTAAAATCATTGATGCAAGACTTCTTCCACTCGCTCTCTCCGTCGTTTTACCACAAGGGCGTCCACCATCTGCCCACGCACGAGATGACAACACATACTCAACCATGATGAATCATACGTTGTTGATTAAGGTTCTTGTTTTAATTGTTAATATTTAACAAATAAAAAAATTAAAAACTCGAGGCAATTTTCTTGCGCACCTACATTCCAGAGTCTGGGTTAATTCCTCTCATAGCTTCATAGCCGGAGAATCACTTGTTCAGAGTTTTCACTAACATTTTTTACAGTGAGGGTTTTGAGAAAACTTGGGAAAATGGATAAATCTAAACATGTGTTGTGACAGTTTGATCTCCCAACAGCCGTGTTCTTCGCATTTTCCAGTGCAGTTCTGGCCAACAGAACTCTGGAGGTTTGTTGTAAAACCAATTATTAAAAAAAAATTGTTTGTTTTAATTTGTATAAAGACTGGAATTTTTTTTGTTGTATGTTCTCGAACTCGAAGAATCTCTTAAGTCAATACAACTCCACACCTTAGAATCATATACTATTCACCTAATGTCTGATTATTTGACGAAGTAAATCCTAATTGGTTCTCGAGCAGTGATTGATGCTTCCTTGAATGCTGATGCACAATCTGAAAGGTTTTCTTTGATGTGGTCAACCTGACGATGCGTTATTTTTTAACCCCCCTTGGCAATTTTTGGATTATATTTGGAACTGTGTTATTCATTTATTTATTCATTTTATTAGGTACGACTCTATGGTATAACGATTTACATACAGATGTATTAGACCAAGGAACCGAATATTTGTAAACGCACTCTTTACAGGAACAGAACATTAATATTTATTGATTATAACGAAACGGAACTAACATAAAACGATAAAGATATAGTGAGTTTCAAAGTGATTTGGTGGTTGAGGAGAGTGGGAATGAATTTGACTAGGGAAGACAACTTTCGTAGAAGTAAAATAGTATCTCACTTCATTTCATGTGCATGTATAGCCACATCACTATGAACTAAGACTGAATAAATGAATGAATAAAAAGCATTCGTAATAGCAGATGTTCAATCATCCATCCATGTCGCCAGCTCGAATGGAAAGACTTCGCCAGTTTCTCGCGAACTTAAGTGCTGAGGCAGCCACTGAACTTCCCTACGTTGTAGAGATTGGATAAGAGTTTTGAGACTTTCGAAAAATTTGGATAAGAGTTTTGGGACTTTCGAAAAATTCATTTTTTCACAAACGAAAAGCAAGTACAAAAAAAAAGAAAAAGGAACAAAATATCTTGCAATTTCAAGGCCTTCTGATATCATTCCTGAAACCTAGTGACGAACGTCTCCAATCGAAAAAAACTACTTGTAAACTTCATCTAATATAAGTATTTTTCTTAGATAGCGAATATTCACATTTACTCTCAATAAATAAAATGTTACTCTTAATGAATGAATAACATGTAAGTTCAACAAATTTAATTCTCTTTCAGAACGAAAACGGCCAGCTGTATGTTGAAAAACATGTCCATGAGCCTCATCCGCCTATAATTGTACTACGGTTTTACTGGCTCATTTTCTTTCTATCGATGTTTTATTTCTATTTCACTTCCGACCAGACCGGAATAAAATTGGCTACCTGCGCGCTAAATATTTTGCATTTCAACACTTTCTATAATTTTTCAAGTGATTTTTACGCTAACGTGGCCATAAGGCTTAGGAGTGCGAACGTATAAAATAACTTAACAAAACTTAATATATCTATTATATTTGGTTCTGATCTGGCCGGAAGTGAGATCAGATATGCTATCAAAAGAATAATATAAAGCGCAAGCCAGTAATCGACTTGAAAACTTTGACTTCTTACATATTTACATAAAAAGTCTTTTCATTTAGCTACAGAGTGACGCATTTCTACAATCTTCTATGGCCGCTACTTTAGTATACTTATATGGTCGATACTTTAGTATACTTCTATGGTCGATACCTTAGTATACTTCTATGGTCGATACTGTATTATACTTCTATGGTCGATACTTTAGTATAATTCTATGGTCGATACTTTAGTATACTTCTATGGTCGATAGTTTAGTATAATTCTATGGTCGATACTTTAGTATACTTATATGGTCGATACTTTAGTATAATTCTATGGTCGATACTTTAGTATACTTCTATGGTCGATAGTTTAGTATAATTCTATGGTCGATACTTTAGTATACTTATATGGTCGATACATTAGTATACTTATATGGTCGATACTTTAGTATACTTCTATGGTCGATACTTTAGTATACTTCTATGGTCGATACTGTATTATACTTCTATGGTCGATAATTTAGTATAATTCTATGGTCGATACTTTAGTATACTTCTATGGTCGATACTTTAGTATAATTCTATCGTCGATACTTTAGTATACTTATATGGTCGATACTTTAGTATACTTATATGGTCGATACTTTAGTATACTTCTATGGTCGATACTTTAGTATAATTCTATGGTCGATACTGTATTATACTTCTATGGTCGATACTTTAGTATAATTCTATGGTCGATACTTTAGTATACTTCTATGGTCGATACTTTAGTATAATTCTATGGTCGATACTTTAGTATACTTCTATGGTCGATACTTTAGTATACTTATATGGTCGATACTTTAGTATACTTCTATGATCGATACTTTAGTATACTTCTATGGTCGATACTTAAGTATACTCCTATGGTCGATACTTTAGTATACTTCTATGGTCAAAACTTTAGTATACTTATATGGTCGATACTTTAGTATACTTCTATGGTCGATACTTTAGTATACTTATATGGTCGATACTTCAGTATACTTATATGGTCGATACTTTAGGATACTTCTTTGGTTGATACTTTAGTATACTTCTATGGTCGATACTGTATTATACTTCTATGGTCGATACTTTAGTATAAGTCTATGGTCGATACTTCAGTATACTTCTATGGTCGATACTTTAGTATAATTCTATGGTCGATACTTTAGTATACTTCTATGGTCGATACTTTAGTATACTTATATGGTCGATACTTTAGTATACTTATATGGTCGATACTTTAGTATACTTCTATGGTCGATACTTTAGTATACTTCTATGGTCGATACTTTAGTATACTTCTATGGTCGATACTTTAGTATACTTCTTTGGTCGATACTTTAGTATACTCCTATGTTCGATACTTTAGTATACTTCTATGGTCAATACTTTAATATACTTATATGGTCGATACTTTAGTATACTTCTATGGCCGATACTTTAGTATACTTATATGGTCGATACTTTAGTATACTTCTATGGTCGATACTGTATTATACTTCTATGGTCGATACTTTAGTATAATTCTATGGTCGATACTTTAGTATACTTCTATGGTCGATACTTTAGTAAACTTATATGGTCGATACTTTAGTATACTTCTATGGTCGATA
Organism: Allodiplogaster pararmata; assembly: GCA_964056735.1. Lineage (NCBI taxonomy): Eukaryota > Metazoa > Nematoda > Chromadorea > Rhabditida > Diplogasteridae > Allodiplogaster > Allodiplogaster pararmata. The sequence continues at coordinate 43,499,729 of OZ057407.1, read as the reverse complement.
CTTTAGTATACTGCTATGTTCGATACTTTAGTATACTTCTATGGTCGATACTTTAGTATACTTCTATTGTCGATACTTTAGTATACTTCTATGGTCGATACTTTAGTATACTTCTAGGGTCGATACTTTAGTATACTTCTAAGGTCGATACTTTAGTATACTTCTATGGTCAGTACTTTAGTATACTTCTATGGTCGAAATGCGTCAGCTGAATTGAAAGATCATTTATATAAATTTTTGATCTATGTGTATCGTTTAAGCAACGATGGGCTGAGACTATGTATGAATGAAATCCATCACACGGGCAAAAATGGCACTCGGTCGGGACCGAACCTCCGTTGCATATCCAGGGCTCGAAATGAGTTACCAATACAAAAACTGAGCACACTATCTTTAAGGCACAATGACTGGGCAAAGTTTTTGCCCGTGCGATGGATTTCTTTCATCATTTATATAAGAATAGAAGCCAATAGCTCTTCTTAAAAGTGAGAGCTGAAATACCTCTGAACTATGTATGTTACTTGAAGCGAACAAAATCTCAATCTGCTAAATAACCTATAATCTGATTAAAACTTTTCAATGCTGCCCTCTTAGAAGATGAAAAAGTGAAATAAAAACTGCCTTTTTCGGAAAACTGGTAGTTTTTTCTCGAAAAAATCAAAAAGCATCTGTCGACTCTCCTATAAATTTTTTAAAAAATAATTTTTATTCATATCATAATTCTTCCTCTTCTTGATTCGCAGGTGAACGTCGAAGGAACCGACGTGAAATTAGAGGAACCACCGAGCATCGCTCAACTGAATGAACCGATGTTACCCTATCTATACGAGGTTTAATAGTAAATTGAGGAAACTATCACACGTACTAAAGCTTGCCCATCGGGCGAAATAAACTAAACTAGCTCTCCCGGTAAACTAGCTCTAGCCAGTGTGATAGATTAACCAAGTATACTTTTAATCAGGCGTCATTGCAAACTTTTACCAGAACGAGTGAAGCTTAATTGTTTTTTTCGTTTCGAACTCTGAAGAAGAAAGAAAGAACGCTTTAAGTAGATAGAACACAGATAACATTATTTGCATCAATACATTTTTGAGAGCATTGAAGCGTAGAAAGGAGATGGAAACTGGTAAGGAAAAGACGAATCCGTTTTTAATCGAGCAAAGCGAACATATAGAAAAATGCATCATGTTCAGAAATTTTGCTGAAATTTTTTTTGGAAGAGATGAAATTTTCTTTATAATATTTTAGGTTTTACACTTCTTAACTTGATTTTTTTAAACTTTAATTTTTTTTTCATATCACTCATTGCTTTCATTGAAAAGTGTTAATGATTTTTGACTTTTATGCTCCTTTCTTTACAAGACCAGAAATTTGTTTCAAAGCTGTTAATAACCTCCGTTTTGTTCATTCAACACAGTAAATTTGCCGTAAACTCTAACTTGCAGGGCGATATAATGCTTTCGGACGACCAAATTGAACTCATGAAGGCCGATAGGGTAGAAAAGGTACTGCATTGACTTCATTTCGAATAAGAATAATCTTCTTCGCGCGTTTCCGCCTTGTCGCAGGGTACGCGCTCACATGAGATACGAAGCAGATTCATCCTGGTAGAGCCACTGCGTGTCCGCTGGGTTACTCCTAGTGTGTGTGACAGCAGTGAGGAAGGACATTCTTCAAATATGTTTATTTACTCACTTCAATACCTTTTTTCGATATCCTTACGAAGGCTTCGATGTATTAGCAAAAAGAGTTCCAGAGTTTTCGAACGATATGAGGAGCCTGAACATTTTGAAGCACCTGCAATGGGTTTTAGTGTACGAAATGGGTTTCAGAAAACGAACCAAATTTGTCTAATTTCTCAAAGAGACCGGCTACTTTACCAATCAATTCCGTAAAAATCGATAGTGCAAATCCACTTAGTTGCAGAAATCTCATATTATTATCAATGTGAAAACTATTTCAAAGACTTCAATTTTTTTGGGGAAATTCCAGGGCTCCAAGCAGAAAAGAGCAGCTCCTTGGAACTTTGCGAATAAATGGGATGTTAGCAAACGGATTCCATATCGATTTCATCCTAGCTTGAGTTAGTGGTTGTTTGTTGTTATTGTTGCCGCTGACTCTATTTATCTTCTTCGTTATCGAAATTCGTGGATAGGAAGATTGAGGAATCTTGCCGTCCTCATTGGTTCAGTCCAAAGCGACCGAACCGTGGATAGGAAGATTGAGGAATCTTGCCGTCCTCATTGGTTCAGTCCAAAGCGACCGAACCGTGGATAGGAAGATTGAGGAATCTTGCCGTCCTCAATGGTTCAGTCCAAAGCGACCGAACCGTGGATAGGAAGATTGAGGAATCTTGCCGTCCTCATTGGTTCAGTCCAAAGCGACCGAACCGTGGATAGGAAGATTGAGGAATCTTGCCGTCCTCATTGGTTCAGTCCAAAGCGACCGAACCGTGGATAGGAAGATTGAGGAATCTTGCCGTCCTCATTGGTTCAGTCCAAAGCGACCGAACCGTGGATAGGAAGATTGAGGAATCTTGCCGTCCTCATTGGTTCAGTCCAAAGCGACCGAACCGTGGATAGGAATATTGAGGAATCTTGCCGTCCTCATTGGTTCAGTCCAAAGTGACCGAACCGTCCTCATTGGTTCACTCCAAAGCGACCGAACCGTCAGCGTTGTGGGGCCACTTCGACTATAAAAAGGAGATGAATTGTGGCCTTTCAAGCCACAATCTGGACAGTTAGTGGTTGTCGGTGTTGATGTCCAATAGGTCTCATACTCTTTCTCATTATTCCTCTTTCTCTCTATCATTTTCTCTTTTTCTATCATTATCTCTCTCCATCTTCCTGTTTTTCAGGTATTTTGAAAGTTAACATCTTCAAAAACATTCTTTACTTACTCCTAGACTCTATACCTTGGAGTCTCGATTCAGGGTTCATGTTCGCTGGTATTTTTGAAAAGAGGACAATAAAGAAATTGTTCTTTAAACATGTACATTCATTTGAGGGTATCATTGCATGCTCACATCGAGTTTATCTCGATACGAAGAACATCGAAAAAGCGAAAAAGCTATTCGACTTTTTAATCCAGGGTTACGAACGTGTCTATAATCGTTCTTCAGCTTATCAAAAGGATTTTTGGATTCGTTGAAAGCGACAGATTGGATTCGCCACAGAAATTAACTGTCTAAAATGAATTTCTTCGGAGACTGCACTGTAGGGATGTTTTCTGTCAGCGACTGATGAGATATTAAAACAATTGTAGACAAAAAAATAAGGTTTTTAAGCGAGAAAAGGATTTTCAGGCTGAAAAATAAGAATATATCTGGGTTAGTTCAAAACAAGAGAAGTGAAAGAGAGAAACGCAAATTATTTTGATTAGTTGTTGAGTTGAGCTTTCAGGAAACAGCAGTTGAGGAACTAGTTTTTAAAGTACTGGTACACGGACCTATTTTACAGGTGCTCATACTCGTGCCACTGCTCTCAGTGCTATGAACGAGATAACGCAGAAGACCTGTCTCTCGTTTCAAGAAAGCCCACAAGGCTCTTATGGAGTGAGAAAAATCCTTTTGTTTAAAAAAACTAATGGTTCCTGCGGAAGCTATACAAAAACTAAAAAGAAATCATGACCAGGTCAAGCAAAAAGGCGTAAAAGACCCGTTTTGCACCTGTTTAGTTGGTAGCAGAGAAAAAGTGCAATTGTTTGAGATAGGTTACAATAATGAAATAAGTATGGATATAAAAATAAATACTTTTAATAGTTTAAGAGAAGAGTAATTCGGCTTTGAGTTGTAAAACGCGTGCGGAAAAAAACACATGCAAAGGCCCGCTCAAAGCGGGGAAGTGCCGGAACAGAAACTCGTCGGAGGCAAATTGAATTAGTTTTCTTGTGAACAAAGTATTTTATTATGTGAAGATGTACCTTTCGAATGAAAACAGGTATCCGTAGAAGTTCTAAACAGCGTTCCGCCGGTTGAAATATTCCAACTTTGCTTTTCAGCTGGAATTCTTCAGAGGCCAAGGCTGCTTCTCCATGATTGGCCAAACTTTTTCCCATAACCGACCGCATTGGCAGCAAGTTTCTTTGGCTGATAATTGTGGACAGGTACGTGACTCAGAGTGAAACATTGAGTGCTGTTAGTTTGAGCTTGTTGTAGAAGTAATTTACTGTCTGATTGTATATGATTGAGTTTACTGTAGCAATGAGATTACATGGAGCATTGAACAAACTGTCAGATTGAGCTAACTGTAGAATTGAGCTACCTGGTTAACTGTGCTTGCCGTAGGAATAAGCTTACTCTAAATTTAAGCTTATTGTGGTTTGCGTTTACCGTAGTATTGTGCATTCGTCTTTTCCGTGATTTCATTATTTCAGCTTTTCAGTCTAAAGAATTAGTTTTTTTATGTCATGAAACACTTAGTACCAGTGTTTCTGGTATTTTTTTCAAAAATTTAACTGTAGTGAGATATATAATAATAATTTTCCTCGCGCTTGTTCCCGCCTCGCGGCAGGGTACGCGCTCCCCTGAGATGCAGGACACACCTATCCTGGTAGGACCAGTGGCTGCCCCCTATATCACTGCTAATGTAAATAGCAACAGTGGGGAAAGTCAGATTCGTGCGTTAGTACTACCAACATTTCTTAACCCCCTTGTTTTGGGTGGATCTTTCCGGGGAGGCAGTCGAACTCGGGACTATTCGCACAATAGTCGAACACACCACCATTATGCCACGCCCGGACTGTAGTGATAGATTATGCCACGCCTGGACCGGACTGTAGTGAGAGATAGCTTAATAAAAAAAAATCTATCTTTACAAATGAAATTTTTTTAACCTATCCTATTCTTCCCTTGTAATGAATTGCACGCAGTGGACTTGTTTCTTTTAGACTCCTCTGAGCAAAAACGAAATCAAAAGTTTTTGAGTGTTCATGAATTTGTTTTCAGAACCCTTCAAACATCATAAGCAAGATTTTCTAATTCTAATTTCGAGCTCACACAAAATTTCCTTATTGATGAAGACGAGATCATTCACAGCCCGCGATGGGCGTGAACTGATCATGTCCAAACTCCTCTGAGTGCATACGATATTACTTCCAGACGCCTTTGGGCATACACGAGATCATGCACGCTCTTGGCTTTGGACACACGCAAACTCGTCATGATCGTGACGCGTACGTGGTGGTCAACTCGAGAAACATCCAGGGAAACCAACTTTTCAACTTCGATAAGCTAAGCGAGAGGGATAACACCAATGTAGTGCCATATGACTTCGGCAGTGTGATGCATTATGGAGCATGTCAGTTTGAGTCAACGAAAAAATAAGTAGACAAGGTGTAGCAGAGTATGTTTTAAAAAAATCTATTTCCCTTTTTGTAGAAATGGTAACTATTTCATATGTATGTGATGATGACTTGATTAAAAATTCCCAAACTTGAAATAAAAAAATATTAATGGAATGATAATAACAATAATAATAGAACTTGTTCGGAGCACAGAATTCTTTTGACTTCTTGATAAATTGGTGTAAAGCCAGTCTTAAATGAAGTACTTCCTAGATTTTGGATTCAATTTGAGCATGAGTATAAAATAGATTTATATTTCTTGTGGGAGAGGAGGCGGGTTAGCACTGGAGCAGGAAGAAAAGGAGGAGCAGAAAAACAAAGGCAGCGAAGCTTTCTGGAACAGGAAGAAAAGGAGAAGCAGAAAAGCGAAGGCAGCGAAGCTTTCTGGAGCAGGAAGAAAAGGAGAAGCAGAAAACAAAGGCAGCGAAGCTGCCCGAAGCAGGGAAAAAAAGGAGAAGCAGAAAAGCGAAGGCAGCGAAGCTTTCTGGAGCAGGAAGAAAAGAAGGAGCAGAAAAACAAAGGCAGCGAAGCTGCCTGAAGCAGGGAAAAAAGAAGAAGCAGAAAAGCGAAGGCAGCGAAGCTTTCTGGAGCAGGAAGAAAAGGAGGAGCAGAAGAACGAAGGCAGCGAAGCTGCCTGAAGCAGGGAAAAAAAGGAGAAGCGGAAAAGCGAAGGCAGCAAAGCTTTCTGGAGCAGAAAAACGAAGGCAGCGAAGCTGCCTGAAGCAGGAAAAAAGGAGAAGCAGAAAAGCAAAGGCAGCGAAGCTGCCTGATGCAGGAAGAAAAGGAAGAACAGAATAATGAAGGCTGTGAAGCTGCCTGCGGTGGAGAGAAGAGAAGGAGAAAGACGAATTTGACGCAGGAAGGAAAGGAGAAGAGGAATAACGAAAGCAGCGAAGCTGCCTGAGATCAAAAATGAAAAAAAGTTCAGAATTGACTAGGCTCTCAGAATGACTTGGCTAACAAGAGAGTGACAATCGTCCCCGCAGGGGACGCTAGTAGATTTATATTCCTTGTGGGAGAGGAGGCGGGGTTAGCATTGTGAGGTTCCAGCGAGCCTTTTCAGTAGAATCCGTTCGATTGTTCAAGGGGACTTTGCGGTCGACCAAAGAACTCCCGCTCTCTACCCGCACGACATGCAATACCTTCGTACTCTGGGTCGACAGAGCCGAACGGTCGCTTTTTCCGACTGGAAAACCATAGCTGCAGTCTACCAGTGTTCAAGTTCGGATTTTTTTTTTCGTGTGAACATAATATATTCAGGAAACAACATAAACGCAGTCTAGAAGCTTTCTTGAGATTCGCTCTTCGATTGAACAGTAAACGCAATAACTCGTACGAACTAACACAGTTCTAATGTTATTCATGGTCTTGATGTTGTGTAAGCGAGAGCGTAAAACCTAAAGACAAGTTTTATGCCCTAATGGTACGGTATAACAATGTCCTATTTATGCTACAGTATTTAAGCTAATGGTACGATGTAACAATGTCATATAACAAGATTGTGTTATTCCATCCATGCTGAAGAGTGTAGGAAAACAACCACTTTTCTGCCGAATAGCATAGAAACCGAACTTTTTACTTGATATATGCAAGATTTTCAGTCTGGTACTATTTTGGTAGATCATAGGTCGCCTCAGGCGCTTATTTTTTTAGGAGAATGAACATGAGGGACTCGGTCAGCGGTTTAGACAGGAGAATAATTTTTACATGAATTTTTCCTGATACAGGTCGAAGAATAAACAGTGAAAGTCGTCTAATAAAAGGTTCTAGAAGAGCTGAATATTAACAACCATCGATCTGCCGAATTATTTTGAAACAAATTCAATGGTGGATTTTCAAATGTCGACATGACATCATATTCCGTTCTACCTGACCAAAAAAATTTGCGCCGTTTGAGTGATATCTCAACGAGTTACCTTCCGGTGATGATAAAGAAATTAGAAACGAAATAATCAATCCTATCGCAGAAAACTGCCAAACCGCAGTGAGCTGTCAAAACGGTGGATATGTAAATCCGCGAGATTGCAATCGATGCGAATGCCCCGATTTCTTCAGTGGTACCTCCTGCGAGAATGTCGTCAATCCAGTCAGCGTAGAAAGCAAAGTAATAACCTAACAGTTTTCAAATTTTTTTCTATTTCTCAGAATATAGCTGGCGGCTGGGTACTATTTTAAAAGAACACAATACAAAATTTTACTCTGAAAACATGATTCACTCTACGTTTTGAAGAGTTGTTATAAAGCTTTGTAAGCGAAAACTGACTTAAGCAGAAACATGGTCGACTGTGGCATAAATGTATGTAGCTGAAGACTTTTAGGGCACCTCTAAGCTCTCCAAACTCAGTCAGATTCTCAAAAAGTCCGCGAGATCAGAGCAGAAGTGGTAGATCAAAAGAGTTGTTGAAACGGAGAAGAAACAGTGATTGTTTGGAAGAAGTCGTGAACGGACGGATTCTCACGTTAAAAGAAATTTAAATAAGATTATCGAACACTCCTCACTCTTTATGAAAATGGTATTTTGTATCAAACCGAGGAACAAACTCATTGTTGAAACGTGTGCAAAAATCGTGCGCTCTACGGAAACTGATTCCGCGGCCTTCGCTTTCCAGGCGATGCTCTTACCTTATACATATAATGCAGATTTCAGGGCCCATACAATATAAATATGTATGTAGGTATAATGATTAGCTTTTTGTTGAGAAACTTCTCTCGCATCAAAAGTCACAGTCAGACAACAGGCTTGCCCAATCGAGAATCGATTTCGATAAGTTTGAAAAGTCTACACCTGCGAGAGTCGAAGTCAGTCACTTCTTTTTCTATCGTGTTTTTGACAAATAGGGGATTTGGAAGAGTTTAATGCGTTAAAGCCATGGTGTATGGAAGTTTTTAACTCAAACGTTAGAGTTAGGTTAAGAAGGGTCAACTTTTCAGTTATTATTATTCTGTTGTTATCTCCCCTAGTTTTTTTACGCCACTATCGTCATTTTCTATCAGTTTCTCTTCTTCGTCCCCACTGTTTTCCTGACTATAATCGAATTTCCCCTGCGTTGAAAAAATTTATATTATATTTTTTACTCATTTCTTGAAAATGGGTATAGATCATATGTTAGAGATAATTGGAAACAACCACTTGTTTTACAAAAATTGAGTTGAGTTCGGTTTTTTTCTTCTCAAACTGAGTGTTTATGTCCTGATAAAAATTTTAGATACAAAAAAAAACAAATATAAGATTAATATTGGGACCAAAATGTATTTATTATCTATTTTTTTGCTTTACCCGTCGCCTGATGTCGCTTTAATTATCATCATAGTTGTAATCTTTGATAATCTTTGTTTCGTACTGTCTTACTGAGAAGAAAGACAGATCGAGTCAGACGAGTCAGAGTCAAATACAAGTCAGAGTGAAGACGAGTCAAAAAGCTGTTTATACACAGGGTCCCGCCGGTTCGAGACTCAAAGTCACATTCAGTGGATTGAGCAGCCACATGAATTGCGAAAGGCAATGCTTGTTTCTGGGTGCCGAAGTTGTCGACTCGGATTTGACGATGGTGGGCAAATCGTAAGTTTCGCACTTACCTGACATTCACTGGGTAATAGTGAGCTGGGCATGATCTGCCAATGTGAAATCTTGATTACACGTCATTTTGATTATACAGGGTAATCAACATATTTGGTGACACGGATTTTACCTCATATTTTACTTTCATATGAGTGAAATTCCACTTTCTCCTCAACAAAATTTACTATCTGTCATATGATAATAAACTATAAATATTATAAAAATAACCTTATCTTTTGCAAATGAAAGCCTTCAGACGACGGGGGTAGGCAGACACCGCGGACCGCAAAACTTCCTGGGGAGTTCGGTCCCATGCTCACTCAAGCGAAGTCTTGAGACCGGAGAACAAGGTGTGGGTTTAAGTGCAAGCTTCACTTTCCAGGATGGAACAGATGGAGTAGTCCATTGGATTTAAATCTGGACTATTAACAGGCCTTTCTTTGGCGGCTCTGAAAGAGGAGAGGTTTTGTGATATCCGCTCTTGTGTCTTCTTGCTGGTCCTGCTCCTGTTGGAATGTCCAGTTCCGTGTCCCGAAGTACCTCTGGGCCCTTCTTGCTGGTCCTGTTCCTGTTGTATTGTCCAGTTCCGTGTCCCGAAGTACCTCTGGGCCCTTTTTGCTGGTCCTGCTCCTGTTGGAATGTCCAGTTCCGTGTCCCGAAGTACCTCTGAGCCTTCTTGCTGGTCCTGCTCCTGTTGGAATGTCTAGTTCCGTGTCCCGAAGTACCTCTGGGCCCTTCTTGCTGGTCCTGCTCCTGTTGGAATGTCCAGTTCCGTGTCCCGAAGTACCTCTGCGTCCTTCTTGCTGGTCCTGCTCCTGTTGGAATGTCCAGTTCCGTGTCCCGAAGTACTTCTGGGCCCTTCTTGCTGGTCCAGCTCCAGTTGGAATGTCCAGTTCCGTGTCCCGAAGTACCTCTGGGACCTTCTTGCTGGTCCTGCTCCTGTTGGAATGTCCAGTTCCGTGTCCCGAAGTACCTCTGGGCCCTTCTTGCTGGTCCTGCTCCTGTTGGAATGTCCAGTTCCGTGTCCCGAAGTACCTCTGAGCCCAAGGCTTCACATGATGTTCGAGGATCTCCGGTATATATATATTCTATGTACATCTTTCGATGCAAAGAACAACATACATCACAATTTGAAAGAGCATAAAAACAAACAAATAAATTACAATACAATTACAATATAAATAATTTTTAGAACAACAGTTCATGTTTCAAAGCATATTTAGAGTACAAAAACAAAAATGAAGTCACGAGAGCACAAAAATGGATAACACACCACACTTAATTTGTGACTTGAACGACTTCAGGTTTTAGTCTTAATCTATTTCCGAGGTAATTTGCTAAACATGCGAGACTTCTTTCGAACAACATTCCACACCCTACCGTATGACGTATCCAGTAGCTGAGCCATTTTTCTGATGCTTCTGCTTTTGTTGCGGTTCGGCGTTGCTTGACGATCTTTGTGATACGGGAAGTGACAGCGGAAGTGGGAATACCACAGCGTGGACGGTCACTGAGTGTACCTCGTTTGAGAGTTCGATGCACAGTCTGACGGGCGACTTCCAGCCGAAAAGAGACCTCCGAAGAGAGTGTCCAGCACTACTCAGCGACAATGTTGCGTCCCGACTAGGGTGAGAACGCACCATTTCGCGAGTAACAGATATTTGAAACCGAAATTTTGATTACGAAATTAATGGTGTCATTTGAAATCTGCAGATCGACTTAGCTCGCGCTCGACACGTGCCCAAAGTTTGTCACCAATTATACTAATCACCCTGTATGTCATTGTCTGGGCGTGAAACAATGGTAGTTTGTGTGACTTGTTTGAGAAGGATGCAAAATCGACTCCCATCGCGGACAGATTCACCCAAACTAATTAGTTAAGAGGTAACGGCATTGCTTTGCGCGAATATGACTCTCCCGTCTGCTACTATACACACTAGCAGTGAATCAACAGGCAGCCACTGGTCCTACCAGGGTAAGTCTGTCCCGCTTCTCATGGGCACGTAACCTGCCTTGAGGTGGGAACAAGCGCGTAACCGGCCGCGATGCGGGAAAAAGCACATCTCATGTGCGCGTAACCTGCCACGAGGTGGGAACAAGCGCATCTCATGTGCGCGTATCCTGTCGCGAGGTGGGAACAAGCGCAAAAAGTATTTTTAAAAGTTAGCTGAGCCACATAGTTTGTTGGTATCAGGTCTAGGCAAGATACTGTTTTGGTATCATGAAGTGTTGTTTCATCATTTTTTTGCATATCAATATTAAAAAGGTTGATGTATTCGTTTTCATTACAGTGGTTTGTTGGCACTTTTTCATTTTAGTGGCCTCCCCTAGCAGAGGTTCAATTGGTTCAGTTCAATTGGGTCATTTTCTTGATACGGCCTCGTTAGCTAAGCCGTGCGGCCTCGTTAGCGTCAACTTTTTCCTAAGCCTAAGCGTTTTTAATGTAAAAAAATTTTTAATGTAAAAATAATTTTTTTAGATGTAAATAAGTCAGAAGTATGACCCAATTGAACCCCTGGGAGTGAAAATCTCTGGGAATAAAGTGAAAAAGTGTCGGTTTGTTTTGAGTATTATGAGAATAGCTGGACTTGAAGTCCTCATTGTTTTGAGTATCATGACAATAGCTGGACTTGAAGTCCTCATTGTCAACGGAGTATCATGAGAACAGCTGGACTTGAAATCCTCATTGTCAACGGAGTATCATGAGAATAGCTGGACTTGAAGTCCTCATTGTCAACGGAGTATCATGAGAATAGCTGGACTTGAAGTCCTCATTGTTTTGAGTATGATGAGAATAGCTGGACTTGAAGTCCTCATTGTCAACGGAGTATCATGAGAATAGCTGGACTTGAAGTCCTCATTGTCAACGGAGTATCATGAGAATAGCTTGACTTGAAGTCCTCATTGTTTTGAGTATGATGAGAATAGCTGGACTTGAAGTCCTCATTGTCAACGGAGTATCATAAGAATAGCTGGACTTGAAGTCCTATTGTCAACGGAGTATCACGAGAATAGCTGGAATTGGAGTCCTCATTGTCAACGCTTCATTTCGATAAATTTTTGTTGACTAGTGGAGTTTAATTACATTTTCAAAAAAAATTTAGGCCTAAATTTTAGCACACGATAAAGTTCGCCGACTTAATTAATAAAATAACGAGAAGAAGAGCGGTGAAGCTCATCTTATGTCGAAAGACGTTTTAGCTTAATTTCAATCTAAGATTCTGTTGCCGAGAGGATGTTGGGTCAAGTTTCGTGTCAAAAGGCAACGTGGTCGGAGTCAAGTTTTACAACAAACCAGGTTGGCAGCACTGTATTCTGATTTGAGTTATTACTGCGCAGACAAAAATTCAAAAAGCATACGTGAATAAAAGAACTAGGCCTCATTCTGTAAGTGGCGCCTTATTGCTTATATTAGCAATTTCTTCGGTAGCTCAGTGGTAACACGCTTCACTTCCGGTCAGAGTATACATATGTATGAGAGACGACTGGGTTCGACTCCAACCCGTGGGCTAGTTTTTGTTTTGCTCGTAATTCGTTTTAGCTGAGCGTCACTCACTACCTTCAAACTTTGTGACTGAGAAACTTCGAATCTAATTTCTGTAAAATCTCTCACCCACATCAAGTTTGAAAACATTCTTGTATAAACAAGCTTGGATTGTGAACACTTCTTATTAACATAACTTAAATTCGTTGAAGCGTACAAAAGATACAGTTACAAGGTACAAAGGTACAAGGTACAAAGGTACAAGTATACAGGTACAAGGTATGGAGGTACAAAAGATGTTGTAGAGAGAGAGCATTGCTCAGAATAAGAAATTGAAAAGGCATATCGCTCAATGAACAGTTTTTGAAAAAGTTTCTGAGAACCTCTGCTCACGAATTTGGAGCACAGCAGATCAGTTAACGACTTTTTGAACTAAAACACTTATTTGAAGAATTTGTGAGCTAAAGTAAAGTTGATAGAAAAACGTTTCAAAAAAATCGCTTCTATATTATAAAAGAAATTATGAAACCAATAATTGGAGCATCTTCAATTTCAAAGTGAATCAAAAAAGGTACGAAATATAAGAATAAAACCAATTCAACACATTTGCAGGTATCCCGGTCTCTCTCAACGTCACAGTTGAAGTCGCTTAAAAGATATTGTAATTTTCTCAGAGACAGAAAACGGAATAAACTTTTTTGTTGAAGTTTCTTGTTAACAGCAAAGATGCGCATATAAACTAGAAACTTCCATGAGAAAGGGAAAGTCGAACCGAACGCTAATTGTCGAAATCGGTAGCGATGGTAAAAAGCTACCGAACAAAAACTTAAAGCGCAGCAAACGCTACGAAAGAACAACGCTAAGAAGAAGAAGTGAAGACAGTGTAGTGCGAGGATGCATTCATTCATCCATCAAATCATTCATCAATTATTTATTCTGTGCACATCAGATATTTGCAACAAAAAAAATTCATGGCGGAACTGCATTATATATATATACATATATATATATCGAAAAAAGAGATGCAATAACAGCAGATTTTTTTACTAAACTCGGTTGGAGTACGTCGCTAGAAGTGGTTAATAAGTGGTCGTTGCAGAGCTGTGTTCAACGGACAAGAAAAAGAGCCGAGTTTGGCAGTTCCAAAACATGTCACAAAGGAAAAACAAAATTGTCCGTGATTTGGCAGGAACAAAACTTGGCCACAGAGTCATTCATAATCATTTGGCACTGCGAAATAGTGGCCGATTCTTCGTCCCTATTTTGGCAGCTAAAAGAGACTAATATCGGAATTTCCTTCTCCCAAGTTCGCATACTCGAAATCTTGGCAGAATAAAGTTTTTGGCTGAGGAACAACATTTTGAGCATTTTGGCGAAAATTATTCCCAGCACCGTCCACCGTCTTATATAATGCATTTCCGCCATGAATTTTTTTTGCAAATAATATCTATGTGTATATATATATACATCTTTCGATGCAAAAACGCATAAATTTGATCACAATTAACGAGGAAAGAATAGATTAGCTTAACAATTGTCAAATAAGTGAATAAATTTGATTACAAAAGCAATACAGCAATGTGACTTTTATATGGCGAATTGAACAAGGAAAAAACAAACAAACCTATATACAGCGAGTTGATCGACGAAAAAAGTTTAGTTCTGAATTGATGAGGAGATGAGAACACCATTTTTTAATTGGGACTTAAAATTTTTCAGGTTCATACTATTAATCAAGTTTCAAGGTAGCTTGCTGAAAAGGCGGGTTATTCGCATTCCGTAAGAGTTATTTCTAGCTGTATTCTTACTACCCTGAATTAAAAAGCCATTTATTTTAGTTCGCGTTGGAATAGTCTCTTTGAAAAATCGTCTTTTATCTATTATCGACCGAAGACGGGCACTTTATGGGATCTAATCTCCATTCCGTTTTTCAATCGTCCTGGAATCTCGAAGTGGAAGCAAAAGACCCAGAGGCAGACCCAAAACTAGGTGACGAGACTGCATCGAAGTAGACATTAAGACGACCGGGCTGAAGACTGAAGACGCAGCTGATCGGGTCAAATGGCGTGGTGCAGTCTACAAAGCGGACCCTGCCCGGTGGCGGGATAAACGCTAGTAAGAAAAAGAAGAAGAGGCTTTTAAAAACAGAAGAGGGAGAAGAATAGGAAAGGGGCTCATAGTAGGGGTCGCTTCAATTTGCAATGCGATACTTTGGTATAGAAGTTTAGACTTTTTTAGATGCGGTATAAATCCTTAGTATAATGAGAAGCAAATTCGGTAAAGACCAGAGAACATTCGACTTCATTTTCAAGACTATGTATCCTGTAGTATTTAATAGATATCGAGGAGACACTGGTTGAGGCGGAGTGAGGGATGAGATATGTCGGAACAAGTCCCGAAAGCGAGAAAATTTCTTTTTCTCACAATGCCTAGTTTACTCGTAAAGAGAACGGGTATTAGAATCGTCGATATTGTGGAACAGAGAGTTTCGATATTTAACTTCTTTCTGAATATGGCGAGGATAAGTGGCCGCAAGGGTTCGAGGACTACGTATAGGATTAAATTCAGAAATAGCGTATTCAATAACGGCGTGGAAACGGCCATACAGATCGTCAATCGTGAGGAAGTTATCAAATTCGGCTTCCCAGTTAACTGAATTGAATTAATTTTTAAGTTCATCGTAGTCAATTCTTGAATAGTCGAGAACTGGTTCGGCTAAAGGTGAGTCGGTCACAATAGAAAGACAGCAAGCGATGCCTGAATGATCACAGGACGGGAAGGAGGGAACAATCCTACAATTAGACAATAGCGAAGGCAGAGAAGTTAGTAGCCAATCAATGCAACGATTAAGACGTATTGGTTCACAACGAGAGCGGCGGTGGATATTCCAAATTGTTTAATCATGTTTAGTGCTGAAGTTTTGAACACAATTTAAACTTCTCCCACAATTTTACTTCCAACACGAGTTATTTCAGTTCAATTACAAAAAAATCAACCCTTCAGCACTGAATATAAATTGAGTCCTGACACTTCATAACTTTGGATTTTGAGTTTTTACACTTCATAACTTTGAATTTTGAGTTTTGACACTTCACGACTTTGAATTTTGAGACTTCATAACTCTGAATTTGAGTTCTTTTTTTGCAAGGTACTGTATCTTCGTTTACGAGGAAAGAAAAATATCTTGATGAAAGAGGTTGTTATGAACAACACGAAACGATACAAACTGGGCTATAAAAAGATGTTCGAGATTCTTTTGAAAACCCTTTCACATGTTTCTATTAGGACTTTTCTCGAGGTCTGACAGCTTTATTGTGCGGTATTTACCTTACAAAGCGTTTACCTATCTAAATAAAACTTGTGCTGAAGTTACCAGTGAAGTCATTTTTGATAGAATCACATTCGAAATCATCCAAGGATACCTACAGCAAGACTTAACTGAATTTATCGACGATTAACATTTATTCAATTTCAATTCAAACGCTTTATCAAGATCAACAAGCCACATCGGGAATATGACATCATCGATTATGGGATCTGAGCGTTGAGCGGAGGTTGAGCGAGGCAAGCAGTAGTGATCGAAGTGCTACTCTTCCTCTTCTGTCGCTCATCATGGCGCTACGATCCCGGAGCGCCAAATCTTCTCGGGAAAGGACTCTCACAGACGAGGGAAGAGACGGTGCGGGGAGCAACCGCTTACGGAGGGAGACGAATGAAAGAATGATTTTATCGCATTTATTAACATTTATTGCTTCAACGAAATGAAGAAAATGGCTGTGAAATCTAATGGAAGAGTGAAGTGGAGCAAAAGAAACTGAGGAAGACGCATAAACGGAGGAGGAAGCGGAACATGAAATTGCAATTGACATTGAGAACGAAGTCGACGATTCCGAGGACGAGAAGTAGAGTGAGGAGGATACAGATGAAGACTACTGCCTAACAGCGGATCTTGAAAGTGGCTGCCCGGACTCGCCCCGTGATGAGTTTCCACCAGCCAAATCGGCTGTGGAGAAAGAGAAGAGGAATGAGAATGTGTGGCAGCAGAGTGAAGCTGTGCATTCTTCCTCCACCCTTCGCTTCGCCTCCTCTTTGCCGCAACAGAGGCAGAAGGTTCCTTCCCCGACCACCCTTACAGGGCCAACAATAGCGAGTTTCATCGGTAATCCGACAATTGTCACACTAACAGCATAGGCCCTCTGTCCTGCTGATCTCATAGATCAATCAGACCGAGAAGCTCTGTCAACCCCATGCCAGAGGTACGCAGCCCGACTGATGCCTCTACCCCCTCCCCCTGCCCCCAGGGCCCCTTCCCCCCCTCTTTGCTTAGGTAGAGCCCTGTTCCTCCCCCTTCGCCCTTTAGCCCCTCTATTCCCTGCTAAGGTAAACCCCACTCCCCCTCCCCCCTTTCCTTTCGTTAAATTTATGAAGATAATTTAAAAAGAAAGTGAAAAGAAAAGAAAGAGAAAGAAAAAAGAAAGAAAGAGAACAAGTAAGAAAAAAGAATTCAGTAGAGCCAGGCCGTGTTTTAGGGCAGCTAAGCAGATTAGCCGTGTGGGTGCAAGGGGGAAGTACTGTAAAATTTCACAAGTCCCTACCCCCTCTACCTAGCGTAACCCTGAGCTTACCGCATTTCCGGTCCCCCCTTACTCAATATTTTCACTCTCCCGAGTATGCGTAGTATTTAACCTCGATGTCAGAAGAACTGTAAGCAGAGTAGGAAGAAGTCCGAGGACGAAGGCGTAATCAAGGGAGGGCCGAGCAGTCCAAGGAAGGCGAATCATTTCAAGGAACGGCAAGAAGTCCAAGGAGAGAAATGCTCTTCAGAGGAGAGCAGGAGGTGGAAATGAATGAGACAGGCATAGTAGTCCTTTATATACCCTCCTAGTCAAAAAATTTGCATGTGAACTTCTTCTAGAATTATTCATTCTGCAGCATACTTCACTCTGCAAAACAAACTGTGGTAAAACAAATTCTTCAAAAAGAAACGTACTGAATAGGTTCATTTATCTCTACTGACACTGCTCGGAACGGTGATTTCCATCATTTATTCTGCTTTTTTTTTCTGGCATGGTTCGCGTTCGCCATTCGCCACGCAACGCGGTCATTCGCCACGCAACGCGGTTCAGACTTTCTCATTTGGGCTGCGCACTGTTTTGCTCACCGACCGTTTTTTACCGTAAAAAAGTAAAACTAATTTGCTCACCTAGAGTCAGAAACATACGAGTTGTTTTTTTTTTGAATTTTTTTTTGCGGGAGCTCCCTGATTAGCAATTTTTATTTTTATGAACGCTGTGACTGTCCAAATGGAGCAACTTATTGCATTTTGAAAGAAGATGATGCATTTGGACAGTCACAGCGTTCATAAAAATTGCTAATCAGGGAGCTCCCGCAAAAAAAAACTCAAAAAAAAAACAACTCGTATGTTTCTGACTCTAGGTGAGCAAATTAGTTTTACTTTTTTACGGTAAAAAACGGTCGGTGAGCAAAACAGCGCGCAGCCTTAATTACGTTCAAGACTGCTGTTGTCTCTTTGCTATGCTTGCTATCACCGCTATGAGGCACTCTAGTGTAGGTGTTAGTGTGCCTGTCTGTGAGTAGCTCGGTGAGAGTTCGGATTCGCTCTGATGAGCAAATTTTATTTTTACATCAGAAATTTATTTTTTACATTAAAAAACGCTTAGGTTTAGTAAAAAATTGGCTTTAATCTACTTTAGCCGTCCAAAAACTTTTTCTCAGAAAGAGATTTTATTCATGAAAACTCCCTTCCCCCCTTTCTCCTTAGGGCCCCCTTCCACCTCCCCCTACCCTCCCTAGGGCCCCTACCCCCCTTTGCTTAGGTAGGGCCCTCTTCCTCCCCCTTCCTTCTTTAGGGCCCCCCTCCCTTCCCTGCTTAGGTAAACCCCCTGCCCCTCCCCCTTTCCTTTCCCCAAAATTTATAAAGATAATTTAAAAAGAATGGAATCTAAAAATTTGAAGTATTCATCAGTTGTCTATTTGGCACAAACACTCGCATGAAAGTCTGAACCGCGTTGCGTGGCGAATTACCGCGTTGCGTGGCGAACGCGAACCATGTGTACACTTTGTTAAAGGCCTTTTTTCTTCAGGTTTTTTTTTGGAACTTTTCCTTCTTTCCTTTCCTCTCTCCTCTGAAAGGTCGCTGTTAAAGGATCTGCCTTTTCATCATTCTCTCCTGTTGGCTAATTCTGGTTCGGCTGTTCCCTATGTTGTGTTGATCCTTCCCTTCTCTTAATGCATGCTCGTCGTCATTTCCGTGTGATTTTTCATACACATTTACGTGTTTTTTTTATAATGAAATCCATCGCACGGGCAAAAATGGGCACTGCGCTGGGAACCGAACCTCCGCTGCCTAACCGTGGCTTGTAGAGTGTTACCATTGATAATAATAATAAGATAATAATTTTCCCTGTTCAACAGAAAAGTCTATAGACTCTCGAGAGTGAACGAATTCTGATTCTACACACAAAAAAAAACGTATTAATAGTCATACTTTGGAAAGCATGAAAATGGAACTATATACTTTAAAAGTATTCTAAATCGTTCCGCACACAAGGGTTCATACTTTGAAAGTATGAATAGTAATAAAATGAAAGTAGGCTTTCTATACAATAAAAGTATGCCAAATATACTTAATTTTTTATAATTTAATTTTTTAAATGTTTTCAAAAAAAAATATATTTTTTATATTTACAAATTAATTTTTTATCTTCGTTTGTGACTTTCCCGAAGGGGCTTTTTTCCGCGAAAGTCGTTCCCGAAAGGCCTTTTTCAAGGAGAGCGCTTCACAATCAAAACAATTTACCCGAAGCCTTTCTTCCTGAATGGCTGGGTTGAATGATTCACACGATACGATTCGTAAGTGTGCTTTTCCAGTATGCAATAATCGAGATAATAAGTCTATTCAGAGCAACCTAAGCCAACCGGGCTCTCAGATTGGATAAGTGCCAAGAAAAGGAAGAGGGCCACCAAGGCATACTTTCAAAAGTATCCCATCCATTCATTGATTGTATGCCATTTCTAGCATACTTTCATACTTACGCGCAGGAATACTTTCAAATTGTTACTATTCATAAATAACATGTAAGACTTTCTAGCATACTTTCTCTAACTCATCCTTTTTTGTGTGTGTAGAGAGTTCATTATAGTCTCAGCCCATCGTTGCTTAAAAACGATTAACAAAGATCAAAAAAAAATTTTTTATCTCACATAAACAAAATTCTTATGAATTGTTAAGTCTCAAATAATAATACGATATTCTTAGATTTAAAAAATTTTTTTAAACAGTTCTAATTATCTTGGAATTAATATAATTAAAAACAGTTTTAATTTTATTCATGTTTCTTAACTAGGTATAAACATCGAAGCTCAACGTAATTTCAATAGAGTTCATTGAAACTCGTTTTCAAAAGAAAGGAAGACCTCTCATTGAAGAAAATCATAATCGAAAGTTTC
Organism: Allodiplogaster pararmata; assembly: GCA_964056735.1. NCBI lineage: Eukaryota > Metazoa > Nematoda > Chromadorea > Rhabditida > Diplogasteridae > Allodiplogaster > Allodiplogaster pararmata. Next base: position 43,479,873 of record OZ057407.1, on the reverse strand, counting down.
AAGGAAAAGATAAGTTGGGTCCAAGTTAGCAGGAAGGCAAGCATTCGACTCAATGGATGCCGGTTCTTCCCGTGTCCCGACTTGCAACAGATTCTTAGCTGCAATTACTAAAAGAACCAGCAGCAGATTTTGTTTGAGCTGTTTTTCTCTTCAAAGTTAAACACTGTGAGAATTCCGACGCCTAGTCATCCGTAAACTTTCGCACACCAGCTTTGTCAAGTGTTGACAAGCCTCAAACCCAGCAGTGAGAGCAGTAAACTTTAGAAGTTAAGCAAATGCTTCACCTAAATTTCAAATTAGTTTTGTACCATTAGTAAATATTATTTTGTCCCTAGTTTTGTCCCTATAGTAAATATTGTATGACTTAAAACTTTTGATAAACTTTCTATATACAGGGTGGCCCAGATATTCGCAAACCAATCTTTCGGCGTTTATAATTCAATTTGTAGTGCACGCTGAGCTCCAATTTTTACACATGTTCTTCTCATATGTTTTTTATTACATGGTTCAAATTTCATATCATTTGATCAATTCTCAAAAGAAAAGTGGTCTCTCATAGAGCATGCTCTATCATTGTGGACTTGCACAAACTTGGTCGATCAAATACGCGCATCGCTAAGGATCTCAACGCCTCTCGCAATCTTGTCTGAAAAGCAATCAAACGGTTTGAACAGATCGGTACACTTGCTGACTTGCCCCGAAGTTGTGATCCTCGATTAGTGCGCACCCCTAACAAGATTTAGGCCATGAGGAAGCGAGTCGGTCGAAATGCTAGGCGTAGCTTGAAAAAAATGGCCTCCGAAATGAACTTATCACGCAACACTCCTCAAAGAATCGTTGAAGAGGATTTGAGTCTCCCCCCATATCGTACTGAAAAGGCTGCCATCCTAACTCTGAAGAACAAGGAGAAAAGACTCATAAGGTGCCGTGCCCTAATTCTCTGGACGCGCGACAGTGCTCACCTCAGGACAGTCTTCTCGGATGAGAAGCTGTTCACTGTGGAAGAGGCCTACAACCCTCAAAATGTGCGAGTGCTTGCTCGGGACTCACAGGCAGCTAATCATGTTGCAACGCTCATTTTCCCGACTTCATCTCCAGCGCAGAATGGCCCTCCTCATCACCTCCTCATCATGAATCGACCTCAATCCGCTGGACTATTCCGTGTGGTCCTACCTTGAGAGCAAAGTCAATGCTCATCCTCACTTGAATCTGGAGTCTCTAAAAAAATCCCTGCAGGAGGAGTGGTCGAAGATCGACGAAAAGTACCTTCGTCCAGTGATCGAAGCGTTCCCAAAGCGACTCCGGGCTGTCGTTCGTGCCAAAGGGGACCGAATTGAATGATTTTCCGACCCAATGTTTTTATTAATGTGTGCTGATAAATGTACAAATTTGAACACTTTTGCTCACTTATGCACTGAGATACACGTTTGTAAACGCGTTTGCGAATATATAGGCCACCCTGTATGTATGTAGATCCTTTTTGCGCTCGTAAATGTGATTTGAAACGATTTGCCTAATCATTTCAGCTTGTTCGAGGTATTCGTTTATTCTCTTAACTTGAGTATACTTTTTTCAAACATAAAAAAGGCCTTGTGAGTTATCAATAATAAGAGTTTTATTGCCATCGTTACATGATTATACAGGGTGCAGCGAAAGTTCAAGTGGACAGTCTTTTTCCCGATAAAAACTTAACGGATTGAGCAAATCAAACAAAATTTTCATCAAAGTTTATTCAAATAGTTTGAGATATAACTGCGTTTTCAAATTTCGAACAGCCCTCCTTTCTCCTTGACACAGGCGCGGAGTCGCTTGTGGAAGGCACCCACCGTGGTGGACAGGTAAGCGACGTCAAGATCATCCCACGCCTTCTGTAGGGCGCGCTTCAAACTTTCCAAATTCTTGTGTGGGGAAGCACAGGCCTTGCTCTCAAGGACCGACCACACAGAGAATTTCAGGTGAGTACGGAGGCCATTCGGCGGATGTGATCATGGAGGGGAAATTGCTCTTGCACCAGTCTTGCACCACTTTAGCCTTGTGGGCGGGCACAGAGTCCTGCTGGAACGTCCATTTGCGTCCCGCGAAGTGAGCCTGGCTCCAGGGAAGTACTTCCTTATTGAGAATGTCTTTCAGGTAGTTATTGGCATTCATTTTGACTCCCTGCTCGACGAAAACGAGTGGAGTCTTGCCAGTCGCGCGAATCCCGGCCCAGACACTGACAGAAGCGGGATGGCCCTTTCTCTCTCTGTGTGGTCGGTCTTTGAGAGCAAGGCCTGTGCTTCCCCAAACAAGAACTTGGAAAGTTTGAAGCGCGCCCTACAGAAGGCGTTGGATGATCTTGACGTCACTTACCTGTCCACCACGGTGGCTGCCTTCCACAAGCGACTCCGCGCCTGTGTCAAGAAGAAAGGAGGGCTGTTAGAAATTTGAAAACACAGTTATATCCCAAACTATTTGAATAAACTTTGATGAAAATTTTGTTTGATTTGCTCAATCCGTTAAGTTTTTATTGAAAAAAAATACTGTCCACATGAACTTTCGCTGCACATTGTACAATTGAGTGCACTGTAAAAATCAAAAACAAATATGATTTACACTGGCAAAATAATAAGTAGAAACTGGGCTACTAATGATTAAACAACTGACGAGAAAAAAAATCAAAAATTCAATTCATTTAAGAACTTCCTGCCGCGACATTAATCTCTAAACGATGAGATCATCGGCGCGATGATTATGAGCGCTCACATGACTTTGAGGTCTAAGATATGAGCTTCCCGGGTACGAGCTCGGCTGAATTTTTATTTTAAGACTATTTCAACCACGCGCTTGAAGAATCTGAATTTATCTGCCGCGACATTAAAACGCCGCGACATCTAAACGATGAGATCATCGCGCCGATGATGTCATCGTTTAGAGATTAATGTCGCGGCTGGTCTTGGGAAGTGATAAGCTAAAAAAAACTAACAGGAAGATCATTCCACTCTCTAATTATCCTATAAGGAAAGAAAATCAGTTTGAACGGCGAATAGGCATACGAAGTTTCCATGTATGACCACAAGTAAAACTACTTCTAGGAGCAAGAGGAAGGATCTCGCCAATAGGAATGTCTATGTTGTGATGTACTATTTTATAAAGTAGCATCAAATCGTTTGTCAGTCGACGTTTTCTAAGGCTCAAGCTTCTTAATAATTTCAATCGCTGTCTATAAGGGATATTCATACAGGCACGTTTGAAAATTTCTCTAGTAAATTTCTGCTGAACTTTTTCTATTTGCTTAGATTGGGTTATGCTTCTAGTGTTCCAGATCTCGCAAGCATATTCCAGTATTGGTCTCACGTAAATCTTGAAAAGATTCATGAGAATGTTGACGTTCAGAGTGCGAAAAAATCTTAGTTTCAGGAATGTTATAGAAGAGGCTCTACTACACATACTCTTTACATGCGCTTTGAATGAAAAATCTCTCGAAGTTAAAACCCCTAGATCTCTAAACTGTTTCACTTCCGGAAGAGAGTGACCATTCACAGAGAAATCGAAATCAGGATGATTAATTCCCAATCACATGTAGCACGTTTTATTTGGAGAAATAGTAAGACCCCATGAGGAAGACCAAGTTGAGAGAACATCTAATGCTCTTTGCAGCAGAGATGCGTCATTCATAGTGAACAGTTTGGCATCGTCGGCATAAAGAGTGCAATGAACGCCTGCTGGAAGTGACCGAGGAAGATCATTTATATAAAGTAGAAAAAATAAGGGCCCTAGGACCGATCCTTGAGGAACCCCAGAGAGAACAGGATAGGAGGCTGAGAAAGATAGATTTTTAAAAGAGAAATTACTCTGTGTCTCTCAGTTTTACTTTCTCTCTCTCTTTTACCCCCCTCTCTCTTTCTCTCTTTCTCTCCCTCTCTCTCTCTTTTTCTCTCCTTCTCTCTCTCTCTTTCTCTCTCTCTCTCTCTTCTCTCTCTCTCTCTCTCTCTCTCTCTCTCTCTCTCTCTCTCTCTCTCTCTCTCTCTCTCTCTCTCTCTCTCTCTCTCTCTCTCACTATGGTCGATCTGTGCGCTGTTCCGGAAATTTATATGTTTCATATGTTTGTTGATTGGAGGGGAATTTTTTTATTGCTTATTGAATGTTGTTTTCCATCCATTTTCAAAAATGAAGTGAATGATCATAATTTTTTGTGATTCAGAAGTTTTTCAGGAATGCGAATCGCTGAAGGACATCAATGAAGTATGCAAGGATGAGGACACAGCAGTGATCAAGGAGGTTTATCTTATTGATAACCCCCTCTGTGACAAATGCGACTTGGTAATGGAGCTCCGAGAAACAAACATCTTAGTCTGCTTTCAATTTTCAAAAGTTCTCTTTCTTAAAATTCGGCTAGACCTAAGTAAAATGTTACGTTAATGAGACCGTTACTGCTTAAATGTTTGAAAAGAATGATGTTGAATCATTCTGTGTCATACTTTTATACATTCAAGATTTGTTCAATGTTTGAAAACAATGATGTTGAATCTTTCTGTGTCATACTTTTATACATTCAAGATTTGTTCAATGTTTGAAAACAATGATGTTGAATCTTTCTGTGTCATACTTTTATACATTCAAGATTTGTTCAATGTTTGAAAACAATGATGTTGAATCTTTCTGTGTCATACTTTTATACATTCAAGATTTGTTCAATCCGTTTGTTGTTTGAAATAAAAAAAATTATGATATTGTGTAATGCAAGTGAGTGTTTTCACTCCCATTTACCATAAACTTTTTTTTATTCACCAAAAAATTGAATTTTACCATCCCTATCCCCTCCGGCATTGAATTTCGATCCACCCTCATTGATTTTCAGCCCATCCCCCTTGAAGGGGTTAAAATTTAACAAACATTTCACTAAAGAAATCATGTTGGCAGGTAATAAAATTAAAATGGTCCGGCTATATACTTTAATACCCCATTTGTATGGTGGGGGTGATTCGGGGCCTGAAGTAAAAATTATCCCAACAATTAGCCACACTATTGTAGTTTTAACAAGTCTTACTAAGTAAATTCTTTCTTTCATTCTTTCATTCGTCTCCCTCCGTAAGCGGTTGCTCCTGCAACGTCTCTTCCCTCGTCTGTGAGAGTCCTTTCCCGAGAAGATTTGGCGCTCCGGGATCGTAGCGCCATGATGAGCGACAGGAGAGGAAGAGTAGCACTTCGATCGCTACTGCATGCCTCGCTCAACCTCCGCTCAACGATCAGATCCCATAATCGATGATGTTATAATCCCGATGTGGCTTGCTGATCTTGATAAAGCGTTTAAATTGAATTGAAATTGAATTAAGTAAATTGCCTTAGCTGTTGTCAGCTATTATCACTGTTTTTCTCTCTCTTGCTTAGGCTTAGGTAAATGTTACGCTAACGAGGCCGTACGGCTTAGGAACGAGACCGCATGGAAGAATTTCTCATTCTAGTATTTTTTTGAATCAATGACTTAATTTGTCAAAAAAATCGAGAAAATGATGTGAAAAAAAATTGTAGTTGGAAAACACTGAAACAAAAGCTCCCCCAAGTAAACTGCGGACTTCCCAACTGAAATTATGTCCTTTTTTCTATTGATAATACACGGAAAAAAATCTGGAATTATGCTCCATTCACAACGCTTTCGCTTCATGAGCATGCGTGAATAAGAGAGCAAGGCAATTGAGCCTTTCATATACATAGCACTATCGCTTCATGAGCATGCGTGAATAAGAGAGCAAGGCAATTGAGCCTTTCATATACATAGCACTATCGCTTCATGAGCATGCGTGAATAAGAGAGCAAGGCAATTGAGCCTTTCATATACATAGCACTATCGCTTCATGAGCATGCGTGAATAAGAGAGCAAGGCAATTGAGCCTTTCATATACATAGCACTATCGCTTCATGAGCATGCGCGAATAAGAGAGCAAGGCAATTGAGCCTTTCATATACATAGCACTATCGCTTCATGAGCATGCGTGAATAAGAGAGCAAGGCAATTGAGCCTTTCATATACATAGCACTATCGCTTCATGAGCATGCGTGAATAAGAGAGCATGGCAATTGAGCCTGTAGCGACGAAACGCTAATAACATTTATAGGCGTTAATACATATTATAGCAGGTGACGTCATCAATATCATATAAACAGATGACGTCATCAATGACGTTTCGCTTCAATAAAACTGTCGACTATATAAGCGACGGCTCTTTGAATTTCTTTCAATTTGTTCTCCCTTTTTCTATGTATTCTTTCAATGCTTTTAAAGATATAAAGGTTTAATTACCCAAGTTTGAGGTGTTGCCACACAAGACAACCCCGACAAAATGGCGACCACGGCGACTACGGCATAGTCAAGCAGGGACAAGCAGCAATCAGTCGAGCAGGGACGAGCAGCAACCAGTCAAGCAGAGACAACTACCAATCAACTGATCATCTTGCTGCAGCGTCTCAACCCTGCCCTCAACTCTTGGACACAAGTTAAAAATTCAAAAGAATTTTCAAATCAAGAATTAGCCTCTTCATTCAAGCTTGAAATAAGGCATTCCTCACTGATCACCTTCATCATGTCCGGCCGTATTCGGACCTCGATAGCACAGGCAAGCAAGGCCCTCAAACACAGCATCAACCAAGCAAGTAGTTTTCTGGACAAAGCGGAAAATACCACCACAAAAGAGAATTCTGACTCTGAGATCACAGAGCACCTTCAAAAAGTATTTGACGAGCGATCCATTCTCCTAAAGCCCTATCGCCGCTTAGAGAAACATCACAACTCCTTCGAAGAACTGAAGACAGATTCTCCCAACGAAGTGTTAACCTTTGACAACTTCATCGCTAAACACGGAGATTATCGAACTCTCCTCAACTTGGCGACTGAACTACTAAACCGTTTCGACACCCTCGTGACAAAATACATCACTGAAGGTCGTTCTCGGAAACTGCCTCTATCTGACATCATTGACGAACACAATGAACAATCCTCGCAAATTTCAACAGATTCGTTTCAACAAAAAACTGGAACTGTTGAAACAACATCAAAAGCGGTACCACCCAAAACCAACTCTACAACGGATGTGGCAAATCACACAAACGAGCCCCTCTTTGCCAACCACGGACTAAGTGCCTTCACAACAGCCGCCCTCCTGTCTGATCGACTTCCCAAGTTCAGTGGGGACATTCTAAAATGGCCCTCTTTCATCGAAAGCTTTCAATCTCTAATCTCACAAGGCGGAGTGCGTGGAGTAGATCGTCTTTCAATGCTGAAAATGTGCGTTCAAGGCGAAGCAAAACAGATCATCTCTGGCCTAACTTCTATCGATCACAACTTTGAAACCGCTCTCCACTTGCTGAAGATGGAATATGACCATCCCATCTTTGTACAGCAGACACTTCTCAATCGCATTCGTGACCTTCCCGATTGTCAAAACTGCACAAGCCTAAGACCTTTCTACCTCAGCTTGAACGCTCTCGTCCAACAACTGCTCCCCGACGGCACTTTAGAAGGAGGAGACACCTACCTCATCAATTCCATACTTGGAAAACTACCCACATCAATGAGCGCTCGCATTGCCAAAGATATGTCTAAGCGTCAAGTGACAATATTCACTATTATGGACATCCTTCAAGAATCAGTCGAAACAGAACGCTTCGAACAACTGTTCTCTAAGCATAATGCGCGTTCGAAAGACACCTATTCTCCGGCAGCTAAACCAAGGCAAGTCAACCGTCTCTTCTCAGCTCCAACTCACAACCAACATCGAGCTTCTAATACGAAGACTTGTCAACTCTGCGACGGTAATCACTCAGTCTTCGCATGCACACAGTACGCAACTCCCCTCGATCGCAAAAAAGCAGCATTCCAACTGAAGTTATGCTCGAACTGTCTCTCACCAAGTCATCTCGTAAAAGAATGCCGGTCTCGCAGACGATGCCAAAGCTGTCAAGAAACACACCACACAAGTACTTGCGAGAAACTATTCAATAGAATGACCCCGCAAACAACAGAGCGTACTCCTCCCAGTCTTAACCCGAAATACAACTGTAACGCCACTTCAGGAGAGAGACATCGCAACAACAAACAGATGCATCCGCGAATCACCCATCATACATCAACTAACTGTGCAATTACGCAAAATTCAAATGCAGTCCCCATGAAAACACAACAAAAACTCTCGTCAACACAAAAGACCACAGCTCCTGTCTACACAAACGACATGAATCCTTCTCTAGCCATATATGCAACTCTGTTCAATCCAAAACATCACGAACTCCTGTCGGATCACTGTGTCGTTCTTTTCGACTGCGGATCGACGATCAGCTACATCGATGAAAATCTAGTTACATATCTCGGCTTGGAAACTTCGGATCGTCGTAACCTCAAAGTAACGACGTTTCACACAAGTGAGCCACAAATGATAACATCGACGCTGCATATACTGGGAATCAAGTGTGTGAATGGTGACCCGTATTACCTGCCTGTCCACTCCACCGATTTCATCATACCAGAGATATCTTGGATGGCACATACATCCGGGATTACGCCAACATTGATCAGATCTCGACCCCAAATTTTGCTCGGTCAGGACACTCTTTTCGACCTGTTCTTCAATAACATTACAACGTCTGATTTGACTTCGGAACTACGGCTATTACACACAACAATAGGAGACATAGTCAACTTCAAAAAATCCAACTCAACAATGAAGTTCATGACCATGGTTGCCGAAGTAACTGAATGCTAGCCGACGCCATTGCACGACGACATACCTTCGCTCGAGCAACTCGAGAAAACCGTCGATTCATACCTCTCGCTCGAATCTTTTGGGGTGTTGGACACTCCGGAAGCAACGAATGAGGACCAGGCTTGCCTCGAACAATTCAGAAAGACCATCAGATACGACAAAGAAGAAAAACGGTACTACGTTCAACTACCATTCAAAAAAGATCCCAATCTTCTTCCATCCAACTTCGGACTCGCTTTCGGCAGACTACGCAACAATTATGACCAACTAACAAAGAGTGGCTTGATCGAAAGCTACGATGCAAACTTCCGAGAACAGATCGAACGGGGCATACTTGAAGAAGTACCCTACAACGAGATTTACAAGGACACTGGATGCCACTATCTTGCTCACTTTGGAGTCCAGAAGCAATCAAATGAAACAACCAAGTTGCGGTCTGTACTCGACGGCTCTGCTAAGAGCCGAAACAGTTTCTCACTCAACGATTGCCTCTTTCGAGGACCTGTGATTCTACCAGACCTGATCGGCATTCTTCTACGTACCCGGACCGCTCCGATTCTAATCTCTGCGGATATCGAGAAAGCATTCTTGATGGTAGGCCTGGAAAAGGCTTCTAGAGACTTCACCCGCTTGCTGTGGGTACGCGACATTCATCAGATCACATGCAAACAAAACCTCGTGGTATACAGATTCCGAAGAGTCCCTTTCGGTCTCAACACGTCTCCCTTTCTGCTGGCCGGAACGATTCTGCATCACATGGAAAGAAACCCGTCTTCGATTGGTGACAGAATCCGAGACATGTTGTACGTCGACAACATGTTCGGTCTGGCTGAAACAGAGCATGACGGAGAGCAAATGTTCCACGACTCACGCAAACTTTTCAAGGACGCATCAATGTGTCTCCGTAAATTCGTTTCCAACAACCAAAACTTGAACGACCTCTTCCGACAACACGATGCAGCATCAGAAAACACAAACTACACAAAAGTTCTTGGTCTCACTTGGAACACTTCAGAAGATATCTACTCTCTACCTCCATTTCCTTCCTTGCCGAGCATGCCTTGGACAAAAAGAAAGGCACTCTACTACACTGCAAGCCTATTCGATCCTCTAGGATTCGTTACGCCAGCAACTCTGCCACTCAAAATCTTCCTTCAAGGATTGTGGAAAGAAAAACTCGGATGGTATGACAGTTTTCCAATACATCTCATGAAAAGTTGGAACATTATAATTGCACCCTTGACCGACGAGCCAGCAACAATCACTGTTCCACGACTCTGCCTACCTTTCTCTACGGATGAATGCACTTTCGAACTACATGCCTTCACGGACGCCTCAAAAGTTGCCTACAGCGCAGTAGTCTATTTGGTTACTCGTCGCCCTGACAACTCCACTCACGTGAAGATGATTCTCGCGAAAGCCCGCGTCGCTCCCTCCAAGTGCTCGACAACTATTCCCCGAATGGAATTGCTCGGAACATTACTTGGAGCAGAGCTTCTTCATAAGACAATCTCTGAGATTCGTCTTCCGATCGGAAAAACATACCTGTGGACAGACTCCATGGTATGCCTTTTCTGGATTCGTTCGATTTCCAACGACCGGCTTCCGATCTTCGTACGCAACCGGATCACTAAGATACAGACCCTCATTCCAAAGACCGAAATACGTCACGTCAATGGAGACAACAATCCCGCGGACTGCGCAAGCCGAAGATGCACATTCTCGGAGCTCGGACATCACAAGCTCTGGTGGCAAGGACCCAATTTTCTTCGGCTACCCAGCCAACAATGGCCAACTCAACCAGTGGAGATCGCAGACGTTTCTTGCCTGCTCACTCAAACCACTACGCGACTCATCCCTTGCATCGACATCTCTCGATTCTCGAAGTGGACAAAACTAGTTGGAGTCATGCGAATGGTTCTTCTCTTCATACAGAAAGCAGCGAGAAAGCCCATTCACAGCCCAGCAGATCTCACAGAACTGAGCGAACGAAAACTTTTCTCAATCGCACAACAAGCATCTCCACCACACGAAAAGCAATCATCTACATATTCTACGCCTCTACTTCGACCACCAAACTAATCTACTACACTCATTAG
>OZ057407.1:43424902-43468842 GCA_964056735.1 Allodiplogaster pararmata | reverse complement strand
TATACAGCTTCCTACAGAGAAGTAACAAACGCAACCCTCTCTCCATTACGTCATTACGCACATCCAAGAAACTTCACAAAGAACTAGTCAAATTCGAGGTTCTTAGGGAAGACAAGCTTAAGTTCCCGAGAAACTATAAGGTATTCTTCAGAACTATATCCAACCGCATTAAAAGCAACACATCTATTCCTGCTCTCATAGTGAACATTAAACCAATTACTATCCCCTTCGAACAAGCAACTCACTTCGCCGAGTATTTTGATAAGTTACAACCCTTACCAATCAGTGGACCCCTTCAAATCTCTCGCCCGAATTTTCACCTCGACCACATTAATGATATCTCCCCTTTTGAGGTGAACTCCATCCTGAAACGAATAGCTCCGAAACTGAACTCGTCCCCTGACTTTATTCCAAGTAGACTACTCAAAAATTGTCTGGACTCACTGGCCATACCTCTCTCCATCATTTTCACCAACTCACTAACCTTAGGGCACTACCCTCTGGCCTGGAAAAAAAGGAATAATCAAACCAGTTCATAAAAAAGGGCCCCGCTCTCAGATCGAAAATTATCGTCCTATCACTATGGATGGTGTGCTCTATGTCAAAGGTATTCGAGAAAATGATCTTCAATATAATCTATCAATATCTGGAAACCAATGGCATACTACATCCCAAACAACACGGTAACATCCCTGGTAGAGGCTCATTCCATTTACCTCACGCTTCAGAATAAAAAAATAGACTTTGACATCTGTCTAGTCGACTTTTCACGGGCTTTCGACTCTGTAAACATAAGATTTCTTGTTCACAAACTTGAAAAAGTGGGAGTAACGGGCAACCTCCTCTATCTTATCCGTTCTTTTCTCACGAGCAAGTCCTCCGAAGTCTCAATCGGAGTTATTATCAGGCCCTAAAGTATACAAAAGTGGTGTTCCCCAGGGGAGTTGCCTTGGACCCCTCCTCTTTTCAATATTTATAAATGATATCATGGAGCACATAGAGCCAGATATCCATGGTTTTCTATATGCCGATGACCTCAAAATTTTTTCCAAAAACAGAGACTCTCCTCAGAAAAGTATGGATTCCATTTCCGATTACTCACTTACCTGGGGACTTGTGATATCAACTCAAAAATGCTTTATCATGCACTGCGGTCCTAGGAATCCAAAAGTAACATATAACCTAGAAGACAATATCATACCAACTACTTCATTAGTGAAAGATCTTGGCATTACATTTCAGGAAGATATCACATTCTCTAAACATATTGAACTAACCTCCCTAAAGTCCCAAAAATGTATAAACATGATCTTTAGAGCCTTTAAAACCAAATCAATTAAAGTTCTGCTCAGAATATACACCACATACATAAGACCCCTTATTGAATATGGGAGTGAGGTATGGTCCCCAGTAACTATCGGTCTCGTTAACTGCATAGAAAAAGTGCAAAGATCATTTACATGAAGGTTACTACAAAGGGCGGGATTACCCAAAATGAGTTATGTTGCTAGACTGAAATTTCTTTCCATCTCCTCGCTTGAATATAGAAGAAATGGGGCCGATCTTGTGTTCATCCATAAATGTCTGCACGGAAATATTCAAGTAGATTACTCAAATATGTTTAAACTTTGCCCATCGCCTTATTCGCTGAGAGAATCGAATAACTACAGAATATGCTTGCCGTGTAAATATCAAAGCAGAACAAGCACTTGTGCCTCAAGAATGATTAATGTCTGGAATAAGTTACCTTGCTCTTTGGTTTCTACAAGCTCTTCTAGCATTTTTAGAAATGAACTTATTAAGCTTGATTGTGAGACCATTGTCACCAACTCTAGAATACATTATTAATTCAAGTGCTTTGTTTCTTCAAATGTTTTGTTTTTGTTTCTCCTCTTTTTTCCATTATATTTGTGTTCTCGGTTAGCTCTCGAATGATAAAGAGTGAGTTGAATTTTTGGAATTTCAAGTTATTATTGCGGATGAATAGTTCTTAATTGCTGATGAATAGTTCATAACTGAAGATACAAGCTTTGCTTTCTTTGCTTTTTTTGTGTGCTTTCCTATTTTCCTAAAATGAAATGTTCCTCATTGTTCTTGTCATATTTAGATCTCACTTTCCATAACCTTCACTGAATTCACTTTTTTTTTTGTGACAGTGTCATCTGTTTCGTCACTTAACATTATTTTTTGTTTCAAGCGGAATAAAGAATTGAGAATTGTGGTCAATAATATTGTTCACTTGCAAAAAGTGTGCAGTATTAAACCTTGCCCATAACTTGCGAGCTATTTCTTTCTTGATTTTCTATTTCGTCCTTTCATGGCTTTTTTCTTCCAAATTAAAACAAAAATTGCGTTTTTCTTTGGAATGTAATGAACACTCAACAAACGTTTTTTTCCAACAAGCATGATAAAATCGTTTTTAACAAGCATTAACGGAATATTCTATCAAGTTATTCCATCACAATATCGATGAACTCAAACAGAAGAGTCAAAGCAGAATCAAAAAAAATTCAAGGTTCTCTGTAATGGGTAACTGGTTGAAAAAATCAACAAGCATGATTCGATCCTTGTCGAAATAACGAGAAGAAAAGATTTCAATAATCTCAACAAATGAAAAACAGACGAATCGAAGCACAATTAAAACATTACACTGTTCTTTCTATTACACTGGTTTCACAAAAAAAAATATTTGGCATGATGCGAGGAAAAGGAACACCATCTCTAGCTTTTGTTGTTCAGATCATTCCGTGGCACTTCTCTAGTTCGACGTAGGCTCCTCCCCCATGCAATTTGATGTAAGATGTTGCTCATGTTCTCTCTAATTTTCCTCCTCATCTCTGTCGCTGTTATTTTTACATTAAAATAAGGGTACTTGTCCAGATCTACGTAGGCTCCGCTCCTCCCCCTCGGGGGCGAAGTCACGGATTTATGAATACTCTTATGAAGCGTTAAAATTCAACTTTTCACTTTGCTAAGTGATTTTCTGCTCGGCATTTTTTTTGAACGCTCCAATGTCTCACCACGTATTACCTTGAGAAGAAAAATGGACTACGGTATTACTTTTTTAATAACCTTAACTGTTGGACGTAATCCAAGAATTTTGCTGCAGGATGTTGCTCCTGTTCTTTCTTATTTTCCTCTCTTTCTAATCCCTCTTCGTTATTTCTCATTAAAATACGCTTAGGCTTAGTAATAGTTTACGCTAACAAGACCGTATTAAAAAATTAGTCATAAATCCGTGACTCCGCCCCCGAAGGTGAAAAGTAAAGGAGTATACGTCGATCTGGACAAGTACCAAATTGTCTATATAAAAATATATAAACGCTACGGTTTCGAGAAATTTTTTCATAGCTGATCTTTTTGAGCATTCTTGAAAAAATTTTTTTTTGTTGTAAAATTAGTAAAAATATTATTTTTACGTTAAAAAAAATTTTTACATCAAAAACTACGAGTTAAGTTTGTGTAGTTTGTAATTACGAGTTAAGTTTGTAATTCAAAAACTTATCATCCCTATATAAACCTTCGCGTGCGACGTTAAACCTTCGAAAGCAAGAGAAATGACAGATAGAAAAACGAAAATATGCATTCTAAGATAAAGCCACGATTTTTCTGTTAAATTCTTGGATTACGTCCAACAGTTAAGGTTATTATAAAAAATAATACCGTAGTCCATTTTTCTACTCAAGGTAATTCGTGGTGAGACATAGGAGCGTTCAAAAAAAATGCCGAGCAGAAAATCACTTAGCAAAGTGAAAAGTTGAATTTTAACGCTCCATTAGGCTTAGTAATAGTCTACGCTAACGAGGCCGTACGGCTTAGGCTAAAGAGACCGTATAAAAATTAGTCATAAATCCGAGTCACCGACTCCGCGGATCACCGACACTTCGTATTATCGACACTTCGTACCCGACACTTTGTACCTCGACATTTCTTACCCGCGACACTTCGTACCCGACACTTCGTACCGCGACACTTCTTACCATCGAAACTTCGTATGAGCGACTTTTTGTACCCAAAACTTCGTACCGCGACACTTCGTATCCTGACACTTTGTACCCACGTTAATACGACACTTCGTACCGCGACAATTCGTATCCCGACACTTTGTACCCACGTTAATACGACACTTCGTACCGCGACAATTCGTATCCCGACACTTTGTACCCACGTTAATACGACACTTCGTACCGCGACACTTCGTACCTCGAAACTTTGTACCCACGTTAATACGACACTTCGTACCGCGACACTTTGCACCCCGAAACTTCGTACCCACATTAATACGACACTTTGCACCTCGAAACTTTGTACACACGTTAATACGACACCTTGCACCCCGAAACTTCGTACACACGTTAATACGACACTTTGCACCCCGAAACTTCGTACACACGTTAATACGAAACTTTGCACCCCGAAACTTCGTACCCACGTTAATACGACACTTTGCACCCCGAAACTTCGGACACTTTTTTTACTTCGTGTGGTAGGGCGCTCGTGGGCTTTAAACGCTTCGGTTTCAATTTTTTTGTTGATAGATGTTCATTTTGAGCATCAGGGACTCCGGTTCTTGCTAAAAAAAATTTTTGTTTTCGTTTTGTTATTTTTACAAAAAAAATTTTTCAAAATTTTTTTTGGCTCAACTGCAGTTTCAGTCACCCCCAAAGTCTTTTATTCTACTGTTTTTACTTCGTGTGGTAAAGGAAATTTTGGGGAAAGGAAAGGGGGGGAGGGGGAAGGGGGTTCACCTAAGCAGAAAAGGGAGGGTGCCCTAAAGGGGGAAAGGGGGAGTAGAGGGCCTTACCTAAGAAAGGGGTAGGGGCCCTAGGGGGTGAGGGGAGGGGGAAAGAAGGCCCTAAAGGGGGGAAGGAAGGCCTACGGAGAAAGGGGGAAGGGAGTTTTCATGAATAAAATCTCTTCCTAAGAAATTTTTTTTTGATTGTGGGGTGACTGAAACTGCAGTTAGGCAAAAAAATATTTTTTTAAAAACAATAAAAAAAAATTTTTTTGGGCAAGAACCAGAGTCCTTGAAGCTAAAAATGAACATCTATGAAAAAAATTGAAACCGAAGCGTTTAAAGCCCACGAGCGCCTACCACACGAAGTAGAAAAAAAGTTCCCGAAGTGTCGGGTTGCAAAGTGTCGTATTAACGCGGTTACAAAGTTCTGGGGTGCAAAGTGTCGTATTAACGTGGGTACGAAGTTTCGGGGTGCAAAGTGTCGTATTAACATGTGTACGAAGTTCGGGGTGCAAAGTGTCGTATTAACGTGGGTACAAAGTTCTGGGGGTGCAAAGTGTCGTATCAACGTGTGTACGAAGTTTCGAAGTGCAAAGTGTCGTATTAACGTGGGTACAAAGTTCTGGGGTGCAAAGTGTCGTATTAAAGTGTGTACGAAGTTTCGGGGTTAGGAAAGTGTCGTATTAACGTGTGTATGAAGTTTTCGGTTGCAAAGTGTCGTATTAACGCGTGTACGAAGTTTCGGGGTGCAAAGTGTCGTATTAACGTGTGTACGAAGTTTAGGGGTGCAAAGTGTCGTATTAACGTGGGTACAAAGTTCTGGGATGCAAAGTGTCGTATTAACGTGTGTACGAAGTTTCGGATTACAAAGTGTCGTATTAACGTGTGTACGAAGTTTCGGGTTGCAAAGTATCGTATTAACGTGTGTACGAAGTTTCGGGGTGCAAAGTGTCGTATTAACGTGTGTACGAAGTTTCGGGGTGCAAAGTGTCGTATTAACGTGGGTACAAAGTTCTGGGGTGCAAAGTGTCGTATTAACATGTGTACGAAGTTTCGGGTTACAAAGTGCCGTATTAACGTGTGTACGATGTTTCGGGTTACAAAGTGTCGTATTAATGTGTGTACGAAGTTTCGGGGTGCAAAGTGTCGTATTAACGTGGGTACGAAGTTTCGGGGTGCAAAGTGTCGTATTAACGTGTGTATGAAGTTTCGGTGTGCAAAGTGTCTTATTAACGTGGGTACGAAGTTTCGGGGTGCAAAGTGTCGTATTAACGTGTGTACGAAGTTTCGGGTTGCAAAGTGTCGTATTAACGTGTGTACTAAGTTTCGGGGTGCAAAGTGTCGTATTAACGTGTGTACGAAGTTTCGGGGTGCAAAGTGTCGTATTAACGTGTGTACGAAGTTTCGGGTTGCAAAGTGTCGTATTAACGTGTGTACGAAGTTTCGGGGTGTAAAGCGTCGTATTAACGTGGGTACAAAGTTCTGGGGTGCAAAGTGTCGTATTAACGTGTGTACGAAGTTTCGGGGTGCAAAGTGTCGTATTAACGTGGGTACAAAGTTCTGGGGGTACGAAGTGTCGTATTAACGTGGGTACAAAGTGTCGAGATACGAAGTGTCCCACTAGGACTTTTAGGTAATCTCTCATTCCTTTAACATTATTCATGACTCACTTTTGTCAAATAAAGAGGACCAATCACAAAAACATAGATCAGTTATAAAATGTTTATTGAGCATTTCTACGAAGTATCAACAATAGGGAGAAAATCAATGAGGTGTTCAGTTATCTTGAATCTGAATGCATACAACTAGTTTTCTTCACGGAAAGCTGGCTAGACGAGAGCAGTCCTGATTCTTTCGTTCAAGCATCCAAATATTTCATCGTGCGTTTAGACCGCAGAAATTCTAGAAAGGGTGGAGGTCTGATAGTCTTTTACGATAATAGTTTGAAGATCAACTGAATCGAATTAGACCTTACTATGAATGAAACCTCGAAGTCATCTGCTTGGACCTATGCGTCAGATAACAGAATAAATTTAGGTTCTTCCTTTTTTATCGTCCACCTAGCAGTTCAATCGGAAACTTTGAAGAAACCTTGAGGTCTAATCAAGTATCATCTTCTTCATGAGAAAAACTTCATCCTGGGAGACGCTAACTTGCCCAATGCAGATTGGCATATGTTAAACCAGAACGGCAGTGCCTTCAATTTGGTTAATAGTGGATTTCAGCCTAATGCACTCTCTGTCTCAACTGATCACTTTTCCAACTCGTTATGACCGCATTGGTAATGGATCCCTTCTAGAAGTTCTTCTGACGGACAGCGTGAATTCAGTGAATAAGCTTGAGTGTCTTCCGCCCCCTGCTGAACTCAGATCATGTTTGCATTCAGTTTGACTTGCTTACTGCTGGATTGGATCAAGACTCTTCGCCTCTTCACAATCAAGAGTATACGTTGACTTCCAAAATGGCGACTACGAATCTATGAATCACTTTCTAGCGACTATTCCATGGAGTTCCCTCCTGGGCAGCTTCACCTCTCTTCAAGAAAAATATGACTTCATCATTCGCACTTCACATGACGCGATTGCCCTCTTCTGCCCAGTCAAAGCTCGGAAGGAGAAACAGAACCATGACCTTTGATAATCCGTCGACTCTTCAACGAGAAGAAAATTCTATGGCGCGAAAAATCAACAAATCCTAACTTCCGAGACGATTACAAGAGTATCAAAGCGCGCATCAAGACAATGATTTCTGTTCGATTGAAAGAACAGGAGACGGAAGCTACAAAGTCAACCCAGGTATCCATCGCTGGGTGAAAATGGTTCTCAAATTCAGTACAAAACTTCCTTCTTTTAAGGAAGGCGACAATTTCATCTCAGAAGATGCAGCCAAGCCACTTTTTGGTTTGGCCCAAGAATTTTCCTCAAATTTTTCTCCTGTGAGAATCTCTCTGGCAATAGTCTTAGCCTTCTTCCTAAAGCGAGAAGTGAGTCAATCACTGAAATAGAATTCTCACCATATATTGTTTATAACATCCTCAAAAGACTACCGAACAAATTCACCAAATTCTCGGAAGGAATCAACCAATTTGTTCTCAAAAAATGTGATATTTCTTTAGCACTTCCATTTTCTATCATCTTTGAAGAATCATTCCGTCTCAAATCGATCCCGAGTCAATGGAAAACTGGAGAAATAGTTCCAGTCTACAAAAATAAAGGGCACCGGTCATCTCCTAGTAAATACCGTCCGATACAATAACCTCCGCGATTTGTCGGGTATTTGAAAGCATTTTGAGTGACCATATACGGCTGAGCTATATGAATGTCTTTTGCAAGTCTCAATATGGTTTTCTCTCGAGAAGAAGTTGCGAGTTACAACTTCTCAAAACAATAAGTGAGTGGGAAATTTCCTTGGCAGAACAAGCACACGCTAGATATCGTTTATTTCGACTTTTCCAGAGCATTCGATAAAGTGCCTCATTGAATATTAATAGATAAGCTTATTGCTTTGGGAATCAACACGTGTATGGGTCGAAGAATTCCTGAATTGTAGATCTTTTCGCGTACGTGTCGGTGAGAGTTTCTCGGATTACTTTCCAGTTTTGAGTGGAGTATCACAAGGCTCGGTCTTAGGACCTTTGCTTTTTCTCTGCTTTATAAACGATATACAGAGTTGCATGCCAGGTAACGTAAGTTTTTCTCTGTTTGCCGATGACTTGAAAGTGTATAGTGAGGATGAAACTGCTCTCCAGACGTGTATAAATTCAGTTTCAGAGTGGGCTTTCAAATGTGAGCTTCTACTCGCGAAAAACAAAATCTTTTGCCTACAACTAGGTAGAAAATCTATCAGAAGTACATATTTCATAGATAATGTAGCAATAAAGGTAGAAAATGTAGTGAGAGATTTAGTTGTTTTCATAGATTCTGGTTTAAATTTGATAAACACATAGAGAGCATAAGATCAAGAGCCCTTAATAAGATTTCTCAAGTGTTCAAAGCATTTCGACACCTGGACATGAAACATGAAGGGATATCGTATTGTCTACCTCACCTACATACGTCCGCTCCTTGAATATGCAACGACGGTTTTCGCACCAAAAATCATAAGTAACTTATCCAAACGACTGGAATTTCCCCAGAGACTCTACACCACCAGAGCACTCAGCCGATGTGGCTACTCTAAGCTAAGTTATCCTCGACGACTAGAGATGTTTGAGTTATATTCATTAATTGTAAGAAGAATTCGACTAGATCTTCTTTGCTTGCTCAGAATACTCAGCGGAAGATTTGATTGTATAACATGCAGAAGTCTAGTTGTGTACAGAAGTAACCTCAACTTACAAACCTCACTAAGAACATCTCGTTTGAGACTCTCCTCGGTTAAAAAAGTACAAGCACTCAAATTTCTTCTTTTTGAGGTCGATCACTTTATGGAATAAGGTCGCGGAGAATCATCCTAATGTGACGACTATTGAAGAATTTTCATATATTTTACAGAGCATAGACCTGCAAACCATCGTCGACTTGCCACATTTTCTGACTATGAATTGAGAGTTGCCCATTTACCTTCTCCCCAATTTTTATTTCTTCTTTTTTTTGTGTCCCCATTATCCCTTCCATTCAGTATTTGATTCGTTTTTTTTTGGTTGTTGCATGCTTTTGATTGTAAAGCTCTATTGTCATACCACGTAAGTGATGACCTCAACAAGTCATCCTGTGGAGATGAAGAAATATATATACTCATTCTCAACCATATCAGTCAAACTGAGAAAATAAAATAGGCTTAGATAAAACATACTGACAAATATATAATGTTCAGTTCCTGCGCTCTCAGCGCAATCAAAAATGATCAAAATGTGATCAATATGCGTGGAACCTTTTTATTGGTGATCAATTTTTTTTCTGTGTGTACTTTAAAAGTATTCTAAATCGTTCAGCACATAAGTTTTACTATTCATACTTTGAAAGTATGAATAGTTATAAAATAAAAAGTATGCTAGGGATACTTTGAAAGTATTCTGTCTAAAGAATGAAAGTATGCTAAATATACTTAAACTTATAGAATTTAATTTTTTGAATACTTTTTGAAAATTTTTATGTTTTAATTATTTTTAAAAAAATAATTTTTTTCTTTGTTTGTGACTTTAGCGAAGGGGCTTTTTTCCCGAAAGGCTTTCCCGAAGGGCCTTTTTCAAGGCGAGCGCTTCACAATCAAAAACTTTTCCCGAGGCCTCTCTTCCTTAATGGCTGGGTATTTAACCCTGGGTATATGATTCACACGATACGATTCCCATATGCGATAATCGAGATAATAAGTCTATTAAGAGCAACCTAAGTCAACCGGGTTTAGAGATTGTATAAGTGCCAAGAATAGGAAGAGAGCCACCAAGGCATACTTTCAAAAGTATCCCATCCATTCATTGAATGTATGCCCTTTCTAGCATACTTTCATACTTACGCGCAGGAATACTTTCAAATTGTTACTATTCATAAATAACATGTTAGACTTTTTAGCATACTTTGTCAAACTCATCCTTTTTTGTGTGTGTAAGGGTACACTCATATCTCTGTAGGTATGACTGTGTTTTGAACATATGAATTTATAATAACTAATAACGCTAACAATAACTCGGTTGAAGTTGGAAAACGGGAACGAATGCCGCTCCCTCCCCTTGCACAATCACATTTTTTTTCAGTTTCAAAGATCCTTAGCGAATACATAAAAAATTAAACAAATCATGATCGTGTGAAAATCAGCAAATAATATTTAAAACTTATCACAAAAGATTTTTTTAAAAGCTTAACGGATGGAAAAGCGTAGTGTGACGGTACTCGAATAGTAAAGACGACAAAAAGCCAAGACGGTGAAGCTGCTCAACACAGAATGAAGAAACGACCTTTTTACACCAATTTGCACACTGTATATTTGACTATGTTTTGTCCCTCTCTGCTTTCTAACCTTTGCTCGCTTTCTTATTATGCAAAAAACTCTGCCCGGCCTTCGGTTTTTTCTCCGAGAAAGCAGGATAAATATAGTAAAGGGATCGCCGACAAACTTTAGTTAGAGTTAGCGCTGAACAAAGCTAAAAATCTGGCGCAGATAAATTTCATAATGTTTTTCTACGAATTATTTTTCTGACTATGAAGCTTCATTTCCGAGGGCGTTGGAAGACTGTCAAAGTGAGTTTATTCTAGAAAAACGTTCCATTTACCAAAAAACAACAAGACCGTATGTACCTCTCTATACTCATCACTTTATTCATTCATTTACACACCTCAAAAATACATTTTTGAAATACATTAATGTGCTCATGTTGTGCTCACACCTTTGTGCTTATACTATAAAACGTTCAAATTCGGTTTGAATTTGGCAAGGGAGAAAAAGAGTGATGAAATAGTGTGTGTGTGTGTGAGAGAGAGAGAGAGAGAGAGAGAGAGAGAGAGAGAGAGAGAGAGAGAGAGAGAGAGAAAGAGAAAGGGAGGTAAAAGAGAGAGAGAGAAATGCAGAGAGGAGGAAAAAGAGAAGGAGAGAAAGGGAGAGAATGAAAAAGAGTGAGAGAGAGAGAGAGAGAGAGATAAACGGAGAGAGGTGGAAAAAGATAAAGAGAGAAGAAAAAAGTGTGAAAGGGAGAGATGTGGAAACAGAGAAAGAGATAAAAGGAGAGAGTGAAATGTGTGTGAGAGAGAAAGGAGAGAGGTGGAAAGGAGAAAGAGAGAATGGAAAATAGTGTGTGAGAGAAAGAGAGAGAGAAAGAGAGAGAGAGAGAGAGAGAGAGAGAGAGAGAGAGAGAGAGAGAGAGAGAGAGAGAGAGAGAGTAAGACTAGATGAATCATAGAGTCTGGAAATGTATCGTAAGCTTCTCTAGTAAGGTATTTTCGCTTTTTAGCTATCAACTACTCATTATTTTGGCTATTACATATAGAAAGAGACTCCATGCAGCGCACAATAAAATGAAGGATGCAATAATAATGCTAACAATGCAGATTCAAAGACTTCGGGCATTCATTTCTGTTCAGAATACTTTGTCTATTCACAGATTCCGGATGGAACGGGATGAAACGGAAGGTTTCCCCAATGGTTTTGAAACATTTTAATAAGTTTCTCATTTCTGTCTTTTTTTTCTTGCTTTCTCTTACTTTGAGTATATTCGAAAAATTCTTCACTTGTTTTTTTCTTGCTCATCTCTCTGCTCTCTCAATCTCCGTCTATACAGTTCAGAACCAATGTATAAAAAGATTTTCCCGTCGCGAAAAGTTTTGTGGATGCTCGCAGTTGACTTAATTGCATCTCCATGATGAAAGTTAGTAGACTGCAAGTTTCTTCTTCTCCTAGACCCGACTTTATCGTCATAGAGGAAAGCTACAGAAACGGGAAGCTTGTAGTAAATCTTTAAGAAGAAAAAACGTTTACTTTTGTGAGTATTTTATACTACAGTTCAAGGATCATATAGCAATTACCCTAGAAAGCATCGATGAGTTTAATGTATTTCACGGTTGGAGGGAAGTTTTTGCTTCTGAATTTTATGAAAATAGGGTTTGACAGACGCGAAAGATAATTGATTTATTGCTTACTGTTAACATCTGGCAGACTTGCCATTTGATTTTTTAGAATATTTTTTGCCGTAGAGACTTGAGGGTTCACTCAAGCTGCCGTTCGAGCCTTTGAAATGTGCTAGTGAGTTCCTGTTCACTAAGACCATAAGCTTGAGCTTTTGCATCTAACTACAGCTTTTAAGGTGAAGAACAATGCTGTTGCAGATGAATCTGTCAATATCTCTGGTGATTATCTTTCTCAACGGCATCTTTGCCAACAACTATCAGAAGGTTTGAAGGTTTGAAGGGGATCTGAAGGTTTCCTGAACTTCATCCTTTCATAACAGCCAATCAATTTTTTGAATTCTTTCTTGGATCGAAATTCCCTCCCTGCTTCACGGACTGTCTCTGTTAGGAACTTTCTTTTGTTTGAGTGTCTCTCCCTGCTTGACAATCTATCCGTCTTTGAAAGTTTATATTTCTCTCTCTCTCACTTTCCCTCTCTCTCTTGCTCTCTCTCTCACTTTCTCTCTCTAGCTCTCACTCTCTCTCTCTCTCTCTCTCTCTCTCTCTCTCTCTCTCTCTCTCTCTCTCTTAAACTGAAATTCGAAATTCTTACCCTGTTTGACTGATTTTCCTCTTAGCAGTCTTTCTCTCTTTCTCTCACAAATCTTCTGCCTGGAAATCTATTACTGTTTGGCAATCTTTCTACACTTCAGATTCTCTCTTTTTCACATTAGTAGATGAGTTGATTCCAGATGATCAGTCACCCTTCTCTGTCGCCGGTTCGTATGGAGAAAGTTCGCCAGCATCTCGCAGCTTTAAACCAAAAAGCAGCAGCTGCATTTCATTCGGCTGTCAGTAATTGCAATCTTTTTTGAGCGTTCAAAATCAAGATGTATACAGAGAAAAATTTCAAGATTTCGCGCTCTGATAGACATTGTGAGTGTTCTTGTAAGGCATAGGAAAAGTCAAAAAGAGAGACCAACTGATATTTTTAAGGCGATTCATTTAATAATCTCCCGAATCGTTTTTAAATACATTTAAATGAGACTTATAAGAAAAAAAGTTCATTAGAGGAATAAGAACACTAAAGTTATCTAATGTAAAAGGTTCACTATAGGTCCTTTTCAACTTGATCTCAAAAACTGTCGACAGAAGATTAAATTTTTTTACTGTAATTGTAGGAAAAATAAATTTCCGTTCAGGACCAATCGGGTCAAAACCAACTGGTGGCAGTGCAAGAAAAGAAAAACCGTCACCCGCCCATAATTGTACTGTGGTTCCAATTTCTACTAACCAAGTTTTTGAATCATCCATTCTTAAATCATCCATTAAACTATTTTTTACAAAGTTTTTTTACAAAATCATCCACTAGAATTTAATTCAGGGACAACCACCATATTAGAAGCACAGGGAGAATTATAATCATGTATCTTAGTTCAGTAAGGGAGAGAACTCAATTCACTCAGGTTTTCTTCTTTTAAGAATAAAGCGGAAAGGAGTCAATTGTTCTACTCAGAGTATATGTGCACGAAAGACAAATTAGAGAACGACGTTTATAGAAGTAAAAAAACGACCATTTTGAGGTTAGGAGGATGAGATTCAGTGGATTAACTTTTTTTATTTATCATTCACACTCGGCTAAACAGAAAATCTATTCTCGACTATCAAAAACGCCAGAATTTTTTACAGATTTGTCACTTTTAAGTTTATAAAAATCTTTTCTCCTGCACGAGTCGATGATTTAGTGAATTTTTAGAATTATGCTAAATTTTTGATCTCATTAATTCGCAGGCAAACATAGAAGGGATCGAAGTGAAGATTGAGCAGCCTCTCAGCATTGCAGAGCTAAATGAAGAGATGGCTCCCTATCTATTCGGAGTTCGTTAAAAAAATAATAGATGATAAAAATGGATAGAAGATAGAGGAAAAAAGAGGAGAGAGTATATATGTAGAAAAAAGATTTCGAGATCATAGATTTTGAGATCCTATAATAATAATAAAAATAATAATAATAATAATAAAAATAAAAATAATAAGAATAACAATAATAATAATAAGAATAATAAGAATAATAAGAAGAAGAATAATAATAATAATAATAATAATAATAATAATAATAATAATAATAATAATAATAATAATAATAATAATAATAATAATAATAATAATAATAATAATAATAATAATAATAATAATAATAATAATAATACTAATACTAATAATAGTACTAATAATAATAACAATAATTGAATTGAATTAGCTTTATCATCAAAGGATAGCTTGTTATGTCTATCGCTGACATGGATGATGGGGAACTTGAGAGGGAATTTCGAAACTGTGGTTTTCTTGGACGCTTTCACGAAATGTCATGTCAAGTATGAAGGTAGGCTTATGTATTGGGTCAGCGGGAAGTCTTCTAGGATCCTGACGAAGGCTTCGACTTCTTTGATCTCAGAATTATCATCGGCAATTCTGTTCCAGAGAGCAACGACGTGGTAGAAAAAAATTGATTGTGTCTTTATATCTCTTCATTTAGAACGCGCAGTGAGCTTCTTGATCTGGTAGATGTTCTGAGATTAGCGCATGTCCTGAATGATACTTGACGCCTGCATACTTCACAATCTAAAGCACCGAAAATTAATCTGAACAAGAAATATAGATCATACCTTGCTCTTCTTATAATTAAGGATTCTAAATCAAAATTTCTTAGTCTTTCCGGATAGTTCAATGTGGAGCCTCTACATCTTCTCAAGGCTTTTTAAGGAAAATTCTCTATGAGGAGAGAAAATTATGGTGGCGTTTTCTAATAGGGGTCTTATATAAGATAAATAAACAGATCTGAAGCCTTGTAAATCTAGATATTTAAATACTTTGAAAATTTGAGAAACCTTAGTTGAACTTTTTGCTCGAACCACTTCTATATGCCTATCGAATTTTAGGGAAGAGTCTATGTATATCCCTAGATCTTTAACTAAACTACGTGAACATATTTCGTCTTTGTCTAAAAAATACTTGATATTTAGATTATTGGAACTCAGGTTTAAGCAGAATATTTTGTTTTTTGCGAGAGGTAATTCCCATTTTAAAGACCAGTTGAATAGATTGTCAATGCTTCTCTGTAAGGAGTTTTAATCAGGGCTGTAGATTTTCAAATCATCTGCATAGAGGGAAAATTTAACATTGGAGGTTATTTCATATTCTATGTCGTTAATGAAAAACAAAAAAAGAAGTGGACCAAGCCTTGAGGGACGGCACTGATCACAGGTAATGGACTAGAAAACTCCTGGTCAACTCTAATTTTATAAGTCCTGTTAGTTAGAAAATTTGATACCCATCTAAAAATGTTGGCAGCTATTCCTAGTTTTTGAAGTTTTTGAATTAGTTTGAGATGTGAAACCTTATCGAAAGCTCGAGAAAAATCGAAGTAAACAACATCTATTTGCCTTTTGTTTTTCAATTCTTCCTCCCATTCACTTATTGTTTTGAGTAACTGTAGTTCGCAGCTCCTTTTCAATAGAAAACCACATTGACCCCGAGAAAGGATACTTCTGTAGTCGATTCTAAGATGATTGGCAAGTATTCTTTCGAAAACACGACAAATCACAGAATAATAATAATAATAATTTAAAAAAATAATAATAGTAATAATAATAATAACAAGATTATTAATAATATTAAGATTAATAAATAATAATAATAATGATAATAATAATAATAATAATAATAATAATAATAATAATAATAATAATAATAATAATAATAATAATAATAATAATAATAATAATAATAATAATAATAATAATAATAATAACAATAATAATAATAAGATTAATAATAATAATAATAATAATAATAATAATAATAATAATAATAATAATAATAATAATAATAATAATAATAATGATGATAATAACAATAATAATAATGATAATAATAATAATAATAATAAAAATAATAATAATAATAAAAATAATAAAAATACTAATAATAATAATAATAATAATAATAATAATAAAATTAATAATAATAATAATATTAATGAAAATAATAATAATAATAATAATAATAATAATAATAAAAATAATAATAACAATAATAATAATAATAATGATAATAATAATAATAATAATAATACTTTATCGCTAGGGTGATTTCGGAAAGTCAGGTAGGGGTCGAATAGAGGAGTGATTTGTAACAACACCAAGTCGTGACACTTTTAAAAAGTGAGAAAAGAGGTAAGTCGATTGGTAAAGACGGTTTGAGTCTGGAATCGAAAATAAAAATCAATAAGAAAATTATTATTTGAACTTCCAACTTGTAGTTATAATGTTCATCCTTGGGATGTTGAAACCTGGAATATGATTCATTGTACCAAAGATTGATTCCTCTTATTCCAATTATAAGTTTTGTTATCCTCAATTTCAAAACGTAGTCTTACTTTAAATTATAATTTTGAATGCTGTAAACAAAAAAAAAGCATAAATGTTACTCGCAGGGTGATATTATGCTTTCGGATAAACAAATCGAACGCATGAAGGCTGAGATGGGAGAGAAGGTAACACAAAACCTCATTTTCAAATAAATAAATTGAACTGTTAAAGAGAATAAAATTGAAATGAGTCAACTCTAAACACTTAATCAAAATATATACTGAGCTCAGAATTATTATAAACTAAAATCATACACCTACTGTGTCTTGACCATTATGAAAACACAATTCCCACTTCTTTTTTTTGGAATGGTCGAAAGTTATTAATTTATAGATTATTCTTTCAGATCCTTTTCTAAAATCCTCCTCAAATAAGTAATAATTCAACTATCGCGTTATTTCTTGATATTCTATTGTTTCTTACACCTTTTTTGTTGCTGAAATGATTTTTCGTCTGTTGAAATGTTGAATGAACTGACACCAAATGAATAACAAAAAAAGTAAAAGTTATAGGTCGCACCTTTTTTGCAGAACGACATTCACCAGCTGAATACGGACGAACGCGTTCGCGAACCTCATCCGCCCGTAATTGTACTACGGTTTTCCTAGTTTACCTTTTTTTAATGAAAAAATAGCTTTGAGCCCATTCAGAAAAAATTAACTCGCAACCTGCAGCTTTCCTAAGGGTTCTTACAAACGCATAATTTTTTTCCTATGCTTGGTCGACAGGTGAACTTCAACGGAGACACAGTGAAGATGAAACCTCGGAGGAGCATTGTTGAGCTAAATGAAGATTTGTCTCCTTATCTATATCAGGTTTGTTGTTGACGAACAGCTTAGATATTCCTAGTAATCTGAAATGGTATTTGGTAACGCTCTCGCACACTCGGTATAGAGTAAATATGGCTGGGTTCGTTCCCGCCGCGTAAACTTGCTTTTGCCGTGAGGTAGTTTAATCATATACTTCGTTTTTTGTTGCGCGCAACTACTGTGTACTCAAGAACTACATATCATTGTTTTAAAAATCTTGAATTGTCATACATTTTACAGGGAGATGTCATGCTGACGGATCGGCAGTTGTCTTTAATGAAGCGTGATTCCGAAACAAAAGTCAGTTGTGACAAGTTTTTCTTCCCTTTTCTCATTCTCCTGAGCGGCAGTCATGTAACAACTCTCCACACTTCTCGTAATTTTCCCTTTTGCGTCATTCTGAGCGGCTGGTATGTACAGAGTGACCATAAATTACCTAGACAAATTTTCAACGTGCTCTATTGCGCGACACAGTTGACCGATCTTTGTTTTCTTTTCTCCATGATAATGCTCGGACAGTGGTTGTTTTTTGTTTGAAGTTTCATGACTCTAGCTTTATTTGTACAGTTATGCTGCAATCAAGTCCTCTTCGTGCTGCGATCATTGCACTGCACAACTCCGGTGACACGAGAGCGGACATCGCGCGACGACTCAATGCTCCACGAACAACTGTTTACGCCACCATCGATCGTCTTCGGGAGACAGCCGATGGCAAGGACCGTGCAGGAAGAGCTCGTCCACCGACATCCGACACGCCCCAGATTAGGAGCATTCTCCGGAAACGCATCGCACGCAATCCTCGACAATCCATGAGGAAGCTCGCTTCGTCGGTCGGTATCTTCCCTGAATCAACACGACTGATAATCAAACACCGTCTCGGGATGTACCCCTACAGGATGCAGAAACGACATGGATTGGATGCTCGACAGAAGCTTCTTCGACATCAACGGTGCAAAGATCTGTTGCAACGATGTACGCGGGCTGAGCGTTTCCGTACGCTGTGAACTGATGAAAAATATTCACCATTGAGATGTCGGTGAATTTTCAAAACGACATAATACTTGCTCACGATCGTAATGGAGCAGCTGAGCATGAAATCACAGTCGGAAGAAGCAGCCACTCCAAGTACCTCATGGTTTGGGGAGGTGTTTGCGCAACGGGCAAAACGCCGTTGGTTTTCGTCAATCCTGGTGTGAAGATAAATGCCAACTTCTACGTAAAGAAGGTCCTTGAAGACGTGGTAGAGCGTTGGAGTAGGACACACTATAATGGAGCTGATTGGATTTCAATAGGACTCGGCACCTGCCCACAAGTCCAAAATCGCACAAGAGTGGTTGCGCACACACACCTCAAACTTCATAAGCACTTCCTAATGGCCATCGAATTTTCCCGACCTGAACCCGCTCGACTTCAGCGTCTGGGGCGTCATGCAGGCAAAGGTTTGAGCTATCCACCACCACAATCTCGATTCTCTGCGTGCCGCCCTTCTGAAGGCATGGGACGAACTCGACAACGACTACCTGCGGTCACTGGCATGTGGATACGAGCGTCGTCTCAAGGCATGCGTTCGCGCTAGAGGCGGCCGTATCGAACATGATTGTGCATAACTGTTGGTTAAATATTTTGATAAAGTATGTTATGATACCAAGATATGAATTTCGTTATGAAAGGAAATACAGACATTTACATTTGTCCAGGTAATTTATGGTCACCCTGTTATGATTCTTCCTTTCTCGATTTCCTAACTTGGATCGGAGGGATCCAAGTTACGTAGGGACTCCCCTCAGAAAACACCTCTGAACCCCTAAATTTCTATTCTCCCCTATGCCCCAGAAACCCTCTATCTTCCCTCTGATTTATGCTTTTACATGCGATATTTCAAAATACTTTGCGTAATAATAAAGTATAAGTATAAAAATATCTATAACAAGTAAGTGAAACTTGCTAAAGGCCGATATACCCATTGAAAAGGTGCTTTTGCCTTCTTTTCCATAGTTCTGGCCATACATTTAATACGTAACTACTTGTCCCTCAATTCACATTAATTTGCTGCGCATAAAATACTTATGAAAACTTTTCCTCGTCGCACTTATCCTTAGTTCGCGGCAGAGTACGCGATCTTCTGTGTTGAGATACTAGGATGACTTTGTGGATACGATGGCTGATTTGTGGTTCACTGCTCGTTTGTCCAGCATTAGTCTATAGACTCAATTTTTCGCAAGCACTACCGGCCTTTCTTGACCCCTTCGGTTGGGGTCGAACTTAAGGTTCTTCAAACGAAAGCCACACACAATATCATTATACCTCACCCGAACGGTGCATTCTGTTGTATAGGCTTTAAATGTGCATTATATTGTGTGCGTGTGTAGCTCAGTGGGTAGGAGCATCGAACGGAAAGCGAACGTCGCGGGTTCGGTTCCCGTCACACCACACGACTTTCGCACAAGTTTCTGAGAACAATCCGCTCCTCTGCTCGGTATGAAAAACCGTTGCTTCAGATCAACGAGGAGTAGGGTATACTATTATTGGAAATTCCATGTATTATTCTTATTTCAACTCTGAGAGTTTTCAGGCATTAAGAAGCAAAAGGGTTGCGCTGGTCACATGGTCAAGCAAATGGGATCCATCCAAACCTATTCCTTATCGATTCGACCCCGACCTACGTGAGTTTTCTTGCTCAGGGTTCTGGTTCTTGAAGCCACGAAAACTTCTATATGAGAACCAGCGGGAACTTTTTTGTATTTGTTCATTTATTTTATTTATTTATTCATACATCTATACGGATGTGACAAAACATAAGATAACTCATACAATAGTGAGCGACGTTCTTGACGTACTTTAGTGTAACCTAGCCAGTAGCCAGTGCCTTGAACTGCGTAACCATTTCAGCCGCCGCTTCTCGTGCAAGCGCCTTGAATGCGATGAGTACTCTGGCAAACAAGACCTGCCTCTCTTTTGTAGAGAAAGCCTCAGGCACATATGGAGTAAGAAGTTTCAAACTATAACAAGTTTAAATTAGTAAGTTGCAAACTTTATTAAGTTTAAATCAGGATTTTTTAAACTATGCAAAACAAGTTTAAATTAGGAAGTTTGAACTATGTATAAAAATGCTGACACAACATTTTATGAACTTCAAAAAAACTTGACACCAAAAGTTCCCAAATATAACAATGTTGTTATCTCAAATTTGAACTATGAAAATGTCAATACCAGAAGTTTTAAACTGTGATAAAGCTGGTGCAAGAAGTTTTAAACTGAGAAAATGTTGAAAAGGAGAGTCCTTGAACAACTTTGAAACCAAAAGTTTTGAACTTGGAAAATACTGAGGCCTTTTCAGTGTGAAGGTCTGTTTATGAAACCAGAATGAGCTCACGATTGAGTGAGGGCGAGATAAGAAAGATACACAGATTATTTTCTCTTTGAAAACTTGAGGAATGAACGAATTGAATTTTCGAACAAAGATATAATCAATTTCTCAGAGTAGAGTATAGAACAGAACAATCGTCGGACAAACATTCGCTTTTAAAATCGTTTTTCGAAGACATCCTATAAGAATAAATATGTGCATGTGTTTTAGGTAGTGACATGCTTGCACTTTCGATCGAGATAGTTGGGTTCAAACTTGCCCGTGGACTGTCTTTTGACCAAGTAAAATACACATATTTAGTGGAAAAGCGAAGTAGAAAACCACTGAGGAAAAAGGGAAATTTCTAATATATACCTACATAATATGAGTTTCGCCCCTGAGTCTGTTTCGTTTCGCCCCTGAGCTGTTTCGTCCCTGAGCCGTTTTTCGCCCCTGAGCCCTGTTTCGCCCCTGAGCCCAGACAGACCTTGACACTCTCTGAGAGGTGCTCATCAGTGAGTGCCCAGAGAGTTAATGTAAAAGATGATGTGAATGTGTTATAAACATGTATGTACATATACACAGGCGATGGTGGTGGTTTTATTGGATATCATTTCCCTCCTTGTTTGAGAGGAAGTTATTAGAATGGGGGAAGAGCTCATAACACTAATCAAAAAAGATACCTGTATGCTATTTGCCTGAATAAAGGTATCTCAAGCTTATTCTCCGAAGTCATACAGAGAGTTCTTCAAATTCTAAGTTACACAACAAGGAATATGAGCCTTTCATATAAAGCTGCCGCATGGAATAGCAATGTGGTTCCGTGGTGTAACGGTAACGCGTGCTCCCGGTTTGAGTCGAGATGGCTGGGTTCGATACCGCCCGGTGGACTAGCTTTTTCTGTGCGATAGTTCAATCAGTAATCAGAGAGTTCAACTTTATTTTCAGCTGGACTTTTTCGATGGAGGTGGCTGCTACTCAATCATAGGCCAAGACGTCGACAATGACGGTAATTTCTATTGGCAGGGTGTATCCCTGACGACTGGCTGTGATACGGTACATATTTTGCTAACTTTGAGAAAACTATGGTTCAGAAAAAGAAAAAAAAGGTGTCAAAATACAAGAGCCGCTTTTCGTATAGCATGTTACTGAGTTTGAAGGCAAAAACGCCTGATTACCTCTCGGTAATAATTATATAGGAGAATCATAGGCGTCCTCGGTCTTTATTTGGAAACGCGGTCACACTTCGGTCTAAGATAAAAAGAAGGCCTGCTTCAATTTTGCTCGTGGAATAAATTCTTTTTATGTGTGCCAGTTCGATCATATTACAGGGAAATGGATAGGGATTACATTAAAGGTCATGGGGGTACATATATTAATATACTAAATTGGCTAAAATTCTCGTTAATGACGCAAACACTCGCGGTATCTTTTAACAAAAAGAAGTCCAAAGTTCAAGATTCTAGCAAAAGGCCCCGAAAACTCTTAATCAGCGACGTCATCTACATAAAGGTTTTCGGTTCTTCATGATTACTATCAGAATCGAAAAATTAATGCCCAAGAAATTATGGGGTCGGCTTTGCATCATTCTAATAACAGATAGGAAAGAACGCTTCTCTCCCAGACTCCCATCGGCGTGCACGAGATCATGCACGCTCTTGGCTCCGATCATACTCAGACCAGAGCCGATCGAGACGATTATGTGACTGTCAACACGGCTGCGATCCCTCCCGAGAGTCTCCGCAACTTTGAGAAGCACAAAGAATCGGAGAATGTGAATGTTGTACCTTATGACTACGGTAGCGTCATGCACTACGGAGCGCGTCAGTTGAATATGTGACTTACACAACGTTTATTGTAAAATCAGTAAACGATTCATTCAGATTATTTTCTTTCGTGAATCAAAAGTTTTTGAAGAAGACAGAATAACTGTGTAAGTATAACTACAGTGTTTCTGTTTTAATTTACCTTTAGTTATTTGATTTATTCTATTCAAAATTACTTCACTGGTAACTTCAGCTCATGTTTTATTTAGATAGGTAAACGCTTTGTTATACATATACCGCATAAAGTAAAGCTGCTATACATCGAGAAAAGACCTGATAGAAACATGTGAAAGGGTTGTCAAAGAATCTCGAACACCCTCTTATAGCCCAGTTTGTATCGTTTAGTGTTGTTTATTACAACCTCTTTTTAAATTTTGATTTTCTTTCCTCGTTTACGGAAACACAGTACCTTGCAAAATTCTATCGAAAATTAGTTTTTCATCGATAATTTTTTTTTAATTTTGCATCCAGTAGTTTGCTATTTTAAATCATTAATTTCACAAAAGATTAAAACAAAAATCACGTTGATATAAAAACTAATAAGTGAACTGCAATCAGAAAAAAGTGTATAACAGACTATGAATATTTGACAATAAACTTTGAACACGTTTTATTTTCAGTAAGAGAAGACATTCGGAAAGAAAAATCTAATTTAGCCACAAAAAAACTGAAAGTTTTGAATTTTCTGTCAACATTAGAAAAATTGGAAAATCCCAGTTTCGGTGCGATTGAGTTTAGTTTATCTTGGAGCATACATGTTTTTTTATAACTGAATAAATTTATGGGAAAAAAAAGATCAAGAAAATATGTTCGCTATTCCCGAAATCATGTTCAGACATTATTTTTAAGTATAATTTTCCACGGTATTGAACGTGTTATAAAGTCAAACACTAAGGAGATGTTCTGCTCTGCGTTTGTAAAAAAATGTGTGAAAAAAGACAAAGGAGATGCACGTTTCAATACAATTCAAAAAAGGAAGTTAGATTCGATTAAGCGAGGATAAAAAAGTAGAGAACCGTGGCTTAATCAAAGTCACTTCCAATTCTCATGGTCATTTTTTTGTTGCTCATAGTCACTTCTCTAGACGACTTCTCACCGGACCCATCCACGCCTACTCTGATTCCCAAGGATCAGTTGTACTTCCGCACTATGGGACAGCAGTCCCGAACAGTCGCTTTCACTGATTACAAAGCTCTCTGCACCCTCTACAACTGCTCAAGTTATTCAGTTTCTTTTTTAGATTTATCAAAAACGATCTGTTACAGATCGATAGATAAACCGGTACAAGTCTATGCATAGGTTGGTAAAAAACCTACCAGAGACCAATAATACTGAAAGTTTTAATAGAGACCTGTAAAACTCTTTCTCTCTCTCTCTCCATCTCTCTCTCTCTCTCTCCATCTCTCTCTCTCTCCATCTCTCTCTCTCCATCTCTCTCTCTCTCTCTCTCTCTCTCTCTCTCTCTCTCTCTCTTTTGCAGGCTCTTGTGATTCGCCAGTGAGATGTCAAAACGGAGGCTACGTAGATCCGCACGATTGCAACCGTTGCGTGTGCCCGGAATTCTTCAACGGGACGACCTGCCAGAACGTCATCCAAGGAATTAGCATCACAAACTCAGTGACTCTTTCTTAACAATGCATTGCCCAGATCCATGTTCTTGAAAAATATCTTTGAAGAAGGAATCTTTTTTTGTGATTCAATAGAGGTGTTGGGGAGATTTGTCATGAACTCGAAAAGAACCCCAGCCATGAAGTTCAATAGTTGTTTAAACTAAAGTGAGTTAACCACTCGTGATATTGTCTAAAGTTCAAAGTTGAAATGACTCGAAGCTCTTCGTCAAAAAAACATTCCTCTTCCAAGTAAGAAGCGTAATGAAAGAATAGAAAAAAAATTGGTATGATCCCTACGATGAGAATGTGTAAGGTTATTCAACCAAACCGTGAAAAGTTAGTCTACAGGGCAGCATGAAACCCAGCCAACTCTTTTACTTCCACCAAGAAGATGATTCACAGTTATATTTATTTATTTATTCAAACATTATTCAAAATGTGACAACACATGGTATATAGTAAACGTCAACTTGCCACAGAACACATGACAAAGAAACGGAGGGAAGGAAACCGAGCTATCAAAGAATCCAATCAATCATCAGATGAAATTCATGATTCTAAAGTATAGAGAAGAAAAAAAAATCGGAAATCAAAGATCAGTTACATTCATATCGAGCAAACTAAGAACATCCACAGAGCTTAGCCTATCTTTAACAGTTAGAACATTAGGGGCGGATACTATATTAGACGGTAGCTTGTCATAATATCTCGCGGATCGTAATGCAAAAGAATTAAACAGTGGTACCCTACGTGAGCGAGGAATGTGGAAAGCGTATCTGGAAGTACGACCATGAAATGGTTTAAGAGGCATCTTACTTATTGGAATATCCAATAAGCCGTTAAGAATATTATAGGCGAACAAAATGTCGGTTTTGGTTCTCCGAGACAGTAAAGTTTCTAGCTGGAACATTTTAAGTCTCATGTTATACGCATGAGGTCGAAGGACTGATATTCGTTTACGGCAACGAATGTAAAATGTTGTTGTTGTTTTGCCCATAGATCTTGTCGAGAGGAGTCCTTTTGGGATAGGTTGGTGAGAATCCTTTTGAGTCCGGAGAGATTTTCTCCGTCTACACTCGCACCGCAGTCGGCGATCCTCTTGGCGAGACCCATTCGTTAACCGGAGAAGGGCAAGAGGTTATTTCACTGGCGCCTCGACTCGCCATTGAAAGTATAGCGGAGTATCGGCTGATGTTTTGTCCGGTGGCATGCCCAGGCCGGTCCGGCATCGCCCTCCATTGACGAGCTATACTAACCAAGTTTTGATCCGCGGCGGGATTTCTCCCGCTACCTCCCAGCACGAATTCTTCGTAGGGAGGCGTCCCTCTATCCGCCACCTGAGGTCGCGCTCGATTCTGGACTGGATGATCCGGCTCCATCCGTGACAGGCTCTTAAGGCTGTAGAGTCACGAATGGCCACTGTTGCCAGTGTGTTTCGAGAATGTACAATAGCCTAGTGAACGTATGTTGAACTCTTTCAATTTTCCTAATCAGTGTAACCTTGTAAGGAGACCAAACTGGTGAAGCAAACTCTAGCAGTGGGAGAATGAAAGTTTTGTATATATATATATATTTGTATATTTTGTATATATATACAACGGATATATGACACTGGATCCCTATTGCAAAGTTCTAGAGAGTGATGGTATACGACAAACCTCTCTGGGACCAGCAGCTTTCCGGAACCGATTTCGAATTCGATCAGTTTAACAAGGCTCCGCCCACTATA
Organism: Allodiplogaster pararmata; assembly: GCA_964056735.1. Classification (NCBI taxonomy): domain Eukaryota; kingdom Metazoa; phylum Nematoda; class Chromadorea; order Rhabditida; family Diplogasteridae; genus Allodiplogaster; species Allodiplogaster pararmata. The sequence goes on along the minus strand of OZ057407.1, from coordinate 43,442,819 downwards.
GTCACTGTTAGTCGTTTCAATTTGATAGAAATTCGATTTCATCTCCTTCTTCGTTAATTTTTTTCTAAGCGATTGCTCCGGCTTCCTCCGGTTTTGGCCCAAACTGTCTTCGGTGTTTATTCATAAGCTGTTGCCTCTGAAGCTATTCAGCGGTTCCCAGTGCTTTTTCGAATGTCCCATGACTAATTCAGAAAAAAAGGAAATTTTCTTGAGAGTATATTTCAATTAAAATTGGATGAAAAGGAGAAAAAAAGTGAGTTTTTGGAATCAAAGTGCATCTATTGTTTTTTTTCTTCATACTAACGGTTTGTGGTTATCGAATTTAATAACATGTATATCATTCTCGAAGGCAACGATGAATATGGGATAAGCTAATAGGCATTTTATTCTACTTTTATTCTCTACCGAAATGTGAATTAGAATATTTTTTTAAATATTTTTAGTTGACCAATTCACTGTTTTGTGTCACATTTTCAAGCATTGTTCGTTTCGAGTTTTACTTCATAATTTCTGCTTTATTTTCAGAAAAAATAAACTTACGCTGCAAGCGTTACGGTGCCTTCATAGCAAATTCTTTAGCGATTTTGTTGAGCGTTCTGATGGCACAATGGTACTGTGCCTTGGTGCTGTGCAAACTTACTAGCGGTGACTGGTTCCCAGGAAATCACTCGTTTTATCGGGCTCATTCTATATTTACCCTGATATTAACTTTTAACAAGAAGAATCTATGAGGCTAGTGACCCTTTATTGATAATTTTCTGATTTCAATATGCGTTTTGTGAGCCTTGTGTGGAGTGCCACTTTCTGTGGGAGTATGCCTTTTGGTTGTGTTGTCAGGGCCCGGTCGGCTCTAGACTGGCAGTCAAATTCAGTGGCTTACGGACCATCCTCACCTACTGCCTGGAGCAGTGCACGCTGTACGGAGCAGAAGTGGTCGACGGAGACCTTACAAGAGTCGGCAAAGTGTAAGACTCTCTTGGTCATAATATTAAACTTTTTTGTCACAATTCGGAATCGAATACAGCTACCTCACTGTCTCGAACCGGTAGTGCAAACGCCTTACGTCTCACAAATGATATATAGACGAAAAACTTGTTGACGGATGACAAATAGTATTGGGAACGCTTTGTGATTTATTCTATGGAAAGTATAAAACTAGTCACAATAACCGACCGGAGTCTCAATCAAAATAACATGTTTCATGAAAAAGGCTTCGGTTCGAAACTTTGCTGAATGGTTTTGAGTGAAATTGGAAATTGAGTTCAAAAGAAGCACTTATTCAGAAGAAAAATCATGAGAACTCAAGAGGAAAAAAAACTTAACAAGAAACCTCGAGTTTTCGATAACATTTGAATTCGAAGATTCTGCTGCCATGATGATGTCGGTCTGGCCTTTGTTTCTCAAACCAATCGTGTTGGAATCAAGTTCTACAGCAAGCCAGGTGCTCAAAAGTTATTTATCAATCACTGTTCAATAAAAAAAATCTATTTAGAGAAACATAGAAAAAAAGCGAAATTAGTCCATTGCGCTTTCCTCGAATTGAAAAAAGCTTACGACCGTGTGCCTCATGAGCTGATGTGGTTCTCTCTCTGAGATGACCTAGTCCCAGAAGAGTACATAATATGGATTCAAATGATGTGGGTATTTCGGAGTCATTCGAGGTTGCTGTAAAAGTTCATCAAGATTCTGCGCTTTCCCCTGTGCTCTTCAAACTGATAATGGAAACGATCAACGATCACCAAAAAAAAGATCTTCAAACAAGTCCCCAAGAACTCTACTGTATGGTGACGACGTTGTGTTATGTTCCAACACATCAGAGGACTTGGAGAGACAGCTAAGAGAGTGGAAAGAACGTTTTAATGACTATGGTCTACGACTAAACCTCCAAAAGACCGAGTACTAGGAATTGGGAAAGAGTACTTCGAATACCTCGAATACCATCAAAGTCAAGAGCACCGAACTCCGGAAAGTGGATGGTTTCAAGTACCTTGGATCCAACATAATAGTACGCGACAAGCGAATGCCTGACAGACTAAAAGTAAAATTGACCGATCAGTTTTCAGACCAGTCGCGTTGTACGGCCTCGAATGTGCTCCATGCACAGCAAAGACTCTACATGTTATGAAGATGAAAATGCTGAGATGGAGCCTAGGATTCACTCATCTAGACAAGGTGCAGAATGAAACCGTCCGAGAACGTCTACGCATCGCGCCTATATCCGACAAACTCCGAAACTCAAGGCTGAGGTGGTACCGTTACGTGATGAGATCAAATCACCATTCCATTTCTCAATCGTCCTGAAATCCAGAAGGAGAGGGCAGAAGACCCTGACGCAGACCCAAAACTATGTAGGTGGCGAGACTGCATCGAAGTAGACATGATGACGACCTGGCTAAAAACTGAAGACGCAGCTGATCGGATGGAATGGCGTGGTGTAGTCTATAAAGCGGACCCTGCCCTGTGGCGGGATAAACGCTAAGAAGAAGAAGTTCAATAAAAAAAATTGTTCTATACATATGGTCAAGTAAATTCTATTTTTGAATATTTTAAAGTTGTAAGTTTGAAAATAAGAATTTTTTATAATTGAGGCGTGAGAAAACTGACAGAGCCACGAAAATAGCAAAAAGAGTTTGTTGAACAATTGATTTCCGAAGCTTTCATGTTGAATCCGAAGCCAATAAGGTGGGAGGGTCTTCTCTATGAAGAATGGAGTTATAACAGACAACTTCTATCTATTTACAGGTTTCATTGTCGGTCTTAACGTGACGGTTTCGGTCGTGGTGTGAATTGGTCGATTTTCGGTGTCCGGCTCCCATTATTATTGTGTGAAATGACGACTGCCTGAGCTCCTCGTCAGAAAGAGCGGAATAAATCTCTGATGTGTTAATGTTTGTTGACAAGAAAGAAGACACACGTTTAAATGGCAGAACAATTGATTTCCGAAGTTTTCATTTTGAAACCGAAGCCAATAAGGGGAGACGCCTGGGAGACGCCTGGTTAAGACGAAAATTGATTGATATACTATCGCACTGAAAAAAGCTGTTTTCACTGTGCGATATCGAACACAGTCATCTCTTCTATGTATATGAAAGGCTCAATTGCCTTGCTCTCTTATTCACGCATGCTCATGAAGCGATAGTGCTATGTATATGAAAGGCTCAATTGCCTTGCTCTCTTATTCACGCATGCTCATGAAGCGATAGTGCTATGTATATGAAAGGCTCAATTGCCTTGCTCTCTTATTCACGCATGCTCATGAAGCGATAGTGCTATGTATATGAAAGGCTCAATTGCCTTGCTCTCTTATTCACGCATGCTCATGAAGCGATAGTGCTATGTATATGAAAGGCTCAATTGCCTTGCTCTCTTATTCACGCATGCTCATGAAGCGATAGTGCTATGTATATGAAAGGCTCAATTGCCTTGCTCTCTTATTCACGCATGCTCATGAAGCGATAGTGCTATGTATATGAAAGGCTCAATTGCCTTGCTCTCTTATTCACGCATGCTCATGAAGCGATAGTGCTATGTATATGAAAGGCTCAATTGCCTTGCTCTCTTATTCACGCATGCTCATGAAGCGATAGTGCTATGTATATGAAAGGCTCAATTGCCTTGCTCTCTTATTCACGCATGCTCATGAAGCGATAGTGCTATGTATATGAAAGGCTCAATTGCCTTGCTCTCTTATTCACGCATGCTCATGAAGCGATAGTGCTATGTATATGAAAGGCTCAATTGCCTTGCTCTCTTATTCACGCATGCTCATGAAGCGATAGTGCTATGTATATGAAAGGCTCAATTGCCTTGCTCTCTTATTCACGCATGCTCATGAAGCGATAGTGCTATGTATATGAAAGGCTCAATTGCCTTGCTCTCTTATTCACGCATGCTCATGAAGCGATAGTGCTATGTATATGAAAGGCTCAATTGCCTTGCTCTCTTATTCACGCATGCTCATGAAGCGATAGTGCTATGTATATGAAAGGCTCAATTGCCTTGCTCTCTTATTCACGCATGCTCATGAAGCGATAGTGCTATGTATATGAAAGGCTCAATTGCCTTGCTCTCTTATTCACGCATGCTCATGAAGCGATAGTGCTATGTATATGAAAGGCTCAATTGCCTTGCTCTCTTATTCACGCATGCTCATGAAGCGATAGTGCTATGTATATGAAAGGCTCAATTGCCTTGCTCTCTTATTCACGCATGCTCATGAAGCGATAGTGCTATGTATATGAAAGGCTCAATTGCCTTGCTCTCTTATTCACGCATGCTCATGAAGCGATAGTGCTATGTATATGAAAGGCTCAATTGCCTTGCTCTCTTATTCACGCATGCTCATGAAGCGATAGTGCTATGTATATGAAAGGCTCAATTGCCTTGCTCTCTTATTCACGCATGCTCATGAAGCGATAGTGCTATGTATATGAAAGGCTCAATTGCCTTGCTCTCTTATTCACGCATGCTCATGAAGCGATAGTGCTATGTATATGAAAGGCTCAATTGCCTTGCTCTCTTATTCACGCATGCTCATGAAGCGATAGTGCTATGTATATGAAAGGCTCAATTGCCTTGCTCTCTTATTCACGCATGCTCATGAAGCGATAGTGCTATGTATATGAAAGGCTCAATTGCCTTGCTCTCTTATTCACGCATGCTCATGAAGCGATAGTGCTATGTATATGAAAGGCTCAATTGCCTTGCTCTCTTATTCACGCATGCTCATGAAGCGATAGTGCTATGTATATGAAAGGCTCAATTGCCTTGCTCTCTTATTCACGCATGCTCATGAAGCGATAGTGCTATGTATATGAAAGGCTCAATTGCCTTGCTCTCTTATTCACGCATGCTCATGAAGCGATAGTGCTATGTATATGAAAGGCTCAATTGCCTTGCTCTCTTATTCACGCATGCTCATGAAGCGATAGTGCTATGTATATGAAAGGCTCAATTGCCTTGCTCTCTTATTCACGCATGCTCATGAAGCGATAGTGCTATGTATATGAAAGGCTCAATTGCCTTGCTCTCTTATTCACGCATGCTCATGAAGCGATAGTGCTATGTATATGAAAGGCTCAATTGCCTTGCTCTCTTATTCACGCATGCTCATGAAGCGATAGTGCTATGTATATGAAAGGCTCAATTGCCTTGCTCTCTTATTCACGCATGCTCATGAAGCGATAGTGCTATGTATATGAAAGGCTCAATTGCCTTGCTCTCTTATTCACGCATGCTCATGAAGCGATAGTGCTATGTATATGAAAGGCTCAATTGCCTTGCTCTCTTATTCACGCATGCTCATGAAGCGATAGTGCTATGTATATGAAAGGCTCAATTGCCTTGCTCTCTTATTCACGCATGCTCATGAAGCGATAGTGCTATGTATATGAAAGGCTCAATTGCCTTGCTCTCTTATTCACGCATGCTCATGAAGCGATAGTGCTATGTATATGAAAGGCTCAATTGCCTTGCTCTCTTATTCACACATGCTCATGAAGCGATAGTGCTATGTATATGAAAGGCTCAATTGCCTTGCTCTCTTATTCACGCATGCTCATGAAGCGATAGTGCTATGTATATGAAAGGCTCAATTGCCTTGCTCTCTTATTCACGCATGCTCATGAAGCGATAGTGCTATGTATATGAAAGGCTCAATTGCCATGCTCTCTTATTCACGCATGCTCATGAAGCGATAGTGCTATGTATATGAAAGGCTCAATTGCCTTGCTCTCTTATTCACGCATGCTCATGAAGCGATAGTGCTATGTATATGAAAGGCTCAATTGCCTTGCTCTCTTATTCACACATGCTCATGAAGCGATAGTGCTATGTATATGAAAGGCTCAATTGCCTTGCTCTCTTATTCACTCATGCTCATGAAGCGATAGTGCTATGTATATGAAAGGCTCAATTGCCTTGCTCTCTTATTCACGCATGCTCATGAAGCGATAGTGCTATGTATATGAAAGGCTCAATTGCCTTGCTCTCTTATTCACGCATGCTCATGAAGCGATAGTGCTATGTATATGAAAGGCTCAATTGCCATGCTCTCTTATTCACGCATGCTCATGAAGCGATAGTGCTATGTATATGAAAGGCTCAATTGCCTTGCTCTCTTATTCACGCATGCTCATGAAGCGATAGTGCTATGTATATGAAAGGCTCAATTGCCTTGCTCTCTTATTCACTCATGCTCATGAAGCGATAGTGCTATGTATATGAAAGGCTCAATTGCCTTGCTCTCTTATTCACGCATGCTCATGAAGCGATAGTGCTATGTATATGAAAGGCTCAATTGCCTTGCTCTCTTATTCACGCATGCTCATGAAGCGATAGTGCTATGTATATGAAAGGCTCAATTGCCATGCTCTCTTATTCACGCATGCTCATGAAGCGATAGTGCTATGTATATGAAAGGCTCAATTGCCTTGCTCTCTTATTCACGCATGCTCACGAAGCGATAGTGCTATGTATATGAAAGGCTCAATTGCCTTGCTCTCTTATTCACGCCTGCTCATGAAGCGATAGTGCTATGTATATGAAAGGCTCAATTGCCTTGCTCTCTTATTCACGCATGCTCATGAAGCGATAGTGCTATGTATATGAAAGGCTCAATTGCCATGCTCTCTTATTCACGCATGCTCATGAAGCGATAGTGCTATGTATATGAAAGGCTCAATTGCCTTGCTCTCTTATTCACGCATGCTCATGAAAGGCTCAATTGCCTTGCTCTCTTATTCACGCATGCTCTTATTCACGCATGCTCATGAAGCGATAGGGCTATGTATATGAAAGGCTCAATTGCCTTGCTCTCTTATTCACGCATGCTCATGAAGCGATAGTGCTATGTATATGAAAGGCTCAATTGCCTTGCTCTCTTATTCACGCATGCTCATGAAGCGATAGTGCTATGTATATGAAAGGCTCAATTGCCTTGCTCTCTTATTCACGCATGCTCATGAAGCGATAGTGCTATGTATATGAAAGGCTCAATTGCCTTGCTCTCTTATTCACGCATGCTCATGAAGCGATAGTGCTATGTATATGAAAGGCTCAATTGCCTTGCTCTCTTATTCACGCATGCTCATGAAGCGATAGTGCTATGTATATGAAAGGCTCAATTGCCTTGCTCTCTTATTCACGCATGCTCATGAAGCGATAGTGCTATGTATATGAAAGGCTCAATTGCCTTGCTCTCTTATTCACGCATGCTCATGAAGCGATAGTGCTATGTATATGAAAGGCTCAATTGCCTTGCTCTCTTATTCACGCATGCTCATGAAGCGATAGTGCTATGTATATGAAAGGCTCAATTGCCTTGCTCTCTTATTCACGCATGCTCATGAAGCGATAGTGCTATGTATATGAAAGGCTCAATTGCCTTGCTCTCTTATTCACGCATGCTCATGAAGCGATAGTGCTATGTATATGAAAGGCTCAATTGCCTTGCTCTCTTATTCACGCATGCTCATGAAGCGATAGTGCTATGTATATGAAAGGCTCAATTGCCATGCTCTCTTATTCACGCATGCTCATGAAGCGATAGTGCTATGTATATGAAAGGCTCAATTGCCTTGCTCTCTTATTCACGCATGCTCATGAAGCGATAGTGCTATGTATATGAAAGGCTCAATTGCCTTGCTCTCTTATTCACACATGCTCATGAAGCGATAGTGCTATGTATATGAAAGGCTCAATTGCCTTGCTCTCTTATTCACGCATGCTCATGAAGCGATAGTGCTATGTATATGAAAGGCTCAATTGCCTTGCTCTCTTATTCACGCATGCTCATGAAGCGATAGTGCTATGTATATGAAAGGCTCAATTGCCTTGCTCTCTTATTCACGCATGCTCATGAAGCGATAGTGCTATGTATATGAAAGGCTCAATTGCCATGCTCTCTTATTCACGCATGCTCATGAAGCGATAGTGCTATGTATATGAAAGGCTCAATTGCCTTGCTCTCTTATTCACGCATGCTCATGAAGCGATAGTGCTATGTATATGAAAGGCTCAATTGCCTTGCTCTCTTATTCACGCCTGCTCATGAAGCGATAGTGCTATGTATATGAAAGGCTCAATTGCCTTGCTCTCTTATTCACGCATGCTCATGAAGCGATAGTGCTATGTATATGAAAGGCTCAATTGCCATGCTCTCTTATTCACGCATGCTCATGAAGCGATAGTGCTATGTATATGAAAGGCTCAATTGCCTTGCTCTCTTATTCACGCATGCTCATGAAAGGCTCAATTGCCTTGCTCTCTTATTCACGCATGCTCTTATTCACGCATGCTCATGAAGCGATAGGGCTATGTATATGAAAGGCTCAATTGCCTTGCTCTCTTATTCACGCATGCTCATGAAGCGATAGTGCTATGTATATGAAAGGCTCAATTGCCTTGCTCTCTTATTCACGCATGCTCATGAAGCGATAGTGCTATGTATATGAAAGGCTCAATTGCCTTGCTCTCTTATTCACGCATGCTCATGAAGCGATAGTGCTATGTATATGAAAGGCTCAATTGCCTTGCTCTCTTATTCACGCATACTCATGAAGCGATAGTGCTATGTATATGAAAGGCTCAATTGCCTTGCTCTCTTATTCACGCATACTCATGAAGCGATAGTGCTATGTATATGAAAGGCTCAATTGCCTTGCTCTCTTATTCACGCATGCTCATGAAGCGATAGTGCTATGTATATGAAAGGCTCAATTGCCTTGCTCTCTTATTCACGCCTGCTCATGAAACGATAGTGCTATGTATATGAAAGGCTCAATTGCCTTGCTCTCTTATTCACGCATGCTCATGAAGCGATAGTGCTATGTATATGAAAGGCTCAATTGCCATGCTCTCTTATTCACGCATGCTCATGAAGCGATAGTGCTATGTATATGAAAGGCTCAATTGCCTTGCTCTCTTATTCACGCATGCTCATGAAGCGATAGTGCTATGTATATGAAAGGCTCAATTGCCTTGCTCTCTTATTCACGCATGCTCATGAAGCGATAGTGCTATGTATATGAAAGGCTCAATTGCCTTGCTCTCTTATTCACGCCTGCTCATGAAGCGATAGTGCTATGTATATGAAAGGCTCAATTGCCTTGCTCTCTTATTCACGCATGCTCATGAAGCGATAGTGCTATGTATATGAAAGGCTCAATTGCCTTGCTCTCTTATTCACGCATGCTCATGAAGCGATAGTGCTATGTATATGAAAGGCTCAATTGCCTTGCTCTCTTATTCACGCATGCTCATGAAGCGATAGTGCTATGTATATGAAAGGCTCAATTGCCTTGCTCTCTTATTCACGCATGCTCATGAAGCGATAGTGCTATGTATATGAAAGGCTCAATTGCCTTGCTCTCTTATTCACGCATGCTCATGAAGCGATAGTGCTATGTATATGAAAGGCTCAATTGCCTTGCTCTCTTATTCACGCATGCTCATGAAGCGATAGTGCTATGTATATGAAAGGCTCAATTGCCATGCTCTCTTATTCACGCATGCTCATGAAGCGATAGTGCTATGTACATATATGAAAGGCTCAATTGCCATGCTCTCTTATTCACGCATGCTCATGAAGCGATAGTGCTATAGACATATATGAAAGGCTCAATTGCCTTGCTCTCTTATTCACGCATGCTCATGAAGCGATAGTGCTATGTATATGAAAGGCTCAATTGCCATGCTCTCTTATTCACGCATGCTCATGAAGCGATAGTGCTATGTATATGAAAGGCTCAATTGCCTTGCTCTCTTATTCACGCATGCTCATGAAGCGATAGTGCTATGTATATGAAAGGCTCAATTGCCTTGCTCTCTTATTCACGCATGCTCATGAAGCGATAGTGCTATGTATATGAAAGGCTCAATTGCCTTGCTCTCTTATTCACGCATGCTCATGAAGCGATAGTGCTATGTATATGAAAGGCTCAATTGCCTTGCTCTCTTATTCACGCATGCTCATGAAGCGATAGTGCTATGTATATGAAAGGCTCAATTGCCTTGCTCTCTTATTCACGCATGCTCATGAAGCGATAGTGCTATGTATATGAAAGGCTCAATTGCCTTGCTCTCTTATTCACGCATGCTCATGAAGCGATAGTGCTATGTATATGAAAGGCTCAATTGCCTTGCTCTCTTATTCACGCATGCTCATGAAGCGATAGTGCTATGTATATGAAAGGCTCAATTGCCTTGCTCTCTTATTCACGCATGCTCATGAAGCGATAGTGCTATGTATATGAAAGGCTCAATTGCCTTGCTCTCTTATTCACGCATGCTCATGAAGCGATAGTGCTATGTATATGAAAGGCTCAATTGCCTTGCTCTCTTATTCACGCATGCTCATGAAGCGATAGTGCTATGTATATGAAAGGCTCAATTGCCTTGCTCTCTTATTCACGCATGCTCATGAAGCGATAGTGCTATGTATATGAAAGGCTCAATTGCCTTGCTCTCTTATTCACGCATGCTCATGAAGCGATAGTGCTATGTATATGAAAGGCTCAATTGCCTTGCTCTCTTATTCACGCATGCTCATGAAGCGATAGTGCTATGTATATGAAAGGCTCAATTGCCTTGCTCTCTTATTCACGCATGCTCATGAAGCGATAGTGCTATGTATATGAAAGGCTCAATTGCCTTGCTCTCTTATTCACGCATGCTCATGAAGCGATAGTGCTATGTATATGAAAGGCTCAATTGCCTTGCTCTCTTATTCACGCATGCTCATGAAGCGATAGTGCTATGTATATGAAAGGCTCAATTGCCTTGCTCTCTTATTCACGCATGCTCATGAAGCGATAGTGCTATGTATATGAAAGGCTCAATTGCCTTGCTCTCTTATTCACGCATGCTCATGAAGCGATAGTGCTATGTATATGAAAGGCTCAATTGCCTTGCTCTCTTATTCACGCATGCTCATGAAGCGATAGTGCTATGTATATGAAAGGCTCAATTGCCTTGCTCTCTTATTCACGCATGCTCATGAAGCGATAGTGCTATGTATATGAAAGGCTCAATTGCCTTGCTCTCTTATTCACGCATGCTCATGAAGCGATAGTGCTATGTATATGAAAGGCTCAATTGCCTTGCTCTCTTATTCACGCATGCTCATGAAGCGATAGTGCTATGTATATGAAAGGCTCAATTGCCTTGCTCTCTTATTCACGCATGCTCATGAAGCGATAGTGCTATGTAATATGAAAGGCTCAATTGCCATGCTCTCTTATTCACGCATGCTCATGAAGCGATAGTGCTATGTACATATATGAAAGGCTCAATTGCCTTGCTCTCTTATTCACGCATGCTCATGAAGCGATAGTGCTATGTATATGAAAGGCTCAATTGCCATGCTCTCTTATTCACGCATGCTCATGAAGCGATAGTGCTATGTATATGAAAGGCTCAATTGCCTTGCTCTCTTATTCACGCATGCTCATGAAGCGATAGTGCTATGTATATGAAAGGCTCAATTGCCTTGCTCTCTTATTCACGCATGCTCATGAAGCGATAGTGCTATGTATATGAAAGGCTCAATTGCCTTGCTCTCTTATTCACGCATGCTCATGAAGCGATAGTGCTATGTATATGAAAGGCTCAATTGCCTTGCTCTCTTATTCACGCATGCTCATGAAGCGATAGTGCTATGTATATGAAAGGCTCAATTGCCTTGCTCTCTTATTCACGCATGCTCATGAAGCGATAGTGCTATGTATATGAAAGGCTCAATTGCCTTGCTCTCTTATTCACGCATGCTCATGAAGCGATAGTGCTATGTATATGAAAGGCTCAATTGCCTTGCTCTCTTATTCACGCATGCTCATGAAGCGATAGTGCTATGTATATGAAAGGCTCAATTGCCTTGCTCTCTTATTCACGCATGCTCATGAAGCGATAGTGCTATGTATATGAAAGGCTCAATTGCCTTGCTCTCTTATTCACGCCTGCTCATGAAGCGATAGTGCTATGTATATGAAAGGCTCAATTGCCTTGCTCTCTTATTCACGCATGCTCATGAAGCGATAGTGCTATGTATATGAAAGGCTCAATTGCCTTGCTCTCTTATTCACGCATGCTCATGAAGCGATAGTGCTATGTATATGAAAGGCTCAATTGCCTTGCTCTCTTATTCACGCATGCTCATGAAGCGATAGTGCTATGTATATGAAAGGCTCAATTGCCTTGCTCTCTTATTCACGCATGCTCATGAAGCGATAGTGCTATGTATATGAAAGGCTCAATTGCCTTGCTCTCTTATTCACGCATGCTCATGAAGCGATAGTGCTATGTATATGAAAGGCTCAATTGCCTTGCTCTCTTATTCACGCATGCTCATGAAGCGATAGTGCTATGTATATGAAAGGCTCAATTGCCATGCTCTCTTATTCACGCATGCTCATGAAGCGATAGTGCTATGTACATATATGAAAGGCTCAATTGCCATGCTCTCTTATTCACGCATGCTCATGAAGCGATAGTGCTATGTACATATATGAAAGGCTCAATTGCCTTGCTCTCTTATTCACGCATGCTCATGAAGCGATAGTGCTATGTATATGAAAGGCTCAATTGCCATGCTCTCTTATTCACGCATGCTCATGAAGCGATAGTGCTATGTATATGAAAGGCTCAATTGCCTTGCTCTCTTATTCACGCATGCTCATGAAGCGATAGTGCTATGTATATGAAAGGCTCAATTGCCTTGCTCTCTTATTCACGCATGCTCATGAAGCGATAGTGCTATGTATATGAAAGGCTCAATTGCCTTGCTCTCTTATTCACGCATGCTCATGAAGCGATAGTGCTATGTATATGAAAGGCTCAATTGCCTTGCTCTCTTATTCACGCATGCTCATGAAGCGATAGTGCTATGTATATGAAAGGCTCAATTGCCTTGCTCTCTTATTCACGCATGCTCATGAAGCGATAGTGCTATGTATATGAAAGGCTCAATTGCCTTGCTCTCTTATTCACGCATGCTCATGAAGCGATAGTGCTATGTATATGAAAGGCTCAATTGCCATGCTCTCTTATTCACGCATGCTCATGAAGCGATAGTGCTATGTATATGAAAGGCTCAATTGCCTTGCTCTCTTATTCACGCATGCTCATGAAGCGATAGTGCTATGTATATGAAAGGCTCAATTGCCTTGCTCTCTTATTCACGCATGCTCATGAAGCGATAGTGCTATGTATATGAAAGGCTCAATTGCCTTGCTCTCTTATTCACGCATGCTCATGAAGCGATAGTGCTATGTATATGAAAGGCTCAATTGCCTTGCTCTCTTATTCACGCATGCTCATGAAGCGATAGTGCTATGTATATGAAAGGCTCAATTGCCTTGCTCTCTTATTCACGCATGCTCATGAAGCGATAGTGCTATGTATATGAAAGGCTCAATTGCCTTGCTCTCTTATTCACGCATGCTCATGAAGCGATAGTGCTATGTATATGAAAGGCTCAATTGCCTTGCTCTCTTATTCACGCATGCTCATGAAGCGATAGTGCTATGTATATGAAAGGCTCAATTGCCTTGCTCTCTTATTCACGCATGCTCATGAAGCGATAGTGCTATGTATATGAAAGGCTCAATTGCCTTGCTCTCTTATTCACGCATGCTCATGAAGCGATAGTGCTATGTATATGAAAGGCTCAATTGCCTTGCTCTCTTATTCACGCATGCTCATGAAGCGATAGTGCTATGTATATGAAAGGCTCAATTGCCTTGCTCTCTTATTCACGCATGCTCATGAAGCGATAGTGCTATGTATATGAAAGGCTCAATTGCCTTGCTCTCTTATTCACGCATGCTCATGAAGCGATAGTGCTATGTATATGAAAGGCTCAATTGCCTTGCTCTCTTATTCACGCATGCTCATGAAGCGATAGTGCTATGTATATGAAAGGCTCAATTGCCTTGCTCTCTTATTCACGCATGCTCATGAAGCGATAGTGCTATGTATATGAAAGGCTCAATTGCCTTGCTCTCTTATTCACGCATGCTCATGAAGCGATAGTGCTATGTATATGAAAGGCTCAATTGCCATGCTCTCTTATTCACGCATGCTCATGAAGCGATAGTGCTATGTACATATATGAAAGGCTCAATTGCCATGCTCTCTTATTCACGCATGCTCATGAAGCGATAGTGCTATGTACATATATGAAAGGCTCAATTGCCTTGCTCTCTTATTCACGCATGCTCATGAAGCGATAGTGCTATGTATATGAAAGGCTCAATTGCCATGCTCTCTTATTCACGCATGCTCATGAAGCGATAGTGCTATGTATATGAAAGGCTCAATTGCCTTGCTCTCTTATTCACGCATGCTCATGAAGCGATAGTGCTATGTATATGAAAGGCTCAATTGCCTTGCTCTCTTATTCACGCATGCTCATGAAGCGATAGTGCTATGTATATGAAAGGCTCAATTGCCTTGCTCTCTTATTCACGCATGCTCATGAAGCGATAGTGCTATGTATATGAAAGGCTCAATTGCCTTGCTCTCTTATTCACGCATGCTCATGAAGCGATAGTGCTATGTATATGAAAGGCTCAATTGCCTTGCTCTCTTATTCACGCATGCTCATGAAGCGATAGTGCTATGTATATGAAAGGCTCAATTGCCTTGCTCTCTTATTCACGCATGCTCATGAAGCGATAGTGCTATGTAAATGAAAGGCTCAATTGCCATGCTCTCTTATTCACGCATGCTCATGAAGCGATAGTGCTATGTATATGAAAGGCTCAATTGCCTTGCTCTCTTATTCACGCATGCTCATGAAGCGATAGTGCTATGTATATGAAAGGCTCAATTGCCTTGCTCTCTTATTCACGCATGCTCATGAAGCGATAGTGCTATGTATATGAAAGGCTCAATTGCCTTGCTCTCTTATTCACGCATGCTCATGAAGCGATAGTGCTATGTATATGAAAGGCTCAATTGCCTTGCTCTCTTATTCACGCATGCTCATGAAGCGATAGTGCTATGTATATGAAAGGCTCAATTGCCTTGCTCTCTTATTCACGCATGCTCATGAAGCGATAGTGCTATGTATATGAAAGGCTCAATTGCCTTGCTCTCTTATTCACGCATGCTCATGAAGCGATAGTGCTATGTATATGAAAGGCTCAATTGCCTTGCTCTCTTATTCACGCATGCTCATGAAGCGATAGTGCTATGTATATGAAAGGCTCAATTGCCTTGCTCTCTTATTCACGCATGCTCATGAAGCGATAGTGCTATGTATATGAAAGGCTCAATTGCCTTGCTCTCTTATTCACGCATGCTCATGAAGCGATAGTGCTATGTATATGAAAGGCTCAATTGCCATGCTCTCTTATTCACGCATGCTCATGAAGCGATAGTGCTATGTATATGAAAGGCTCAATTGCCTTGCTCTCTTATTCACGCATGCTCATGAAGCGATAGTGCTATGTATATGAAAGGCTCAATTGCCTTGCTCTCTTATTCACGCATGCTCATGAAGCGATAGTGCTATGTATATGAAAGGCTCAATTGCCTTGCTCTCTTATTCACGCATGCTCATGAAGCGATAGTGCTATGTATATGAAAGGCTCAATTGCCTTGCTCTCTTATTCACGCATGCTCATGAAGCGATAGTGCTATGTATATGAAAGGCTCAATTGCCTTGCTCTCTTATTCACGCATGCTCATGAAGCGATAGTGCTATGTATATGAAAGGCTCAATTGCCTTGCTCTCTTATTCACGCATGCTCATGAAGCGATAGTGCTATGTATATGAAAGGCTCAATTGCCTTGCTCTCTTATTCACGCATGCTCATGAAGCGATAGTGCTATGTATATGAAAGGCTCAATTGCCTTGCTCTCTTATTCACGCATGCTCATGAAGCGATAGTGCTATGTATATGAAAGGCTCAATTGCCTTGCTCTCTTATTCACGCATGCTCATGAAGCGATAGTGCTATGTATATGAAAGGCTCAATTGCCTTGCTCTCTTATTCACGCATGCTCATGAAGCGATAGTGCTATGTATATGAAAGGCTCAATTGCCTTGCTCTCTTATTCACGCATGCTCATGAAGCGATAGTGCTATGTATATGAAAGGCTCAATTGCCTTGCTCTCTTATTCACGCATGCTCATGAAGCGATAGTGCTATGTATATGAAAGGCTCAATTGCCTTGCTCTCTTATTCACGCATGCTCATGAAGCGATAGTGCTATGTATATGAAAGGCTCAATTGCCTTGCTCTCTTATTCACGCATGCTCATGAAGCGATAGTGCTATGTATATGAAAGGCTCAATTGCCTTGCTCTCTTATTCACGCATGCTCATGAAGCGATAGTGCTATGTATATGAAAGGCTCAATTGCCTTGCTCTCTTATTCACGCATGCTCATGAAGCGATAGTGCTATGTATATGAAAGGCTCAATTGCCTTGCTCTCTTATTCACGCATGCTCATGAAGCGATAGTGCTATGTATATGAAAGGCTCAATTGCCTTGCTCTCTTATTCACGCATGCTCATGAAGCGATAGTGCTATGTATATGAAAGGCTCAATTGCCTTGCTCTCTTATTCACGCATGCTCATGAAGCGATAGTGCTATGTATATATGAAAGGCTCAATTGCCTTGCTCTCTTATTCACGCATGCTCATGAAGCGATAGTGCTATGTATATGAAAGGCTCAATTGCCTTGCTCTCTTATTCACGCATGCTCATGAAGCGATAGTGCTATGTATATGAAAGGCTCAATTGCCTTGCTCTCTTATTCACGCATGCTCATGAAGCGATAGTGCTATGTATATGAAAGGCTCAATTGCCTTGCTCTCTTATTCACGCATGCTCATGAAGCGATAGTGCTATGTATATGAAAGGCTCAATTGCCTTGCTCTCTTATTCACGCATGCTCATGAAGCGATAGTGCTATGTATATGAAAGGCTCAATTGCCTTGCTCTCTTATTCACGCATGCTCATGAAGCGATAGTGCTATGTATATGAAAGGCTCAATTGCCTTGCTCTCTTATTCACGCATGCTCATGAAGCGATAGTGCTATGTATATGAAAGGCTCAATTGCCTTGCTCTCTTATTCACGCATGCTCATGAAGCGATAGTGCTATGTATATGAAAGGCTCAATTGCCTTGCTCTCTTATTCACGCATGCTCATGAAGCGATAGTGCTATGTATATGAAAGGCTCAATTGCCTTGCTCTCTTATTCACGCATGCTCATGAAGCGATAGTGCTATGTATATGAAAGGCTCAATTGCCTTGCTCTCTTATTCACGCATGCTCATGAAGCGATAGTGCTATGTATATGAAAGGCTCAATTGCCTTGCTCTCTTATTCACGCATGCTCATGAAGCGATAGTGCTATGTATATATGAAAGGCTCAATTGCCTTGCTCTCTTATTCACGCATGCTCATGAAGCGATAGTGCTATGTAATATGAAAGGCTCAATTGCCTTGCTCTCTTATTCACGCATGCTCATGAAGCGATAGTGCTATGTATATGAAAGGCTCAATTGCCTTGCTCTCTTATTCACGCATGCTCATGAAGCGATAGTGCTATGTATATGAAAGGCTCAATTGCCTTGCTCTCTTATTCACGCATGCTCATGAAGCGATAGTGCTATGTATATGAAAGGCTCAATTGCCTTGCTCTCTTATTCACGCATGCTCATGAAGCGATAGTGCTATGTATATGAAAGGCTCAATTGCCTTGCTCTCTTATTCACGCATGCTCATGAAGCGATAGTGCTATGTATATGAAAGGCTCAATTGCCTTGCTCTCTTATTCACGCATGCTCATGAAGCGATAGTGCTATGTATATGAAAGGCTCAATTGCCTTGCTCTCTTATTCACGCATGCTCATGAAGCGATAGTGCTATGTATATGAAAGGCTCAATTGCCTTGCTCTA